>LR738711.1:486809772-486824559 GCA_902687465.1 Secale cereale
ACAACAACAACAACAACAACAACAACAACAACAACAACAACAACAACAACAACAACAACAACAACAACAACAACAACAACAACAACAACAACAACAACAACAACAACAACAACAACAACAACAACAACAACAACAACAACAACAACAACAACAACAACAACAACAACAACCAGAACAACAACAACAGCTACAACAAAACGTTTAGTATTGCATCTCCTTTCAGTACCATAGTCTGAATAAGAATTTGGACTGATAAGTTCTATTAGGTATGTACTGTGAGGATATTAACTGCACTCATAGTTTGAAATAACACACATACGATTAGCTTAATACTATAGCAGTTAAAATTTATATGGTGTAATTCCATCCCTCCATCACCATACACGTCTCTCGTCATGCCATTTTTTGTAGAGACCGGTGATCATAAGTGAGAGCAAGTCCTCCACGCACAGTGTTCCACTGGATACTGATGAGTACAACGCAATCAACTGTCAACCTGGCTGCATCTGCAAAAGCAGAAATCCCGGTGATCGCCATCCTTCCATCCTTGTGTGTACAGTAGCTGCCAGGCAAATCAAGGGTGCTGAAAATTTGAACAAGCCTGATGCTTCCTTTGAGAGGCAAATATCCAAGCTTCATCCTAAGATCATTGGTAACAGTAGCTGGGATTTTCTGTACAATAACAAATTATTCTGGCATTAGATTAGGAGGACAAACATGTTGATGGTGGGCTAGAGAAAGAAACAACGACGTACCAAACGGTCTGTGTGGATGTTGGTGAAACATAGACAATGCACAAAGGTAATGGCAAGGGTGTGTTTAGCATTCAGGACTAGTCTAATCATGCAAGCCATGTCACTATAGGAAAGTTTTATGCCCCATGTGTAGACTGCCTTGTCAATGTAGCTCCTTTCTGATAAACTAAGGCCTTCAAGGGCTAAATAAATACAACCATGTATTAGTCACTACGTGTGAAGCAATGAATAGAACAGTTAAAACTAAAATAAACGAATAATGATTTTTAAAAGGGAAATTACAGTTTTACACTACAGTGTGAGCACAAAGAAAGATTTAATACATTATATCACAGAGATTAAGCACATAAATACCAACGGCATGTCATAGTAAAATTATAATAGATAAATGTTAAACCAAAACAAATACGTATTTACAAGCGATCAGAACATACCAACGAAAGGTTTAGGAAAATCTTTGTGACCTCTTCGAGATTCACTCAACATCAAATCAATGCGAAAGAAGAAATCTTCTGCTTGCAAATCCAATTTTATAATATCACCGTAAAATGGATCATAGTCACGTATCAACTTTATCCATCCACGTCCATGAAACTTAGACCTGTGGTTGCCATCTGTAAACTTAATCTTGTAAGACAATTCCTCAGTAGTTCCGAACACAAGGTCAAAATATTCTTCTTCAAAATCATCCTAAAAAGCTTCATCTTTCCATAAAGAGATCAAAGAAAGGACCTGGTTCCGGTAGTAGCATGGGACATACTGCATAAAAGTAAAATTAAGACAAAGGTATATAAAAGTTTCACTGATTTTCAGATAAATGCATGAAACTGTTTCTTTGTTGTTGAAATTTCTTAGTTTTCAGGCACACGCAGAGGCACCATCTATGACATTCAATTAAACATATACAACACAGTTGAGCTTCTAATTACATCAAGGCCTATAAAATAAAAGCAAGCATGCGCAGTATAGTTCGTTGCGAAAGAATACGTGTGGTTGCTGACTACGGGATAAAAATAACTGCAACAACGACAGTGATGAAGGTTTTTTACTGGCCACGTGATTGGTAGTAAAACTTACCAGGCATGACTCGTAACAACGAGGCAAAGACACAATCAAGAAAGATTGCGCAATATCAGATTCAACACCGGGACAGTCGAGGTTACTGCAAACACCACACGCCATGTTTGTCTGCGAGATGTAACAATATATAAGACTCGGGTTCATTAATTATTAAAGATAAATTAAAAAGATAAATTTATTTCAACACTCCGCTAATGGTACAAAAAATTAAATATAGTACATCACTAATACACGTGTGTTTCAACGAGTAAGATAGAGCGGAGTGAATGCTGATATGGTGTAATGCCCAGGATGCGACTATATCTCCTACGTGGTGAGGCACGACTTAGAGACATAAGCACATTCTGGAATGATCGCAAGCGTGGTATCTTTGCACAACTCATGTAAAAATTCAGGGATGAAAGAGGAAAAAATAATTGGCTTACACTCGCCACGTCACACAATGAATACAGTAACATACATTCATCCAAATAACACAGGGTCGGACTACAGACGAAATCCAAACGAGAAAAGATACCAGGATCACAAGTCCAGATCACTCCTAGTAGGAACCACTACTAATCGTGGGGATACGTAACATAGAAACGACCACGCTCTTCATCGAACTCCCAGAGAAGTTCTGATCCGTCTCCTGCATTGTTCTCGGTGGTACCTGCATCTAGTGTGTATAGTAATCTGTGAGCCACAAGGACTCAGCAATCCCATTCCCGTGTATCAAAACTAACAAAGCCTTTAGCCGTGGAAAATGTATTAAAGTGTTTGAAGTAGGCACTAAGCAACTAGCTTATGAGTTTAGAGCGAGATGAGAATATGTGCCAACAATCGCCAAAGTTGATCGGGAAGTGATCCCAGCTACTCACGTTCATGCATAACCCCACCGTGTTCACTTCCCGAAGCCCTTTGGAAAGAGACCATCACGGTTACTCACACAGGTAGTGTATTCTTAAGGATATGGTGTCAAGTTATCTACAACCGGATATTAACAAATTCCCATCTGCCACATAACCGCGGGCACGGCTTTCGAAAGTTCAAACCCTGCAGGGGTGTCCCAACTTAGCCCACCACAAGCTCACGATCTGCGAAGTCGCAAGTCCAAATTGGGAAGACCCGAGTATTCTCGGAATCCCGTGCTCAAGATATTTCGACAAAGGTAAAACTAATCCAGCAAGACCTCCCGGCATGCCGACACCCTGATAGTAGCCGCGCGTATCTCGTCTCAGGCCACGACCGGATGGGACAGCCTACAGGAAAATACCAGCCCTCGGGTTTCCCCAAGGTGGCCTTGCAGTCTGCCCAGTTTGGACCAACACTCATGAGGAGCACTGGCCCGGGTTGTTGATTAAGAACTCGGGTTTGCAACTCCCTAGGCAAGTTTTAGTTGTTAGGCAAATGTAGTGCCAAAGTTGGGCCTTGCTGGAAAAGCTTTAAGCAGAGCGAATTATCAAGGGGGGCCATAAACCCCAACCGTGTTAGGAACGCAAAATCAAGGAACATAACACCGGTTTATCGGGTCCTAAGGTGGCATGAGTGGAACAAAACACCAAGCAGAAGGCCAAGCCTTCCACCCATTACCAATATATATGTGCATTAATTTAATTAAGATATATATTGTGTTATCCCTATAAACAAGTCCGAACATGGAGCAATCTTCGAATAACTTCACCTGCAACTAACAATGCTATAAGAGGGGCTGAGCAAAAGCGTACTTAGCCAATCAACGGTTTGCTAGGAGGGCGGTTAGAGTGTTTCATGGCAACATAGGAGGCTGACAACACAGGAATAGGCATCGAGGCATAGCTAAAGAGCTAGACATCTAGCATAGGCAAAGATAGAGGTGATATCGAGGAATGGTCATCTTGCCTGTTAAGTCCACGGAGGGATCGTAACCTTGCTCCTCAAACTCAGTCTCGATAGGAACCTCGAACTCCGAATCGTCACCGGGCTCTAACCAACACAACAATACAAACACCGGAACAATAATCAATCACCATGCAATGCTCAACCACATGATGCAAGATATGATGCATATGTGCATGGACATGATATGATGCATCTCCAAGGAACATGATGAGTGCACATCTGACATGACAAAAATGCAAGACACAAGACATGTTGGGGACACAACATGCAAGAGAAGCGAGAACAAGCATAGTCACATATGTAGTTATGTAGTTGAACTATCCAAGCACCCAACAAGTTTTAAAAGTTGTTTAGCATGGCAAGGGGTGCAACTAAGAACAACAACATCAAGCAAGCATCTTAAATGGGCCGGAAAGAACAAACAACAATTCCGGAAACTCCCATGTGCATAAAAGCAAATATAGGACAGATCTGTGACAACCATATTTTAGAGTTGTTAAACATGTAAAGTAACATCACCATCTTAATCTACACATTTTTCCACCCCAAATACATATAAAGTTTGTCAAATTTGGAGCTACGGTTATTTAGTTATGAATTAAACAAGTTTGAACATGTTTTTAACAAAAGTAAATTCAAACAACATTTAAATTTTTTTAAACATGGCCGCAAAAGCATATAAAAGATCTACACTAAAAAACTAAGCGGTTTTCATATAGAACACATTTTGCACAGATGCATAATTTAAAAGATATGAAGAAATCAAATACAAACAGAATTTAAATATAACAAAACAAAACAAAAAGGAAAATAAACTATACTGACCCGGCCTGGCCTAGCCACAGCCACTGACTAGTGGGTCCAGGGGTGCTGATGTGGCAGCGTGGGTGCGGGAGTGTGTGTGTGCACAGAGAGGCTGCCAGGTGGGGCCTGGAAGTCAGCGACTCAGAGAAATGCAAAAATGGGCATATCTCCACTGCCCTGCGGGGATTCGAACCCGCGCCGCTGGGTTGCAAGCGAGAGGCTCAAGCCAGTGGGCTACGCTACGGCGACTGGCAGAAGAGGAGCACTGCGCCTGAAGTACTAAGTACAGCAAGTAGACAGGCCACTCGACGTCGGCAACAGAGACGACGGCGGGGCGTTGGGACAGCTCCGGCGACCAAATGGAATGGTGGAGATGTGCGATGGGTTCCTGGATGAAACCCGCACGCGCGACGTGCGCTAGCTGCACCTAACGATGACTACTACGACGACGGCGAGCAACTAACAGAGCGGCGGCGACGACCTGCAGCGCGGCTAATGCCTAGCCTAGCGGAGCGGCGAGGACAAGCTACAACATCTACGCGACACGGCGGAGACGCTGACCATGCGAGGACGGGATAAGGAGGTCGAAACACTCGTCGGAAACGAGGTCCGGCAGCGGTGAGCTCGGGCGCACGGCGAACTAGCAACTATAGCGCACAAACAAAGGGGAAAAGGCATGGGAAGGACCAGAGGCTCACCATGAACACGATGGTGTGATCGGATTGTTGGGAGGAGGTCGGAGTCGATGGCGATCTGGATCGAACACCCGCGGTGGATGGAGTTGAAGACGAGGAAGAAGAAGTCGCATGCGAGGCGTTCAGCTCCGTGTAGTGGACGTCATGGATGCAGTTGACGTCGAGGAATAAGACTGGCAAGGTTGGCGAGGCAGAGGAGGACGGGCAGCACGCCGGCGACGAGGGCGTGCGCTCAGATGCATTCAGGATGGTGGTGGCGCGGCGGATCTGGTGGCCTAGAGCACACCTGGCGGCGGGGAGAGGAAGAGGGGAACCCTAGGCACCCAATGGACAAGGAGGGAGAGGTTAAAAGGGGCCAAGGCGATGGAGAGGCACGATGGCGTGCACGGCTCACGGTCTCCATGGCGCGATCGTGAGGAGGAAGAAAAGGTGGATGTGGGTGCAACCTTGGTGGCTGATGCGCGGGCCCGACCCAGCCACGTGTAGGTGACGCAGAGGGGGGGCATGGGTGCGTGGGTGCAAAAGGGGGAGAGGGACGCTCCGGGCTGCCTGGCGCTGGCGGCTGCGGCTGGTTAGCTGGGCCGGCCTAGTGGCCGAGGCCCAGGCTACTGTGTGGGCTCTGGCTGGTGCACTGCTGCTGCTGCTGCTTTTCTTTTTCCATTTCTTCAGGCAGAAAAGAAAACAGAAAAGCACAGAGGGCTAGGGAAGGAGATAAAATGAGATACAAATATCTCCATGCTCCTAGAATTATGCTCTATTTTATAAAAATGGGTTGGACATTTTTAGAGGTAGAAAAATAAAACAAGTATGAATTACCTTCAAACTTGAGATATTTTTGAACCAAACCAAATCATCTTTAACCAGAGTGGAATTTGGCATGGGTGTTCAAGACAAGGTGGAAGAAATGTTGGGGGAAGATGAACATTTAAAGAAGAGGGTAGATGCCACTTGCAAAAATTTAAAGAAAGGGACAAGAGTGAGAAGAGAAGTGGTGAAAGGTTGGAGGGGCTTAGGGAGTGATCATGACCTAGCATCAAACAACCTTAGCATGAGCAAGAAAAACTCTCTTGACAACAACGATGAGAAAGCACAAAGAAATATGAAATGACATATGATGACCATGATGCAAAGATGGTGATGAAGCAATGCATGAATGCATAAAGAAAGAAAACATGACAATACAATGAGAAGGCATAATTGAAAAAGAACCCCCAAGGAAAGGATAAGGACCAAATGGTAATTATATATATTGCCATATGGAAGTTTTACATATGGGGTGTTACAAACTCTCCTCCACTACGAAAAAATCTCGTCCCAAGATCTAGGACTGAAAGAAAGGGGGATACTCGGAACAGAGATGATATTCTCGTTCCCATGTAGCTTCTCGGTCGGTATGGTGTGACCACTTCACTTTCATGAATTTGATGGACTTGTTGCGGGTCTTGCGCTCAGTTTCTTCAAGGATAGCAACAGGGTGCTCACGATAAGACAAGTCTTGCTGAAGATCAATCTCTTCGAAAGAAATGGTGCGCTCAGGCGTCTTGAAGCACTTGCGGAGTTGTGACACGTGAAACACATCGTGCACATTTGCAAAGTTGGAGGGAAGCTCGAGTTGGTAGGCTAGATCGTCTCTCTTGCCAAGTATCTTGAAAGGGCCCACATATCTTGGAGCAAGCTTGCCCTTGATACCGAACCTCTGAGTGCCCTTCATGGGAGAAACATGGAGATAGACATGATCACCAATGTCGAAAGCCAAGTCACGATGCTTGCCGTCATTGTCGGTGTACAAAAGTAGGGGCGCTCTTTTGTACCCCTTAGTTGTGCAAGGGCAGTCATAGCCACGCCTGTGGCCAAACATAATAGGGCAGAACAAGGAAGCCGGGGACGCAGAGTTACCAGAACAAACGCCAAGACAGACGACACGAGAAGACCAAGCGATGAGACAGGCTCCCCCGGCAAGACTCTTGCCGGGGCAGTCTGCGCACCACCCGGCAAGGGCTCTTGCCGGGGCGATCCACTCACGCGCCTCCGTTGCAGCCACCCTTGAAGCCTATGGGCTCCAATGATACCAACAACATTACAGCCAAGGCTCGAGAAGCACCCATGTGATGGCATGCAGATCTTTGTGAACACAAAGATCTATGACTCCCAAGATGAGAACCAGAAGACATGGCGATCGTAAGGTTCCTTGCCGAGGACGCCCATGAGGCCCCGGCAAGGCTCCTTGCTGAAGACGCCCCGAAGCCCCGGCAACCCTCTTGCCGCAGGGCACTCACGGAGGCCCTGGCAAGACCCTTGCCGGGAACAGAAGCAAGTCTGCGGCAAGCTCTTGCCGCAGCGTCGCCGCCCCAGCTCGATGGCCGACTCGCTGGCCCAGGCAGGCACCCACGCGGCGATATGTGGTTCCTGGGCCAGCTAGCCAAGCACCTGCGTGGTGGCATGCAGATCTTCGTGAAGACCCTACCGCAATGCCACCTTAGCTGCCTGCCTCGCTGGCCTGGACGCATGTCGCGACCAGACAGAGCGGCCACGGACAGGACGGGCTTCTTTCCCGTCCCCAATAAAGTAAATAGAAACCTAAGCCGCGCATTGAATGCACCTTGTCCTGTAATGGCGTGGGATAAGCCCATACGCTGTACACCTTTCCACCACCTATGTGCCACTGTGGCAGCCCCTTTCAACTATAAAAGGAGGCCCGCGGCATACTGGAGAAGGATTCGGATCCTGGAAAGCTGGATAGGCACAGTAGCTAGCTGAAGAACTCAAGAACACTCAAATATACACCAAAGCAGGACTAGGGTATTACGCATCCTCGCGGACCGAACCTGGATAAGTGATCGCTGTGCTGACTCCCCATTGCCATGGCTCCTCAGAAGTAAACGATCGCGGTGGTCAGTTCGTCTGTCGCCGAACGGCCCATGCCGGCGCAGGCTGGCAACGAGGTGGTCGCGGATGGGAGCCGAGGCGCGATCCGCGAACGCCCGCACCGTTCCTGCAGCCGAAGCCGGGCAAGCGGCGTCGTTCGTGCGCGAGACGACGAGCCAGACGCCACCAAGTCCAAGGGTGGAGTCGGGCCCCCCGCAGGCGGGGTGGGGCCTTCCAAGAGCGGCGTTGTACCCCACACGAGCGACACAACGACTTCCAAGACGCCAACGGTAGCGCCCACGGCGTGTTCCTCCTAGGTCGCGCGCGATGAGCAGCATCACCGCGCGAAGGACCCGGGGCGCCGCCGCAGAAAGAGCCCTGCGCATCAGTCACGAGATGCAGAAGATTAGCATGCTCGTCGAGGTGCTGGCGACGGCGACGTGCAGCTGCGGGACCGTGATAGAGCTCCTTCTAACATGGTTAGAAGTCGTAGAACGTCTCAATCCACGCAGCTCTCCCCGCCACCCACGCCAGCGGAAGCCTTAGCACGCGCGCAGTTCCTCCTCGACTTCCCTCCTGCTGCGAAGAAGCTCGACGAGTGGAGAGCTACCGTTCGTGGCCTTGTCGCCATCGCCAACAAGGATGAACCTCGGCCGGCAGGGCCTTCAGGCCGACGGTCTCCCAAGCCACCACAGGCCAGCGGTGGAAGGACTAGGGGCGCCGTGGCTACGGTGCACTCTCCTCCTCCTCGCCAGCTATCACGCGTGCCGGCCCGTCGGGACGACGCTTGCGACGACGTATCCATAGCATCGTCCGACCCCTGGACCCACCGTGATCAGCGCTAAGTTCTCCGAGAGCGTGCCCACGAGGACGCTCGAACCACCATCGAGTGCCGACGCGAGGCGCGCCACCAGTCGGATAGACGGGCGGGGCCTGTTGTGGACAACCCAGCACCGGGAGGATCTGGAGGCTTACCTTATGAGGTAGGCTGCCCAGCCTTTACTCGTGAGTTGCGGCGTTTCCAGTGGCCCACCCACCGCACCTTCAAGCCCGACGTCGGCGAGAAGTATAACGGCAAGACTCACCCATCAGAGTTCCTCAGCATCTACACCATCGCGATGCAGGCTGCTGGGGCGCGCGATGACAAGGTGCTTGCCAATTATTTCCCATTGGCTATCAAACCCAACGTCATGTCATGGTTGATGCACTTTCCGGCGGATTCCATTTCTTCCTGGTCGGATTTGTGCCATGAGTTTGTCGGCGCTTTTACGGGTGGCCACCAGGCCCATGTCCAGGCAAGCGATTTGCACGTCATCCCCCAGAAGGAAGGTGAAAGCATGCGCAAGTACATACAGAGGTTCAGCCGAGTGCAGTATAACATCCCAGACGTTCATCCTGTCGCCGTCGTCAGCGCGTTCCACCAGAACGTGCGCAACCGCAAGATGCGTGAAGAGCTAGCGATGAACAAAGTCAAGGATGTAGCCGAACTTTGCGTTTTGGCCGACAGATGCGCCCGGGCTGAAGAGGGAAGGAAGTACCCCAGCGAAGACGCCGATGTGGAAACCGGTTCCTCGGATGAAGAAGCCTTCGCCCCAACAAAAAAAGGTCGACGCCGTAATAGGAAACGCAAGGGCAAAGCTGTGCTTGCCGTTAAGGTATCCGATGATGCCGGCGCCGCCAAGAAAACCAAAGCGGACAACCCCGGCAAGGAAATCACCGGGTGTGTCACCTGCCGAGCCTTGGCGGCTGCTGACAAGCCAGGAAGCTCCGACAAACAATATTGCAAGATCCACCGTACCAAAGGCCATGACCTCCAGAACTGCCGACAAGTCGAGCAGCTCGTGGAGAAGCAAAAGGCCGAGTACGAGAGGCGAGACAAGGAGAAGGGCCAAGATGGTGCAGAAGAATCTGGCAAGAAACGTGGCGGCCAGCCTGGCCGCCGTGCCAAGGATAACCAACAAGAACGACCCACCCGGGGCCGTGACAAGAAGCGAGAAGATGATGATCGTGAAGAGGACGACGAGTCCGGCGAGCCAGAGTTCCAGAAGGCCATGGAGGCCATGTGCATCGACGGCGATGCCTCCCTGCATTCCTCCCACCGCCAACTTAAACCGTGGGCGCGTGAGATCATAGCAGCGGAGCCGTCATTCAATGCCCAGAAGCCACTGAGGTGGTCCAGCACTCCTATCATCTTTGACGCCGAGGATCACCCTAACCGCACGATTGCGGTCGGGTGTTTGCCATTGTTGTTCTCACCAACGATACGCAACCTCAAGGTGACGAAGATGCTGGTGGATGGCGGGGCCGGCCTTAACTTGATTTCGCCCATCATGGTCAAAAGGCTGCAAATCCCTGATGGAGACCTCGAGGAGACGGGCTCGTTCCAAGGAGTCAACTCAGGAAGAAGCCAGCCTTAGTGTAAAGTCACGCTGCCCATGACATTTGGGGGTGAGCTAAATTACAGGACAGAGAGGATTGTTTTTTATGTAGCCGAGATCCCCTTGCCTTACAACGGGATCCTCGGTCGCCCAGCGTTGGCCAAATTCATGGCGGCGTCGCACTACGCCTACAACACGGTGAAGATGCCTGGGTTGATGTCCATCATCACCGTCCCCTCCGACAAGAAGGATACACTGATGTGCGCTGATCAGCTTTACCGGGAGGCAGTTGCAGCAACTGCCGCTAAGGCGCTTGCTCCTGCCACTGAAGCCCCAGGAGGAAAGAAGACCGGTGAGACATCTCGCGCCTACTCCGACAAGCGCTCCTCTTCGGAGTGTAGCGTTCCCGTCGAGAACACGCCAGAGAGCTCCACCAGCACGAGCAAGAAATCCAGGGCTGCTCCACCAGAAACCAAGCGGGTGTCCATCGAGGAGGATGGCACGGGAGGGGCTTTCACCATAAGCTCCGCCCTCGACAGCAAATAGGAAGACGCGCTCGTCACCTTCCTATGGGCGAATGTCAATGTGTTTGCGTGGCAAGCATCTGACATCCTCGGCGTTCCCAGGGAGGTGATTGAGCACCATCTTGCTGTCTGCCCTCATCCGCGACCTGTCAAGCAGAAGGTCGGGAAGCAAGCTCTCGAGCGGCAAGAGTTCATCAGAGAGGAAACCAGGAAGTTAGAAGCAGCCGGCTTAGTGAGAGGAGTGCTCCATCCAACGTGGTTGGCCAATCCGGAGGTAGTGCGTAAGGCAAATGGGAAGTGGAGGCTGTGTATAGACTACACACACATTAATAAGGCTTGTCCAAAAGACCCTTTCCCATTGCCACGCATTGAGCAGATTGTGGACTCCACAGCCGGGTGTGACTTGTTATCATTTCTCGATGCTTACTTAGGCTACCACCAGATCTTCATGACAAGAGAAGATGAAGAGAAGACAGCATTCATCACCCCATGTGGTACGTATTGCTTTATGTGGATGCCTTTCGGATTGAAGAGTGCTGGATCAACATTTGCGAGGGTGGTCCAAATTTGTTTTGAGCTTCAGCTACATGGAAATATGGAAGCTTATATGGATGATATAGTGGTCAAAACCAAGGACAAAGCAACGCTCGTGCAAGACTTGGAAGAGACATTCACGAATCTGCGCAAGATCAACCTTAAGTTGAACCCTGAAAAGTGTGCCTTCGGCGTCCCGTCTGGCAAGCTTCTCAGTTTCTTCATGTCAGCGTGGAATTGAAGCAAATCCCGACAAGATCAAGGCCATCGAGCAGATTGAGGCGCCCAGTCGAATCAAGGATGTGCGTCGGCTTGCTGGGTGCGTTGCCGCCATGGGCAGGTTCATCTCCAAATCTGCCGAGCGCGCCCTCCCCTTTTTCAAAATTTTGAAAAAGCCGGGCCCAATGGAGTGGACCCCAGAAGCCGAAGCGGCACTGCAAGATTGGAAGAAATACCTCTCCTCTACACTTGTACTGGTTGCGCCTAAACCACAAGAGCCATTGTTGTTGTATCTAGCAGGAATGAACCAAGTGGTCAGTGTCGCGCTAGTGGCCCAGAGGGAGGTCAATACGGAAGCGATAGCAACAACAACACCTGATGCTACTAGGGCCGAAGAGGCGCAACCGGATGGAGTGATGTAGAAGAAGAAGATGATGCAGCATCTGGTTTACTTTGTCAGCTCCCTATTACAGGGGGCTAGGTCATGGTACTCCGGCGTGCAGAAATTGCTCTTCGGCCTCCTTATGGCCTCAAGGAAGCTGCGTCATTACTTCCAAGCACATGAAATGACCGTCGTCACCCGCCTCCCGTAGCAACAAATATTGCATAACCTAGATGTGACTGGGAGGATTGTGCAGTGGGCCCTGGAGCTGTCAAGCTTCGATTTGAAATTTGAAAGCACTTCGACGATTCAGAGTAGAGTCTTGGCAGAGTTTGTTGCAGAATGGACCTCAACACCTGACGAGGAGATCCAAGAAACTACTATCCTCGGCAAGGGTGAGAGTCGCGACTGGATTATGTACTTTGACGGGGCTTTCTCGCTGCAAGGCGCCGGTGCTGGTATGCTGCTCGTTGCACCCACCGAAGAGCACCTCAAGTATGTGATCTAGATGCACTTCCCCAGGGAGGTGTCAACAAACAACACTGCCGAGTACGAGGGACTGCTTGCCGGTCTCAGGATCGCGGCAGACCTCGGGATCAAGAAGCTCATCATCAGAGGAGATTCGCAGCTCGTCGTCAGGCAAGTAAGCAAAGATTACCAGAGCCCGTTGATGGAAGCCTACGTGGATGAAGTAAGGAAACTGGAGGAGCGTTTCGATGGTATACAAGCTGAACACGTCCCCCGAGCGGAGTACGACATTGCCGACTACTTGTCGAAATGCGCCGCCCTCAAGCTACCTATGGAACCAGATACCTTTGTGCTCCGATTATTTCGCCCATCTGTTGAACCATCGACTGAGCCGAGCAAGAGAAGGAAATCA
The DNA here is from genome assembly GCA_902687465.1 of Secale cereale. Lineage (NCBI taxonomy): Eukaryota > Viridiplantae > Streptophyta > Magnoliopsida > Poales > Poaceae > Secale > Secale cereale. Next base: position 486,822,749 of record LR738711.1, read on the forward strand.
GGCCCCGGCAAGTACTTTCATGCCGAACCCGCAGGGGTGGCCGGCAAGAGTGTTGCCGGAGACGCTGAGCCTGTCGTGGGGCAACAGACTCCGGCGGGGCATCAAGCCCTAGCCGTAGAGGCAATCGCTCCCATAGCAGAGGAAATGTCTTTGGTCCTTGCCGTTGAGCCCCAGGCTCCGACATGGGCGTAGCATATCTTCCTGGAGAGCAGGAAGAAGCGGAGAAAGTAGCCCGTCGGTCCGCCATGTACCAGTTCGTCGACGACGTCCTGTATAGGAAAAGACCGAACGGCGTGAAATTGAAGTGTATCACCCGGGAGGAAGGACTAGAGCTGTTGGCAGAGATACATGGAGGCATATGTGGCTCCCACATAGGGTCAAGAGCCCTTGCTGGCTAGGCGTTCCGGCAAGGTTTCTTTTGGCCCACTACCCTCCAGGATGCAACGACACTAGTAACCAAGTGTGAAGCGTGTCAGTTCCATTCAAAGAAACTTCATCAACCAGCTCAAGCTCTCCAAACAATCCCTCTCTCCTAGCCCTTCTCGGTCTGGGGGCTCGACATATTGGGCCCTTTTCCCCGTGCTGACGGGGGCTTTGAGTACTTGTATGTGGCAATCGACAAGTTCACAAAGTGGTCGGAGGTGAAAGTAGTGAGAAAGATGACAGCACAGTCGGTCGTCAAGTTCTTCAAGGGCCTGCTCTGCCGTTTTGGTGTACCAAACAGAATTATCACCGACAATGGTACGCAGATCACAAGCAAAACCTTCATGCAATATATGCAAGACCTCGGCGGCAAAGTCCGTTTTGCTTCTGTAGCACATCCACGAAGCGACGGCCAGGAAGAAAGGGAAAATGCTGAAGTACTGCAGGGCCTCCGGACAAGGACTTTTGACAGGCTACACAAGTGCGGAAAGCGCTGGATCGATGAATTGCCAGCGGTTCTTTGGTCGATCAGAATGATGCCAAATCAAGCCACCGGCCAGACACCCTTCTCCCTCGTTTACGGGCGGAGGTAGTTCTCCCCAAAGAACTCACATACGGGTCACCCCGAGTGCTCTCTTATGATGAGCTTGAGCAAGAGCGACTGTGGCAAGATAAAGCAATGCTCCTCGAGGAAGATCGTCTTCGGGCGGCTGTACAAGCAGCATGCTACCAGCAAGCCTTACGCCGCTATCATAGCTGCAAGGTTCACTCCCGAAGCCTTGAGGAAGGCGACCTTGTTCTTCAGCACATTCAGTCGGCCAAGAATTCCAACAAATTGACGCCGAAGTGGGAAGGCCCTTATCGGGTAATACGAGTCACCGGGCCTGGCGCAGTCCGCCTGGAGACCGAAGATGGGATCCCAGTGAGTAACTCCTGGAACATCGAACATCTTCGCAAGTTTTACCCATAAGGCACGGTTGCCGAGCCTCGCAGCAAGCCAACCCTTTGTACAAGCCTTGCTGGCAAGGCATGTAACCCTTTGTGCAAAGCCAGGTGCAGACCCTGAGCATAAATAAATGAAGCGCTGGCGCCCTAAGTTTCAGCATGCATGCTAGGTTGAGTCTCTTTCTCTGTTAGGGTTGATAGAGCTTAGCAGCGGCTAACCCCTAGCATAGAGGTCGAGTTTGCGTCTCTCTGTCTCCTTTCTGTCCTCTTGATTCATAGGATCCACGGGCGTCCTTGCTGAGCCGTTTGGAAGAAAGGGGCGGGCCAACGCTCCGACCTCGGCAAGGCCAAGGTTACCGAAGGCCGCACAACCAAGGATCAAACCATGGCAAGATAAGGTTGCCAGGAGCTACAGAACCCAGATAAGTCTTTCACCCCCCCCC
>LR738711.1:486824593-486906426 GCA_902687465.1 Secale cereale
CCCCCCCCCCCCCCCCGCTCCTACTTTCCGTATGGAACTTGAACATACGGAACTTCGCTCACTCCTATGCCATCGTGCTCCCCTTTTCCTTATGTCCAACAAACTTTGTCTTGGACCGGGGCTGGGTGGTAGCATGATGGGAAGGGAGCAAGCAAATGGCCTGACCCTGCCCCGTTACTATCCCCGCCAAGGGCACGGATACAGTTACCATCCAGGGAAGGAACGGCAAGGCTTGTTGCCGGGGCATGCTACTTATCTTAAGATAACAAGGATTCGTTCCTTGGTGTGGCACTTCCCATGCAGAAACGAACCCAGCAAACACCCTTCTCTTCATAAATATGTTGTAAACAAGTACAATTCGTATGGAATACATACATAACCGAGGGGGTTACAGGATTTAAATCTTACAGAGGCCCGTAGGCTTAAAAACTAAAAAGAGATAAGATGCCCATGACCCCTTTCTTGTCCCTCTCCTCAGGAAATGGAACAAGATGGCAAAGGGCAAAAAAGGCGCCTGGGCGAAGCGCAAGCAGTAGAAAGCACGAAGAGAACATCCCGGCGGCCGTCCCAAAGGAGGCTGACGATGATGGCGCCGGGAGAAGAGCCGAAAGATGGGGCAGCGGGCCGGCAGTGCATGGGTTGATGCCCGCGTACTCCGACATGACGACCGCCGCCCACCTTCTTCGCCTTCTCCGGCTTCCCAACGCTAGCCGCCCAAGGAGGCGACCCCGAGAAGTTAGAGGGGTTGGCGGTGCAGATGATGGTGCTGCCAGCACCGTCTAGGGACGGCGTATCCGCCGCCTCGTCGGACTTGTCATCCTCCTGCTCTCCACCCTCGTCGTCGCTGCCGCTGCCCTCCCCATCGCTCTTACTCGAGGAGGAGATTTCGTCATCGGTTGAGCTCTCCACACAGCACCCTAGCCTTTGTCCCGAGCGCCCGAAGACTTTGACGGAGAGCAGATCGCTCTCCCTGGCCTGAAGCAGAGGACGTGCCCCTTCACCAAGCCGTGGGCATGTGCGAAGGTCTTCCACCCCCGGCAAGGAAGCATCACGTGAGGAGTGGGAAACCTGGTGTCCACCCACACGGCGCCATGACAACACCCCTCCATGTGAAGCCTTAGCCTTGGTGGCTGATCGACCTCCAACGCCCTCGCAAACACTCCATGAAGGCGGAGGCGACTGCGCGGCGGCTCGCGCAGCTATACGATGAACTCCAACGCTGTGTCCTTGACATGGCCGCGTGGGGAGGCAGGAGGAGACGACGAAGGAGATGAAGTCGGAGACAACGACGGCGCGGGTGTCCCTCGATCCCGTCTGCCTCTGCCTCGACCGCCTCGCCTGCCACGGCCCCGGCCGGTGCTTCTGCCTCCAGCATGCCCCCCATCTGAGGCATCCAGCTCCTCTTTGACCACCGCCGCCCTCTAACGGGAAGACGACCTGGTCGCTTCCGCAGAGGAACGGCCACGATCGCGCCCTCTCCCCATACCTTGCGGAGGGAAGGAATCGAACAATAAGAAGATGGGTGGAGAGGTGAGAAGCGCCGCTCCTCTCCTTCCCTCTTTATAGAAGGGCGACCGCCAGAATCAACCAGTCCAAATGCCAAAGGAATGAGGGAACAGGACCGACGCGCTGCTCCAATCGGCTGCGTCCCCCCCCCCCTCTCTCAGCATTAATGCCCACGCCCTCCACGTCCGCCGCTTGCCCTCCCCGATGCATGAGGGATACGTGGCGAGTGGATCGGGAGTTAGGTGACGTGTGGTATGGCCGTTTCGCACCCCCGTGATTGTGGAGCGACCCGAGTCCACTTAGTAAAATGGCCGCGCCCCCACGACTTCCTCTATTCTTTATGAGGGGGCGCGAACCGCCTCTTTACTATTTTCGGAGCCACAAGATGACGCAAGCACGCTGTGGTCATCCCACGTCCGACCCCCACGTGAGCGCAGATCATCGGGAAGCGCAACCATCGGAAGAGTTACTGCGGTAAAGGGAATCTGACCACACTGCCCGCGCACCGTTCTGGGCCTAGCCAAACAACGCGTTGCACTTATGAATGGCCCAGGCCCGGGGGCTCCTGTCAGTGTACAAAAGTAGGGGCGCTCTTTTGTACCCCTTGTGCACGGGTAGTCAGAGCCACGCCTGTGGCCGAACATAACAGGGCAGAAGAAGGAAGCCAGGGACACAGAGTTACCAGAACAAATGCCAAGATAGGCAGCACGAGAAGACCAAGCAATGAGACAGGCTCCCCCGGCAAGGACTCTTGCCGGGGCGGCCTGCGCACCATCCGGCAAGTGCTCTTGCCGGGGCGATCCACTTAGGCGCCTCTGTCACAGCCACCCTTGAAGCCAATGGGCTCCAATGATACCAACAACATTAGAGCCAAGGCTCGGGAAGCTCCCACGTGATGGCATGCAGATCTTTGTGAAGACAAAGATCTATGACTCCCAAGATGAGAACCAGAAGACATGGCGATCGCTAGGTTCCTTGCCGAGGATGCCCGCAAGGCCCCGGCAAGGCTCCTTGTCGAAGACGCCCCAAAGCCCCGACAAGCCTCTTGCCACAGGGCACTCGCGGAGGCCCTAGCAAGACCCTTGCCGGGAACAAAAGCAAGTTTGCGGCAAGCTCTTGCCGCAGCGTCGCCGCCCCAGCTCGACGGCCGACCCGCTGGCCTAGGCAGGCACCCACGTGGCGATACATGGTTCCTGGGCCAGCTAGCCAAGCACCTGCGTGGTGGCATGTAGATCTTCGTGAAGACCCTACCGCAACGCCACCTCAGCTGCCTGCCTTGCTGGCCTGGACGTGTGTGGTGACTAGACAGAGCGGCCACGAACGGGACGGGCTTCTTTCCTGTCCCCGATAAAGTCAATAGACACCTAAGCAGCGCATTGAATGCACATTGTCCCGTAATGGTGTGGGATAAGCCCATATACTGTACACCTTTCCACCTCATGTGTGCCACTGTGGCAGCCCCTTTCAACTATAAAAGGAGTCACGCGGCATACTAGAGAAGGATTCGGATCCTGGAAAGCTGGATAGGCACCGTAGCTAGCTGAAGAACTCAAGAACACTCAAATATACACCAAAGCAGGACTAGGGTATTAAGCATCCTCGCGGCCCGAACCTGGATAAACGATCGTTGTGCTGACTCTTAGACCTGCTCTTTGTACAACTCCGCGCCCGCCAACCGTAGAAGCGATTCCAGTGATCCCATAGGTGTCGTTTCGTACCGACAGTCATAGTAGCTCTTTTGGCGCGAATGCGCGGCTTTGAGATTCTCACGTATGACTTTGCACATTTATTCAGCCTCTGAGATCAAATCATTTCCAAGGAGTTGACGTTCACCAGTCTCGGACCAGTTGAGAGGGGTACGGCACTTTCTCCCATAGAGAATTTCAAACGGAGCTTTGCCTGCACTTGCTTGAAAGCTGTTGTTGTAGGAGAATTCAGCAAATGGAAGGCAATCTTCCCATTTCATACCGAAGGAGATTACACAAGCTCTGAGCATATCTTCAAGAATTTGATTCACTCTTTCGACATGCCCACTAGTCTGAGGGTGAAAAGTTGTGCTGAAGCGAATCTTGGTACCCATAGCTGACTGAAAGGAATCCCAGAATTTGGAAGTGAACAAGCTTCCACGATCTGAGGAGATTACTTGAGGGATACCATGCAAAGAGACAATTCTGGAGGTGTACAGCTCTACCAGTTGAGCTGCGTTGATGGATTCTTTGACTGGAAGAAAATGAGCCACTTTAGTGAGCTTGTCAATCACCACAAATATAGCATCATTTCCTCGCTTGGACTTGGGAAACCGGTGACGAAATCCATCTCAATGTGATCGAATTTCCACTCAGGAATAGGTAGAGGTTGAAGGAGTCCGGCTGGACGTTGATGCTCTGCCTTCACTCTTCTGCAGACATCACACTCGTTCACGAATTGAGCAATTTCTCTTTTCATATGAGTCCACCAATAGGATTGCTTGAGGTCAAGGTACATCTTGGAGCTTCCTGGATGTATCAACAGGAGTGAGTCATGTGCTTCGTTCATTATGAGCTTCCTGAGATCACCTTTGGGAACCACAATTTTGTCCTCAAAGAACAAAGTGTCTCTGTCATCAATGCGGTAGCACTTGTACTTGGGAGTACCCTTAGCAATACCATGTTTCACCTTCTGCACCATAGCATCCTTAAGTTGGGCCTCACGGATTTGATCTTCTAAGGTAGGAGCAACTTGAAGGTAGGCGAGAAATCCTTGCGGAACAACTTGGAGGTTGAGCTTCCTGAATGATTCACAAAGTTCAGGTTGGAACGGTTTGAGGAGGAGACTATTGCAATACGCCTTTCTGCTCAAGGCATCTGCAATGACATTGGCCTTGCCAGGAGTATACTCAATGCTTGGATCGTACTCTTGAATCATTTCAACCCAACAAGTCTGGCGGAGGTTAAGGTTTGCCTGAGTGAAGATGTACTTCAGGCTCTTGTGATCGGTGAAGATGTCCACTTTTCTGCCCAACAAAAGGTGTCTCCACGTGATCAAGGCATGAACAACTGCTGCTAGCTCAAGATCATGTGTGGGGTAATTCTTCTCATTTGGTTTAAGCTGACGCGAAGTGTATGCAACGAACTTCTTGTCTTGCATGAGAACACCGCCAAGACCTTGTAATGAAGCATCACAGAACACTTCATAAGGCTTGGACTCATCCGGAGGAGTAAGAACCGGAGCAGAAATGAGCTTCTCTTTGAGTGTCTTGAATGCCACATCACAATCAGGAGTCCATGAGTACTTGACATTCTTCTGCAACGGGTTGGAAAGAGGCTTGGCAATCTTGGAGAAGTTCTCAACGAACCTTCTGCAATAGCTTGCGAGACCGAGGAAACTTCGGAGTTTTTTGACATTCTGAGGAGGTTCCCAGTTGACAATAGCTTCAACCTTCTCGGGATTAACAGAAATGCCCTCGACAGAGATAATATGGCCAAGATAGAGGACTTTATCAAGCCAGAATTCACATTTGGAGAACTTCGCATAGAAACGGTGCTCACGGAGCCTGTCAAGGACCAAGCGGAGGTGCTTGGCATGGTCTTCTTTATTCTTGGAGAATACCAAGATATCATCGAGGTAGACGAGAACGAATTCATTGGTGTCGGGGTGGAATATGAAGTGCATCATCCGAGAAAAGGTGGGTGGATCATTTGCAAGACCGAAAGACATGACCGTGTACTCATAGGAGTCGTAGCTCGTTCTGAATGCGGTCTTAGGAATCCTCTTCATGGATACGAATCTGATGGTAACCCATCCGGAGATCAAGCTTCGAGAAAACATTGGCTCCTTTGAGCTGCTCGAACAATTCATTGATGTTGGGGAGTGGGTACTTATTATTTATTGTCTTCTTGTTCAATGGCCGGTAATCAACGCACAAACGTTCCGTACCATCCTTTTTATTGACAAAAAGAACAGCACAGCCCCAAGGAGAAGTACTTGGTCTGGTTAGACCCATTCGTTCTTGCTCATCAAGTTGTTTCTTCAACTCCTTCAACTCTATAGGAAAATTTTGTACGGACGCCGACAGGCTGGCTGGGTACCAGGTTCAAGTTCAATGACGAATTCAACTGAGCGATTGGGAGGCATGCCTGGAAGCTATTCAGGGAATACATCCTCATATTCACAAACCACCGGAATCTGAGAAATGGCATTAATCTTGCCCTTGTCATTGAGAGAGAATGGCATGATTGTGTTATCTCGAGCTGCGAAGATAATCACGTCTTCAGAAAGATGAGTTAGATTGACCTCCTTGTTTGCAAAATAAACAAGAGCATCATGCTTCGAGAGCCAATCCATCCCAAGAATAAGATCAATGTCCGAGTTACCGAGAATAACCGGGGAAACCAGAAAACTGTAATCGCCCATATGAATAGATATGTCCGGAGTCATCAAATTAGAAGACATGTGTTTGCCCGGAGAAATAATTGATAACTTCTGTGGTAAGGCCACTGTGCCCACGTTGTGCTTAGATGCAAATGGACATGACATGAAGGAAAGTGATGCACCAGAAGCAAATAAGACTTTTGCAGGAATTAAGTTAACCAGAAGATTACCAATTATCACATCAGAAGGATCCTCTGCTTCAGTTGCATTCATCAGGTTCACTCTTGCATGCTTGGGATTGTGCTTGACAATAACATTCCTGACAGGTGGAGGAGGCGGAAGGCGCCTTTGGTTGGGACACTTGTTGGCATAGTGACCCTTCTGAGTACACTTGTTGCATGTAACCTCTGAGAGTGGACGATGATAAGGACCGCTTGGTCTTGGAGCTTGCAACTGAGGCTTGGACTGGTTGCTTGGGTTGGGTGGGTGGGACAATCCATGACCACCTGAGTGCTTGTTGTTGCTTGGAGGACGGAGCACTGGAGGAGGCGGTAGCTAGAACTACTGCTGCTTGGAAACCACTTGAGAGGAAGAGGAGGAGTGAACAACATCTCTTATCCTCTTTTTGGAAGCTTCACACTTGAGCTGAGCTACCTCTTGCTTGAGAGCCATGTTGTAGAATTGATCAAATTCATCTGGCTCGAACAGAGTGAGAGCAAGTTGGAGTTCATCTTTCAGACCACCTCGGAACTGGAAGATTTTGCTCTTAGCATCGGGGATGTCTTGCTTCGCATAGCGGGCAAGATTCTAGAACTTGACATTGTATTGATAGACAGACATGGTGCCTTGCTTCAGATTGCGGGATTGCTCACGCATGCCTTCAATGACACTAGTAGGAATGTGATGAGAACGGAAATCGCGGCAGAAGTTAGTCCATGAGATCTCACGACCCGCTCTAGAGTCTTTGTTCTGTTGCCACCAATCTGCAGCTTGGTCTTTGAGTTAGAAAGCGGCAAACTTGACATAATCCTCAGTTCTGACGTTACTGCACTCGAAGTGTTTCTTGATGTGTGTGCTCCCATCTTCAGTGTCGAGTGAATCAACACAGTAATTGAAAGACTTTGGTTCGTTTGCCAGGAATTGGTTCAGAGTCGCAAAGTGAGGTTGATTGAACAGATTTCCTTGGCCTTGGTTCCCTTGATTGCCTTGATTTGCTTGATTGGCTTGGAAACTCTGCATCATTTGCATGAGCATCTGAGTGTTCTGATTGGTTGCCTTCATAATCGCTCTCCATGCCTCAGCCGGAGGAGGAGGGGAAGGTGGACGCTCTTCTTCACCCTCTGGGTTCTGGTTGGGAACTTTCTTAGGTGCCATCCTGAAGATGATGTCAACCGTTAGCCATTGAAGCAAATAATAGATAAGCTCAATCAACGGCTAGATATTTGCAACATGTAGTCTTCACAATGAACATCCGAACAAAATTGAACCAATGAATTCCGTAGCTTAATGGAACAACAACTTGTCGAGAAGCCACTTGGGAGAACAAAATGACAGAATAAAACAACAAGGTACATAAGGAATAAATACATAATAGAGGTTTGATCCCACATGTTCGTGTTGAATGCCCCATGGCACGTGTTACAAAGGGCATTACAATCCCCGGATCAGCATAGCCAAGGATCCTTTAAGATGCAACCCCCTAATGCAACAACGCCCATAATAGCCTCTCCACTAGATGTCGAACCCCAACCTCATATCATGCACCCGTTGGAAGATTACCTAAGATCTACTTGAAACCCACCTATTAATTCCCGAAGCTTTCCGGTTATGCAATCTGGTGTTGGGGATACAGGGGCAGAACCGCGCACTCAACTCTAAACCTACATCCAGCTGTATCCATCTGTCAACACATAACCCAGCACCTTCGGAAACTGTTTACTTCAGACCTTCGAAACGCATCTACTATACTAGTTGTACTAGTTGTGGCAATACTCCCGAACTATCCCCCCAGTACTGGGTGACGTCGGGGTTATCTCACCACCATACATGCATAGAAGAGTTTTCGATGTCGGCCGCCTTTGTTATTCTAGAACTACAACGATACATTTGTGACGACAACACCTCGGAGCTCAACTCTCCGGGACACTGCCACAACCCCTAAATGACAGGAGGCACCAAGAACAATGTTCTCGTCACAAAGATATCGGAACAATCCAAACAATACCCACGTGATCCTAAAAAAAATTGGTGAAATTTTGAGAATAGTGAAGATAAAACAACGTCAGGAGTCCTCACCAGAGCGACAAAGGGGATGAGGAGTAAAAATAAATCCTACTCTCCAATATGTATATAGGACTCAAAACATTTTGTGTGTGCCTAGACTCAACCGTCAGCAGTTCGATCAATCAGGGGGCTCCTAGGTCGGAGAAGGCTCTGAATACCAACTTGTAATGCCCAGGATGCGACTATATCTCCTACGTGTCGAGGCACGACTTAGAGACATAAGCGCATTATGGAATGATCGCAAGCGTGGTATCTTTGCACAACTCATGTAAAAGTTCAGGGATGAAAGAGGAAAAAATAGTTGGCTTACACTTCCCACGTCACATAATGAATACAGTAACATACATTCTTCCAAATAACACAGGGTCCGACTACGGACGAAATCCAAACGAGAAAAGATACCACGATCACAAGTCCGGATCACTCCTAGTAGGAACCACTACTGATCGTCGGGATACGCAACATAGAAACGACCACGCTCTTCATCGAACTCCCAGTGAAGTTCTGATCCATCTCCTGCATTGTTCTCGGCGGTACCTGCATCTGGTGTGTATAGTAATCTGTGAGCCACAAGGACTCAGCAATCCCATTCCCGGATATCAAAACTAACAAAGCCTTTAGGTGTGGAAAAGGTATTAAAGTGTTTGCAGCAGGCACTAAGCAACTAGCTTACGAGTTTAGAGCAAGACGATAATATGTGCCAACGATCGCCAAAGTTGATCAGGAAGTGATCCTAGCTACTCACGTTCATGCATAACCCCACCGTGTTCACTTCCCGAAGCCCTTCGGAAGAGACCATCACGGTTACTCACACAGGTAGTGTATTCTTAAGGATATTGTGTCAAGTTATCTACAACCGGATATCAACAAATTCCCATCTGCCACATAACCGCGGGCACGGCTTTAGAAAGTTCAAACCCTGCAGGGGTGTCCCAACTTAGCCCATAACAAGCTCACGATCTGCGAAGTCGCAACTCTAAATTGGCAAGACCCGAGTATTCTCGGAATCCCGTGCTCAAGATATTTCGATAAAGGTAAAACTAATCCAGCAAAACCCCCCGGGGTGCCAACACCCTGATAGTAGCCGCACGTATCTCGTCTCAGGCCATGACCGGATGGGACAGCCTATAGGAAAATACCAGCCCTCGGGTTTCCCCAAGGTGGCCCTGCAGTCTGCCCAGTTTGGACCAACACTCATGAGGAGCACTGGCCCGGGTTGTTGATTAAGAACTCGGGTTTGCAACTCCCTATGCAAGTTTTAGTTGTTAGGCAAATGTAGTACCAAAGTTGGGCCTTGCTGGAAAAGCTTTAAGCAAAGCGAATTATCAAGGGGGGCCCTGATACGTCTCCAACGTATCTATAATTTTTTATTGTTCCATGCTATTATTTATGATGTTTTGGATGTTTAATGGGCTTTTTATACACTTTTATATTATTTTTGGGACTAACCTATTAACCTAGAGCCCAGTGCCAGTTTCTGTTTTTCTCCTGTTTTAAGGTTTCGCAGAAAAGGAATATCAAACGAAGCCCAATTGACCTGAAACTCAACGGAGGAAGTTTTTGGACCTAAAGAAGCCCACGGAGTACCGGAGGAGTACCAGGAGATGCACGGGCTGCCAACGAGGGTGCCCCCCCCCCCTACTGGGCGCGCCCCCTGTGACACCCCGAGACCGGTGCGCCAGGTGTCAGCCAGTTATTTGCCGTTGTTGCCAGGTCATATGCTTGCGTGTTGCATCTTGCCATGTCATCATGTGTGTTGCATCATCATATTTTCAAAACTTGCATCTGCCCGAGTCCCCCTCGTCCTTTCCGTTGTCCGTTCTGAGCCCAGACACACTTGCACGTGCCCGCGGCGCCTCCGAATATTTATTTTGTGAGTGGCCAAAAAATGTTCTCGGAATGGGTTGAAACTTGGCGTGTGGTCTTATTATAGTGTAGACAGGCCGCCTGCCAAATTTCATCGCATTCGGAGCTCGTTTGATAGCCCAACGGATATATATAGCGGCACTAGCAGCCGGTTTAATCATAGGACGTTTTCGGTCTCCGAAAACCCCGCGGGCCTCCCTTCTCTCCTCTCCTATCAGCTCTTGGCCTCTTGGCACAGCCCATTAGCCCACCTACAAAACCCCCCTCCGCTCCGGACCGTCCGATGGCGATCGAACGGCTCCGAAACGGAGCAATTCCACTAAACCTAGCCCCCTTTCTATAAATAGACCCCTCCACCTGCCAATTTTGGCCTAAAAACCTAAATCCTAGCCTTCACCTAACCTCCAACGCCGCCCTCGCATCATTTTCCATGCCGGACCCCTCCACCGCCGCCACTTGGCGCCTCCCCACTAGTCAGCGCCGCCGCGGCCCGCCCGAGCCGCGATCTGGGCCCGAAGCCGCCCCGCACCGCCCGGGATCCCGCTTGCTCAGCGCTCCAGTGCCCCTCCCCGATCTCCCCACCGGAGCGCCGCCGCTCCTCTCGATCTGGGCCCGAGCGCTGCCCTCCAAGCCGCTCCAGCGAGCCCGTCCCGCCGGCGACCACCATCAGGCCGACCCATGCCCCGTGCCCTTCCTCTTCTCCTCCCGTTCCCGTTTTTTTTCTCTCTCTCATGGACCTCTCTCTCCATGTCTTCCCTTCGCAGGGGCCCCGCCATGGCCGCCGGAAGGAGCTCCATCGCCACAGCGCCTCGCCTCCGGTTAGATCCCGACGGCCCTCGCCGGGACTCGCACCGCCGTCGCCAGGCGCTGCTTCTCCGCCGGTCCCGTGCGAGCTCTGCTCGAGCAGCGCCGCCGCTCGCTCGAACCGCTCGGGCAGCGCATCGCCGCACTCCACAGGTGGGCCGGCGCCCCGTCAGCCTCCCTCGCAGGCCCAGCTCCCCGTCGCCATTGCGTGGGCCGCAGCTGGACCGGCCCATCTCCCGCTTCAGGCCAGCCCGCTGCAGCCACCGACCGGGCCCGCCTCGTCCCCCACAGTGCTGGGCCAAGCCCAATGTGAGCCTCCACCTAACCCCCGCTCGAGCGTCGTTTAGTGAAACGGCGCTCACTCTGTTTTTTCGGAGTTAAAAAATGACTGAGTCCTTTTCTGTTTTGTACTCCTGATGCATACTTTGCATGCATGTATCTTTTTGTGTGGTGATCCAAATTGAATGAATGATATGTCAAAATGATCGTGGTGATATGATCTACACTTTGTTCCATTGTGCCACGCTTGTTTGAGTTCATCTAGATGCTCTAATCTCTGTTGCAAGAGTGCTACTTGTTATAAACTGTTGTTACTTGTTATTTTGTTGCCATGTTTGAGATATGATAACTTGGTGCATGTTTATCCAAATGATGCATATGATATGTCAAAATGTTCATTATGAAGTGTACTACATGATGGTTGTTGTAGCATGCTTGTTTGAGTTCATATTGCCATGTTAATCTCTGTTGCAAAAGTGCATTTGGCTGTTAGGTATTGAAACTTGTTATGAGATGCTGATTTCACTTGATCATTGCTATTGATGTGTTTATCCTCATGCCACATGTCTAGATGTTTTAGAAGCACCATTATATGGTCTTTGCTGTGGTGCATTTAACTTTCCATGATATGCCTTGAGGTGACTTAAACATGCTTGTAAACATGCCATGTTGTTGTACTGTTTTATACTTAGTGAAAATTCTGCTAAGTCTGGAATCTGTCATATCCTGATGCTATGTTTGCTTGATGCCCTAGGCAAATCCATGCTAGTTTTGGAGTGGCCATTGATCATTCCTTGTTGTACATGTTGTTGTCTATCCATCCATGCCCTCACTTGCTCATATGACCTGCTGTAGCTTATTTATTTCTTGCTCTCAAATTGCTATAAATTATGCCTGTCAGGATTTTATCAGCTTATTCAATTTGGTGAAGCTTATTGCTATTGATCCATGCCTCCTATGGAGATGCTCCAATGGAGTTGTTTGCTGTAGGATATGTCTACTTCATGTCCATACTTCTTGTCACCATGTTTGAGTGATGTAGAGTATATATTTCTTGCTCCAAAGTTGCTATGTGGCTGTTAATTTCAGCTTTGCATTGTATTTTGTTTCGTGTGTATGTGTTGAACCGTTGCTCCGTTGTGAGCGTGCCCTATATGAAACTTGTGTGATTTTGCATGTAGAATCAGAATATCATCTTGCTAACATGTTTGGAGTATGTTGGCTAGATGTTTGGATGCATCTTGCACCGTTGCCATGCTTATCTTGTTTTGTTCATATCTTCTAGACCGTAGCTCCGTTTTAAACAAACTTTATATGGAACTTGACTAGAATTTCGTGTCGATCATCATGGTGCATGTTAACTTGTTGTTTAACAACTTTAAATTAATGTTTGTTCAGATCTGGACTAATTTCAAATTATGCATATGAGGGCTTACCGGATTTGTTATGTGTAGTTTCCGGCCTCATTTAAACTTGTTGCTTGTGTTGTTTTTCTGTGCTTCCTACCTTGCCATGTATTGCATCATATATAGACTTGTCTTGCATCATACTTGCTTGAGCATATTGTCATGTTCTTGTGTTGTTTTATGTGCTTCCTACCTTGCCATGTTGTAACATCCCAAATTTTCAATTTGGAATGTTATACATAGATCATAATTGCATTTGCATATTTTTGCATTCTGTTCGTGACGTTCCTCGAAAATTCTAAGCAACTCAAGGACCTACGGAGAGAGTTGGGGATTTTACCGTTTTCGTATTTGAGTTCGCTCGAATACCGGTACGAGGACAGTGTGATTCTAATTATTTTTCTCTCCTAAAAATATTTCTAAATAAAATAAATGAGCGGAGATAATATGACTTCTCCAAAATAACAGAAATATTGGAGGAAAAATATTAAAATCACTTTTGGAATTTTTCTGGTTTTATTTTCGGATTTATTTGCATAGGAAAAATACGTGTTTTTCAAAATTGCATTTAGGTCCGGGAAAAATGTTCACCTTGTCCTAAATATTATTAGAGGATGGTGAAAATTTATTTCGGGATTTTTGGAGTCCGTTTGATATTTATTTCGTTAGTTTTATTGCGCCGGGAATCTTTCTAAAAAAAAGGGAACAGACTAGGAGTCGTTTTAGCCCGGGACGGCCTTTACCACTAGGTATGGGTTGTATGAGTATACCGTTATGTCGTTTGGCCTGACAAAAGCACCGGCTTACTTTATGAACCTGATGAACAAAGTGTTTATGGAGTATTTGGATAAGTTCGTCGTAGTGTTCATAGATGATATTTTGATTTTCTCGAAGGATGAAAAGGAGCATGAGGAACATTTGCGCTTGGTATTAAAGAAGCTCAGAGAGCATCAACTGTATGAGAAGTTTAGCAAATGTGAGTTTTGATTGAAGGAAGTCGGATTCCTTGGACATGTTATATCCGGAGAAGGAATAGCAGTAGATCCCGCTAAGGTGGAGACTGTGACTAATTGGGAAGCACCGACGACCGTTGGAGAGATCCGGAGTTTTCTTGGACTCGCAGGATACTACCGGAGATTTATCGAGAATTTCTCGAAGATTGCAAAGCCAATGACGGAGTTGTTCAAGAAGGAAACTAAGTTCAGTTGGACCGAAGAATGTGAGACTAGTTTCCAGGAGTTGAAGAAGAGGTTGGTATCATCCCCTGTGTTGATCCTGCCAGATCAACATAAGGATTATGAGGTGTACTGCGACGCTTCACGTCGAGGACTTGGAGCAGCACTTATGCAGGAAGGAAGAGTTGTTTCGTATGCTTCACGACAATTGAAACCTCATGAGATGAACTGTGCCACCCACGATTTGGAGTTAGCAGCCGTAGTGCATGCATTGAAGACGTGGAGACATTTTCTCATATGAAACCATTGTGAAGTATATACGGACCACAAGAGTCTGAAGTATATATTCACTCAGAAGGAGTTGAATCTTAGGCAAAGGAGATGGCTGGAACTCATTAAGGATTATGACATGAGATTGCATTATCACCCCGGAAAGGCTAACGTAGTAGCAGATGCGCTAAGCCGTAAGAGCCATTTCAATACCCTAATGATGGAAGAGTTTCCAAAGGAGTTAGCCGAGGACCTACAAGAACTACGTTTGGAGATAGTTCCGAGAGGCTATGTAGCAACACTAGAAATCCAGTCTACCTTGATGGATAAAATCAGAAAAGCTCAGAAAGCTGACAAGGAGATTGTCGCCATAAAGGAGAAGATGTGTGAAGGAAAATCTAAAGGTTTTCGTGAGGATGAGCATGACACCTTATTGTTTGAGGATCGAATCTATGTGCCAATGACCCGGAGGTTAGGAAGTTGATTTTACAGGAGGCCCATGACTCACCATACTCGATTCACCCAGGAAATACTAAGATGTATTTGCATTTAAAGGATATTTTCTGGTGGACCGGCATGAAGAACGATATTGCGGAGTATGTAGCAGTTTGTGATGTGTGTCAGAAGGTAAAGGCAGTACATCAGAAGCCAGCAGGATTACTACAACCTATGCCAATTCCTGAATGGAAGTGGGAGAAGCTTGGTATGGACTTTATCACCGGATTGCCCAGGACCAAAGCAGGGTATGATTCAATCTGGGTAGTAGTAGACCGATTGACGAAGGTAGCCCACTTTATCCCGGTGAAAACCACATATACCAGTGCAAAGTTGGCAAAGATATACATGACCCGAATTGTATGTCTGCATGGAGTTCCGAGGAGTATTGTATCTGATAGAGGAACCCAGTTTACCTCGAAGTTCTGGAATCAGTTACATGAAACTTTGGGAACCAGGCTAGAGTTTAGCACAGCATTTCACCCCCAGACTGATGGACAGACGGAGAGAGTCAATCAGATATTGGAAGATATGCTTAGAGCATGTGCATTAGATTATGGATCTAGTTGGGATGACAACTTGCCTTACGCAGAGTTCTCATACAACAATAGTTACCAGGCCAGTTTGAAGATGGCACCGTTTGAGGCATTATATGGAAGGAGATGCCGAACACCGTTGTCATGGGACGAAGTTGGAGACCGACAGTTGTTTGGACCAGACTTAATCAAAGAGTCTGAGGAGAAGGTGAAGCTGATTCAAGATAGACTGAAGGTAGCTCAATCCAGGCAGAAGAGTTACGCTGACTCGCAGCGCTAGGAGATAGACTATGAGATCGGAGACAGAGCGTACTTGAGGGTATCGCCTCTGCGAGGAGTTAAACGTTTCGGAGTTAAAGGGAAGTTAGCCCCGAGATTTGTTGGACCTTACCGTGTTTTGGAACGCATGGGAGAGGTTGCCTATAAGTTGGAGTTGCCCGAAGGATTGTCAGGAGTGCACGACGTGTTTCACGTTTCGCAACTTAAGAAGTGACATGCGAAGATGGCCGATATACCGCTTAGAGACACAGTACCCCTGGAAGCAATTTAGTTGGACAGTGACCTGACCTACGAAGAGAAGCCTGTTAAAATTCTCGAATTTTCGAGTAGAGTTACCCGTAGCAAGGTTATCAAGTTTTGCAAAGTTCAGTGGAGTCATCACACCGAGGAAGAAGCCACCTGGGAGCGAGAAGATGATCTACGCAAGGACCACCCACACTTATTCTCTAGCCAAGCCGAATCTCGAGGGCGAGATTCATTCTAAGGGGGCAGGTTTGTAACATCCCAAATTTTCAATTTGGAATGTTATACATAGATCATAATTGCATTTGCATATTTTTGCATTATGTTCGTGACGTTCCTCGAAAATTCTAAGCAACTCAAGGACCTACGGAGAGAGTTGGGGATTTTACCGTTTTCGTATTTGAGTTCGCTCGAATACCGGTACGAGGACAGTGTGATTCTAATTATTTTTCTCTCCTAAAAATATTTCTAAATAAAATAAATGAGCGGAGATAATATGACTTCTCCAAAATAACAGAAATATTGGAGGAAAAATATTAAAATCACTTTTGGAATTTTTCTGGTTTTATTTTCGGATTTATTTGCATAGGAAAAATACGCGTTTTTCAAAATTGCATTTAGGTCCGGAAACAATGTTCACCTTGTCCTAAATATTATTAAAGGACGGTGAAAATTTATTTCGGGATTTTTGGAGTCCGTTTGATATTTATTTCGTTAGTTTTATTGCGCAGGGAATCTTTCTAAAAAAAAGGGAACCGACTAGGAGTCGTTTTAGCCCGGGACTCCGGGCTTTATATAGCGCCAGGCCGGCCCGATTTCGCCAGCCAGCCCACCCGCGCCTAATCCTAACCCTAAGCCGCCGCCACCCGCGCCCCGCCGCCGCCGCCACCCCGCCGCCGGACGCCGCCGCCTCGCCGCCTCGCCGCGCCCCTCGCCGGAGCCGCCGCCCTCGCCGGAGTAAGGTAGACGCCGCGGTAGAAGTTTTTTTTTCTTTTCCTCTTTCTTTGAAAAGATCAGATCGATTTTATAAAAAAACCTAGATCCGTTTTTTTTCCGGTCAGATCGGTTTTTCGCCGGTTTAGTTAGATAGAGGACGTTCGTCCGTACGTTCGTTTTAACGAACGGTTTTCGTTAGTTAATCGCAGACAGCGAACGTTCGTTCGTTAGTCTGTTCGTCGTTTTCTTTTTCGGGGTATTTTATCCGCGATTTTTTCGATCGCGATTTCTGCCCTGATCTTGTTTTTCGTTTTTCTTTTCGCTCGAGAGTCGGAATCAGGTAATTCAAAATCCCAGATCTTCGTCTCGAAGCCCGCTTTACGTTTAACCAACTTGAACAAAGTTTTGGCTATTGTAAAATTTAACTTTAGGTCAACTAGTAATTCGGAGCTCGTTTCTTTTGCAGTTTGAGTTTCGTTGCTTCTTTCGAGTTGATTCTTTTTGCAAACCGGAGTTCTTAAGTTGAACTTTCTGGTTAGATCTCTTATTTGAGTTTTACCCGTGCATTAGTTAAGTACTTATTGTATGCTTGTTGTTTGATTGCGATAGAGTACCCGGAGTGCGCCGCTTGCTACTTTGAGTCTCTAGGTTTTGCGGAGCATCAGCAAGGCAAGTAACACTTTGATCATACTTTCCAATTACCTAGTTTTCATTGCATTAGTCAAACCCCTCACACATTGCATGAATAGGATCAATTAACTTGTGGGATTGGGAAGTTGTTGAGGTAGTACCTATTACCTGTATTACATTCAAACCCTGGGAGTTACTTCTACGTTTGTTGTTAGGACATGCTATGCTCGTAGACGTGGTTTGGGTTTGAGTGAAATCCATGACAGATGTGAGTTGTTAATTAATGGTTCAACTTAAGGTGGCAACTTTAACACACATCTGGGTGGATTGAGGCACTTGGGTATTCCAGGATTGCCTGTTTTTCTTTTGGACCGCCACCCAGGCTCAAAGGGATTATGAGATTTTTCATGCTAGAAACTTCCGTGTGCAGCCACATGCCAATATGGGCTCTGGCATAGTTGAGTGAGTTGTGGGAAACCTTTCCATGATGGGCTAGCAGATGTAGTTGGGTTTTGTAGGTGTACCAGCCTATCTATCTGGTTAAGGGGACCTCTTCGGAAAGACTGTGTCTCGGTCATCCGTTTCTCAAACACCATGTAGTGCGAGAAACCAAACGGAGGCGATCGAGTCTTGTGGGGAAAGTGCACAAACCTCTGTAGAGTGTATAAACTGATCATGATTAGCCGTGTCCCCGGTTATGGACGTCTTGAGTATCTAGTATTTGGATTATCATGTGCATCTCAACACGTTACTTTAATTTAATTTTGTTGGGTTTAATGATTACTTTTAATTGGGGTTAAGAGGATGTCTATCTTCTCAACGATGTTTCAACTACCATGATAGTTAATTAAAATACATTCCTTTGAAGTAGGGAAAAATTGGCTTTACGCAAAAACTTAACCATAGAGCTTTCCACCAGCCATATTGCATATAGTATAGCATTACTTTCATTGCATCATTGTGTTATCTTGCCAGCATATTCCATGTGCTGACCCGTTTTTCGGGCTGCAACGTTTCATGTTGCAGACTTTTCAGACGACGAGTAAGATGCCCTTTTAGGTCGTGGTTCTATACTCAGTGATGCCGCTAGAGTTGATGGACTCACTTACCTTCCAAGCCTTCCGCTGTTATCGTGATTAGATGGCCTTCAGCCATGATTTGTGTAATAAATTCATCGTTGAACTATCGATGTAATAAGTGTGTGATTGTCACTCTATTATAAATCCTTCTAGTACCATGCGTGTCAGCATTACTGATCCAGGGATGACACTGATGCATGGAGATCAGACTATTTGAGGTCTGGTCGCTACACATGTATTGCATCATATATAGACTTGTCTTGCATCATACTTGCTTGAGCATATTGTCATGTTCTTGTGTCGTTTTTCTCTGCTTCCTACCTTGCCATGTATTGCATCATATATAGACGTGTCTTGCATCATACTTGCTTGAGCATATTGTCATGTTCTTGTGTTGTGTGTTTACCGTATTGCTTGCTTCTTCTCGTTAGTGCTTGTTCCGTTACGATCGTGAGGATTCATTCGTCTACACGTGGTTCGTCTTCAAGGCTTCTTCTACGTCTTCTTCATGGACCCGTTCTTCTTCCTTGCGGAATCTCAGGCAAGATGACCATACCCTTGGATACCTTTACTATCATTGTCATGCTTAGTTGTCTCGATGCTATCGTTACATGTCGCGCTACCCATCATTATTGTCAGCCTCTCCTTGTTGCCATGAAACCTCCAACCTTTGAAACCTTCCTAGCAAAACCATTGTTTGGCTATGTTACCCGCTTGCTCAGCCCCTCTTATAGCGTTGTTAGTTGCAGGTGAAGATGAAGATCGTTCCGTGTTGGAACTTGTTGTTGGAATATCACAATATGTCTTATATATATTAACACACCTATATACTGGGCATGGGTGGAAGGCTTGGCCTTTTACTCGGTGTTTTGTTCACTCATGCCACCTTAGGCGCCGACAAACCGGCATTATGTTCCTTGATTTTGCGTTCCTTACATGGTTGGGTATATGGGGACCCCTTGACACTTCGTCTTTGAATAAAACTCCTCCAGCAAGGCCCAACATTGGTTTTAATTTGCCTCATAATAACAACTTAATTAATTAATTAAATTTGCATAGGGGGTCGCGCCCTCGGGATTCTTTTCTACATAGCAGGGGGGCCAGTGCTGATGGTGTTGGTCCCAAATGGGGAGTATGCGGGGCCACTTTGGGGAAACCCGAGGGCTGGTTTTACTCGTATAATCGCCCATCCGGGCGTGGCCTGAGACGAGATACGCGTGGCTACTATCAGGGTGTCGGCACGCCGGGAGGTCTTGCTAGACTTGTTTTACCATTGTCAAAATGTCTTGTGCACCGGGATACCGAGCCTGATCGGATTTCCTTAAGATAAGGGTAATAATTATTATTACTTCAGCTGATCATGAGAGCTTGTGATGGGCTAAGTTGGGACACCCCTACAGGGTTATGATCTTTCGAAAGCCGTGCCCGCGGTTATGTGGCAGATTGGAATTTGTTAATGCCCGGTTGTAGAAAACTTGATAGAGGATCCGAAGTAAAACACACAACTGTGTGAGTAACTGTAACTGTAACTGTAACACGATGGGGTTATGTTTGACTCGTAGGTAGTTCAGTATCTTTAGCGATCACTACTAGTTGCGACCGTTTGCGTAGATGCTCATCTTATTCTTGTACTCGAAATTTAGCCACCATACATATTGCTTAGCCGCTGCTGCAACCTCACCACTTTACCTCCTCCTACCCATTAAGCTTTGATAGTCTTGTTACCCATGGTTATGGTATTGCTGAGTCCTCGTGGCTCACAGATACTACAACAACAGTTGCAGGTGCAGGTTTCCGATGTCTTGACGTGAGAGCGATGATCGTTGTGTTGGAGTTTTTTTTTCTTCTTCTTCTTCTTCAGTCTTGGGTTAGGTTCCGGGTCGGCAGCCTGGGATAGCAGATGGATGTCTTTGTGTTTTCATGTTTACCTCCGTAGTCGGATGCTTTGTGTTAATGTTGTTGTATTCATGTGACTTGTATGTATTGTTGTATCCCCCAAGTATGTATGTAATGGAACGATGTAATGATATCCATCTTGCTAAGCGCCTGAAATGCGGTTGTGCCCCAATCACGTAAGTGTCACGTGATCGGGATATAATCGCATCTTGGGCCTGACACCCCCTGCCTCGTGGACAGCCCGGAGACCCCCTTTGCTTGGCCCCGACTCCAACACCCTCTATATATACAGAAACCTCCGGAAAATAACCTGGATCAGGAGTTCCGCCGCCGAAAGCCTCTGTTGCCACCAAAAACCAATCTAGACTCCATTCCGGCACCTTGCCGGAGGGGGAATCCCTCTCCGGTGGCTATCTTCATCATCCCGGCGCTCTCCATGACAAGGAGGGAGTAGTCCACCCTCGGAGCTGAGGGTATGTATCAGTAGCTATGTGTTTGAACTCTCTCTCTCGTGTTCTTGAGGTGGCACGATCTTGATGTATCGCGAGCTTTGCTATTATAGTTGGATCTTATGATGTTTCTCCTCCTCTACTCTCTTGTAATGGATTGAGTTTTCCCTTTGAAGTTATCTAATCGGATTGAGTCTTTAAGGATTTGAGAACACTTGATGTATGTCTTGCGTGGGATACCCGTGGTGACAATGGGGTATTCTATTGATTCACTTGATGTATGTTTTGGTGATCAACTTGCGGGTTCCGTGACCTTGGGAATCTATGCATAGGGGTTGGCACACGTTTTCGTCTTGACTCTCTGGTAGAAACTTTGGGGCACTCTTTGAAGTTCTTTGTGTTAGTTGAATAGATGAATCTGAGATTGTGTGATGCATATCGTATAATCATGCCCACGGATACTTGAGGTGACAATGGAGTATCTAGGTGACATTAGGGTTTCGGTTGATTTGTATCTTAAGGTGTTATTCTAGTACGAACTCTATGGTAGACCAAACGGAATGAATAGCTTCGTGTTATTTTACTACGGACTCTTGAATAGATCGATGAGAAAGAATAACTTTGAGGTGGTTTCGTACCCTACGATAATCTCTTCGTTTGTTCTCCGCTATTAGTGACTTTGGAGTGACTCTTTGTTGCATGTTGAGAGATAGTTATATGATCCAGTTATGTTATTATTTCTGAGAGAACTTGCACTAGTGAAAGTATGAACCCTAGGCCTTGTTTCCTACCATTGCAACACCATTTATGCTCACGTTTACCACTTGCTACCTTGCTGTTTTTTATATTTTCCTATTACAAAACCTATATCTACCATCCATATTGCACTTGTATCACCATCCTTTAGCCGAACTAGTGCACCTATACAATTTACCATTGTATTGGGTGTGTTGGGACACAAGAGACTCTTTGTTATTTGGTTGCAGGGTTGTATGAGAGAGACCATCTTCATCCTACGCCTCCCACGGATTGATAAACCTTAGGTCATCCACTTGAGGGAAATTTGCTACTGTCCTACAAACCTCTGCACTTGGAGGCCCAACAACGTCTACAAGAATAAGGTTGTGTAGTAGACATCAAGCTCATTTGTGGCGCCGTTGCCGGGGAGGTGAGTTCTTGAAGGTATATCTTTAGATCTTGCAATCGAATCTTTTAGTTTCTTGTTTATCACTAGTTTAGTTTACAAAAGAAAACTACAAAAAAATGGAATTGAGGTTACCTCATATGCTTCATATTTTTAATATCTTTCATGAAAATGATGGGAAGGAAAATTGTGCTCAAGTACTAGAAGAAGAATTACATAGAATGCTTGGCACTAAAAACTTGAATGATGAGCATGCTTGCAATATTGTTAGTGTGAATTCTTCGAATATCCATAGTACTAATGATGATTGCACTAGTCATGATGAAAATATCTCTTATAAGGATGTCGGTTTTTGTGGAGTGCATAGAATTTGCAAGTACATACCAAATAGAGAAGATAGATTTTGCAAGAGGCATAAGTATTTAGAAAGTAAATGGTTGCTAGAAAGGCTAGATTGTTGTGCTGAAAATTTCAAATTTCTTAGCCGTACTTGTGAACTTTGCAATGAACGTGGTCGTTTCATTACCCAATGCAAATTGTTTCATGATCGAATCGTGTCCAAAAATTGTGATGACTTGATTTCCCTTGCACATCATAATGAACTTATCTTGCTTTTGGGTTATGAAGAAATCAAATGTAGAACTAAGCATCTTCCAGGATTTGCCCTTGATAAACTTCTTGATTTTGATCTATAGGAAATTTATATGTATTGTGTGGTGAATTGCATTGAAAATCCTTATATTGCCAATTACCTTAAGTCAAGAAAACAAATAGGAGATGAAGAGAATACTAATGAAAGGGAAGAGATTTCCCAATATCCTCCTATTATTTCTTATGATGAATCAGGTAACGAGGGGGAGCCTTCTATTCAAACAATCTCATTAATAAAGAGCTCCGAAAAGAAGATTAAACCCATACTTAATGTGAAGAAGAAAAAGAAAATACGGAGAAGCAAAGACAAAGAGGTATCTCTCCTAAATGATTTTGCTCCTATTACTCATTGTGATGATGATAATTGCTATACTATCGGTGCTATCCATACTATTAATGATGAGAGTGATTACGCTTATGGTATGAAAAGGCCCAAGCTTGGGGATGCTATGTTTTATGAGGATGACATGTTTGAGAATATATTTGCTGCAATTAATGTTTGTCCCAAGCTTGGGGATGCTACGTTTAATGAAGATGATATTTTTAGTCCACCAAGTTTTGATATGCAAATCTATTATGATGTTAGTATGCCTCCTATTTATGATGATTATTGTGATGACACTTATGCTATAAAAAGTAGTGATGATTATATTTATAAAACTTGTCATGATATGATTACCCTTTTTCTGAACATTATTCCTTTAATGTGGAAACAATCTATAGTATTCAAGTCTCTTATGATACTCCCACTATTCCGAATGAGAAGAAACGTCCTTATGTGGAGAGTAATAAAATTTATATGCTTGGGGATCATGACAAGAATGCTTTATGTGATAGTTATATTTTTGAATTCATTCATGATGCTACTGAAAATTATTATGAGAGAAGATCATATGCTTGTACGAATTGCAATAATATCAAGTTTCCTCTCTATGTGCTTGAAGTTTTGAAGCTATGCTTGTTTTGCTTTCCTATGCTAGTTGATTATTGTTCCCATAAGTTGTTTGCTCACAAAATCCCTATGCATAGGAAGTGGGTTAGAATTTAATGTGCTAGTCATATTCTTCATGATGCTCTCTTTATGTTTCAATTCTTATCTTTTATGCGAGCATCATTGAAATCATCATGCCTAGCTAGGGGCGTTAAACGATAGCGCTAGTTGGGAGGCAACCCAACTTTATTTTTCTTCTTTGCTTTTTGCTTCTTTTTAGGAATAGATATTGCATCTACCTTCTGTTTAGATGTGGTTTTTTGTTCTAATTAGTGTTTGTGCCAAGTAGAACCTTTGGGAAGACTTGTGTGAAGTTTATGCGATCATGCTGTAAAAAACAGAAACATTAGCGCTCACTAGAATAGTCACCAGATTTTACTGGAGAGTTCTATTTAGTTGATTCTCTTCGTAGATGATTAATAGACAACTTCCTCACGTTTACCAATTTATTCCATTTTTTTAGAGTTACAGAAGTATTCGAAAGTTACAGATTACTACAGACTGTTCTGTTTTTTGACAGATTCTGTTTTTCGTGTGTTATTTGCTTATTTTGATGAATCTATGAGTAGTATTGGGGAGTATGAATCATATAGAAGTTGGAATACAGTAGGTTTAACAACAATATAAATAAAGAATGAGTTCATTACAGTACCTTTGAGTGGTGGTTTGTTTTCTTATACTAACGGAGCTCACGAGATTTTTGTCTAAGTTTTGTGTTGTGAAGTTTTCAAGTTTTGAGTATTGCTTTGATGGACTATGGAACAAAGAGTGGCAAGAGCCTAAGCTTGGGGATGCCCAAGGCACCCCAAGGTAAAATTCAAGGACAACCAAAAGCCTAAGTTTGGGGATGCTCCGGGAAGGCATCCCCTCTTTCGTCTTCATCTATCGGTAACTATACTCGGGACTATATTTTTATTCACCACATGATATGTGGTTTGCTTGGAGCGTCAATTTATTTTAGTTTGTTTTGCTTGCTATTTGAATAATATCCCAAGATCCGAAATTCTTAAGTGTTAGAGAGTCTTCACATAGTTACATAATTATTCAACTACTCGTTGTTCTTCACTTATATCTGTTGGAGTAGTTGTTATTGCTCTAGTGCTTCACTTATATCTTTTAGAGCACGGTGGTGGTTTTATTTTGAAGAAATAGATGAACTCTCATGCTTCACTTATATACTTTTGAGAGTCTATTAGAACAGCATGGTAATGTGCTTTAGCTATAAAACTAGCCTTCACATGATAGGCATCCAAGATCAATGTAGTAAAAACTTTCATACTAAGTGCTTTGAATATGATGAGAAGTTGGATGCTTGATAATTGTTTTGAGATATGAGGATAGTGATATTAGAGTCATGATAGTTGAGTTATTATGAAATTGAGAAATACTTGTGTCAAAGTTTGTGATTCCCGTAGCATGCACGTATGGTGAACCGCTATGTGACGAAGTTAGAGCATGAGGTATTTGTAGAGTGTCATCCTTTGTGTGGAGGCCAGGGGCGCGCGATGGTTAACTCCTACCAACCTCCCCCCAAGGGGCATGCATTGATTGCTTTGTTTTGATGACTCGTAATTTTTTTCCATAAGTATGTGAGTTCTTTATGACTAATGTTGAGTCCATGGATTATACGCACTCTCACCCTTCCACCATTGCTAGCCTCTCTTGTACGGCACAACTTTTGCCGGTACCATACACCCACTATATACCTTCCTCAAAACACCCACTATATACCTTCCTCAAAACAGCCACCATACCTACCTATCATGGCATTTCCATAGCCATTCTGAGATATATTGCCATGCAACTTTCCATAGTTCCGTTCATATGACACGCTTCATATTGTCATATTGCCATGAATGATCATGTAGTTGACATCGTATTTGTGGCAAAGCCACCATGCATAACTTTTCATACATGTCACTCTTGATTCATTGCACATCGCAGTACACCGCCAGAGGCATTCATATAGAGTCATACTTTGTTCTAGTATCGAGTTGTAATATCGAGTTGTAAATAAATAAAAGTGTGATGATCGTCATTATTAGAGCATTGTCCCATGTGAGGAAAGGCCAATTAAAAAAAGGGGGGATGGCCCAAAAAATATAGAGAGGGTCTAAATAAAAAAAGAGAAAGCCCCTCCAAAAAATGAGAGAAAAGAGAGAAGGGACAATTGCTACTATCTTTTTCCACACTTGTGCTTCAAAGTAGCACCATGTTCTTCATGATAGAGAGTCTCATGTTTAGTCACTTTCATATGCTAGTGGGAATTTTCATTTTAGAACTTGGCTTGTATATTCCAACGATGGGCTTCCTCAAATGCCCTAGGTCTTCATGAGCAAGCAAGTTGGATGCACACCCACTTAGTTTCTTTTGTTGAGCTTTCATACATTTTTAGCTCTAGTGCATCCGTTGCATGGCAATCCCTACTCACTCGCATTGATATCTATTGATGGGCATCTCCATAGACCGTTGATATGCCTATTCGATGTGAGACTATCTCCCCCCTTTTTGTCTTCTCCACAATCACCACTCTATTCCACCCATAGTGCTATATCCATGGCTCACGCTCATGTATTGCGTGAAAGTTGAAAGGTTTAAAAGAATAGAGTATGAAAAAAGTGGTTGGCTGAAATCGGGGTTGTGCGTGATATGAATAATTGTGTGATGAAGAGGGAGCATAGCCAGAATATATGATTTTGTAGGGATAACTTTCTTTAGCCATAGTATTTTGAGAAGACATGATTGATTTGTTAGTATGCTTGAAGTATTATCATTCTTGTGTCAATGTAGACTTTTGTCATGAATCTTTCAGATCTGAACATTCATGCCACAATAAAAAGAATTACATTGAAAATTATGTTGGTTAGCATTCCACATAAAAATTATGTTTTTATCATTTACCTACTCGAGGACGAGCAGGAATTAAGCTTGGGGATGCTGATACGTCTCCAACGTATCTATAATTTTTTATTGTTCCATGCTATTATTTATGATGTTTTGGGTGTTTAATGGGCTTTGTTATACACTTTCATATTATTTTTGGGACAAACCTATTAACCTAGAGCCAGTGCCAGTTTCTGTTTTTCTCCTGTTTTAGGGTTTCGTAGAAAAGAATATCAAACGGAGCCCAATTGACCTGAAACTCAACGGAGGAAGTTTTTGGACCTAAAGAAGCCCACGGAGTACCGGAGGAGGACCACGAGATGCACGGGCTGCCCATGAGGGTGGGGGCGCGCCCCCCTACTAGGCGCCTCCCCCTGCCTCGTGGACAGCCCGGAGACCCCCTTTGCTTGGCCCCGACTCCAACACCCTCTATATATACAGAAACCTCCAAAAAAATAACCTATATCGGGAGTTCCGCCGCCGAAAGCCTCTGTTGCCACCAAAAACCAATCTAGACTCCGTTCCGGCACCCTGCCGGAGGGGGAATCCCTCTCCGGTGGCTATCTTCATCATCCCGGCGCTCTCCATGACGAGGAGGGAGTAATCCACCCTCGGGGCTGAGGGTATGTATCAGTACCTATGTGTTTGATCTCTCTCTCTCTCGTGTTCTTGAGATGGCACGATCTTGATGTATCGCGAGCTTTGCTATTATAGTTGGATCTTATGATGTTTCTCCTCCTCTACTCTCTTGTAATGGATTGAGTTTTCCCTTTGAAGTTATCTTATCGGATTGAGTCTTTAAGGATTTGAGAACACTTGATGTATGTCTTGCGTGGGATACCCGTGGTGACAATGGGGTATTCTATTGATTCACTTGATGTATGTTTTGGTGATCAACTTGCAGGTTCCGTGACCTTGGGAATCTATGCATAGGGGTTGGCACATGTTTTCGTCTTGACTCTCTGGTAGAAACTTTGGGGCACTCTTTGAAGTTCTTTGTGTTGGTTGAATAGATGAATCTGAGATTGTGTAATGCATATCGTATAATCATGCCCACGGATACTTGAGGTGACATTGGAGTATCTAGGTGACATTAGGGTTTTTGTTGATTTGTATCTTAAGGTGTTATTCTAGTACGAACTCTATGATAGATCGAACGGAAAGAATAGCTTCGTGTTATTTTACTACGGACTCTTGAATAGATCGATCAGAAAGAATAACTTTGAGGTGGTTTCGTACCTTACCATAATCTCTTCATTTGTTCTCCGCTATTAGTGACTTTGGAGTGACTCTTTGTTGCATGTTGAGGGATAGTTATATGATCCAGTTATGTTATTATTGTTGATAGAACTTGCACTAGTGAAAGTATGAACCCTAGGCCTTGTTTCCTACCATTGCAACACCGTTTATGCTCACGTTTCCACTTGCTACCTTGCTGTTTTTTATATTTCCCTATTACAAAACCTATATCTACCATCCAAATTGCACTTGTATCACCATCTCTTCGCCGAACTAGTGCACCTATTCAATTTACCAATGTATTGGGTGTGTTGGGGACACAAGAGACTCTTTGTTATTTGGTTGCAGGGTTGTTTGAGAGAGACCATCTTCATCCTACGCCTCCCACGGATTGATAAACCTTAGGTCATCCACTTGAGGGAAATTTGCTATTGTCCTACAGACCTCTGCACTTGGAGGCCCAACAACTTCTACAAGAAGAAGGTTGTGTAGTAGACATCAGGCCCATAAACCCTAACTGTGTTAAGAACACAAAATCAAGGAACATAACACCGGTTTATCGGGTCCTAAGGTGGCATGAGTGGAACAAAACACCAAGCAGAAGGCCAAGCCTTCCACCCATTACCAATATATATGTGCATTAATTTAATTAAGATATATATTGTGTTATCCCAATAAACAAGTCCGAACGTGGAGCAATCATCGAATAACTTCACCTACAACTAACAACGCTATAAGAGGGGCTGAGCAAAAGTGTACTTAGCCAATCAATGGTTTGCTAGGAGGGCGGTTAGAGTATTTCATGGCAACATAGGAGGCTGACAACACAGGAATAGGCATCGAGGCATAGCTAAAGAGCGAGACATCTAGCATAGGCAAAGATAGAGGTGATATTGGGGAATGGTCATCTTGCCTGTTAAGTCCACGGAGGGATCGTAACCTGGCTCCTCAAACTCAGTCTCGATAGGAACCTCGAACTCTGAATCATCACCGGGCTCTCACCAACACAACAATACAAACACAGGAACAACAATCAATCATGATGCAATGCTCAAACACATGATGCAAGATATGATGCATATGTGCATGGATAGGATATGATGCATCTCCAAGGAACATGATGAGTGCACATATGACATGACCAAAATGCAAGACACAAGACATGTAGGGGACACAACATGCAAGAGAAGCAAGAACAAGCATAGTCACATATGTAGTTATGTAGTTGAACTATACAAGCACCCAACAAGTTTTAAAAGTTGTTTAGCATGGCAAGGGGTGCAACTATGAACAACAACATCATGCAAGCATCTTAAATGGACCGGAAAGAACAAACAACAATTCTGGAAACTCCCGTGTACATAAAAACAAATATAGGACAGATATGTGACAACCATATTTTAGAGTTGTTAAACATGTAAATTAACAGCACCATCTCAATCTACACATTTTTCCACCCCAAATACATATAAATTTTGTCAAATTTGGAGCTACGGTTATTTAGTTATGAATTAAACAAGTTCAAACATGTTTTTAACATAAGTAAATTCAAACAACATTTAAATGTTTTTAAGCTTGACAGCAAAAGCATATAAAAGATGTACACTAAAAACAAAGCAGTTTTCATACAGAACACATTTTGAACAGATGCATAATTTAAAAGATGTGAAGAAATCAAATACAAACAGAATTTAAATACAACAAAACAAAATAGAAAATAAAATAAATTATACTGACCCCGCCTGAACTAGCCACAGCCACTAACTAGTGGGTCCAGGGGGTGCTGATGTGGCAGCGTGGGTGCGAGTGTGTGTATGTGTGTGTGCACAGAGAGGCTGCCAGGTGGGGCCTGGAAGTCAGCGACTCAGATAAATGCAAAAAGGGGCTTATCTCCACTGCCCTGCGGGGATTCGAACCTGCGCCGATGGGTTGCAAGTGAGAGGCTCAAGCCACTAGGCTACGCTACGGTGACTGGCAGAAGAGGAGCGTTACGCCTGAAGTACTAAGTACAGCAAGCAGACAGGCCACTCGACGTTGGCGACAAAGACGACGGAGAGGCGTTGGGACAGCTGCGGCGACCAAACAGAACGGCGGAGATGCGCGATGGGTTCCTGGATGAAACCCGCACACGCGACGTGCGCTAGCTGTGCCTAACACCGACTATTGCGACGCCGGCGAGCAACTAATAGAGCGGCGTGGCTAACGCAGAGCCTAGCGGAGCGGCGAGGACAAGCTACATCATCTATGCGACACGGCGGAGACGTTGACCATGCGAGGACGGGCTAAGGAGGTCGAAACACTCGTGGAGACGAGGTCCGACGGCGGTGAGCTCGGGCGCACGGCAAACTAGCAACTAGAGCGCGCAAACAAAGGGGAAAAGGCATGGGAAGGACCAGAGGCTCACCACGAACACGATGGTGTGCTCGGATTGTCGGGAGGAGGTCGGAGTCGACGGTGAGCTCGATCGAACACCCGCGGTGGCCGGAGTTGAAGACGGGGAAGAAGAAGTCGCAGGCGAGGTGTTTGGCTCCGTGTAGTGGACGTCGTGGATGTATTCGACCTCGAGGAAGAAGACTGGCAAGGTTGGCAAGGCAGAGGAGGACGGGGAGCACGCCGGTGATGAGGTCGTGCGCTCAGATGCGTTCGGGGCGATGGTGGCGCGGCAGATCTGGTGGCCTAGAGCTCACCTGGTGGCGGGGAGAGGAAGAGGGGAACTCTAGGTGCCTAATGGACAAGGAGGGAGAGGTTAAAAGGGGCCAAGGCGACGGAGACGCACGACGGCGTGCACGGCTCGCGGTCCCCATGGCGCGATCGTGAGGAGAAAGACAGGGTGGGTGTGGGTGCGGCCGTGGTCGCTGACGCGCGGGCCCGACCCAGCCACGTGTAGGCGACACAGAGGGGGGCGCGTGGGTGTGTGGGTGCAAAAGGGGGTGAGGGACGCTATGGGCTGGCTGGCGTGGGCTGCTGCGGCTGGTTAGCTGGGCCGGCGTGGTGGCCGAGGCCGAGGCTGGTGTGTGGGCTGCGGCTGGTGCACTGCTGTTGCTGCTGCTTCTTTTCTTTTTCCATTTCTTCACGCAGAAAAGAAAACAGAAAAGCACAAAGGGCTAGGGAGGAGATAAAATGAGATAAAAATATCTCCATGCTCCTGGAATTATGCTCTATTTTATAAAAATGGGTTGGACATTTTTAGAGGTAGAAAAATAAAACAAGTATGAATTACCTTCAAACTTGAGATATTTTTGAACCAAGCCAAATCATCTTTAAACAGAGTGGAATTTGGCATGGGTGTTCAAGACAAGGTGAAATAAATGTTGGGGGAAGATGAACATTTAAAGAAGAGGGTAGATGCCACTTGCAAATTTTTAAAGAAAGGGGCAAGAGTGAGAAGAGAAGTGGTGAAAGGTTGGAGGGGCTTAGGGAGTGATCATGACCTAGCATGAAACCACCTTAGCATGAGCAAGAAAAACTCTCTTGACAACAAGGATGAGAAAGCACAAAGAAATATGAAATTCCAGATGATGACCATGATGCAAAGATGATGATGAAGCAATGCATTAATGCATAAAGAAAGAAAACATGACAATGCAATGAGAAGGCATTATTGAAAGAAAAAACCAAGGAAAGGATAAGGACCAAATGGTAATTATATATATTGCCATATGGAAGTTTTACATATGGGGTGTTGCATATGGTGATATCCCTTGATGTTAGTGTCTGTGTAAAAAATGAAAAACACGCACATACCTCCTCGGATCTACAAGCTTGCAGCGAATTAGCTGGAAAAAATATTAACTGTTGTCCTCCAAGATTATTCTCTTATAGAACCTCTTAAAAGGGGCGAATCGTAGATCTATCTGTGTGGAATGTAGAGTGAGGAAGACGAAGCAAGAAAGACGGAAGGAACCAGACAAGAGGGGGAGTGGAAGAGCAAGTGACTCGAGAGAGGAGACGCACATAACGATGTATTTATGGAGTAATTATGGAGAGGGAAGTAATTCTGTGTATCTCGATCGCCAAAACTGAAACTACTGAGAAAAGTAGATGGCTCATTCCACCCCAGCACAAAAAAAGGGGGGTAGGGGGAGGATGGTGGTGGGTCTGGTGAGTAGGTGGAATCTTTGGTCGAGCCGGACCATGTCGACGTCCCTCGGTTTCATTTCCCCTTTCGCACTCTCACTACATCCCTTCTCCTCTCTCTCTCTCTCTCTCTCGCTCTCTCCCTCCCTCTCTCTCTCTCTCTCTCTCTCTCTCTCTCTCTCTCCTCTCAAATTCGACGCCGCCCACGGCACGGCAGCTGCTCACATCCTCCGGGCCATGTCGAAACAAAAGTTCAAGAAGAGGGGAGGAAGGAAGGCTTGAACTTCCTTGAGCTGGATTTTGATTTCTATGTAGGTGATTTCCTGCTACATGCGGAGCGATGAACTGGGGTTTTGTAACACTCCAAAAAAATTGGATTTATTCTCATCAAACTCTTTGGTCTTTTGGAAGGGGGATATTTGAATCTTTCTTAAAACCCCTTTCTCAAATCTTTTCTGGCAAAAAACTTCCATGCCCTTCTCAACCTTACTTTCTGATTTTGAAGGTTTTCACCTTGTGTTGGCTCAACACATTTTTATTTTCAAAAATATTTTGATAATTTCCTTTTTATGAAAAGTCTTCATATAGCAACCTTGGGCTTATCCTCCCCACTCAAATTTTTCTTTCACCATGACACCCAATGAAGATCTTTCTTCGCAAAACCCTCATTCCCACCTTGAAACAAGTCTAACATCAAGTCCAGTAGGTTTCAACCTCATTTAGATTTTTCTTCTAATTATTTTATCCCGAAAACAATTTCTGTTTTTAAATTGAGCCTTGGTGATTTACAAAGTAACTACCAGTTACCTTTTGAGTTTTGATTCCAAACAAACTCCCCTGGCTAGTCCCTAGTACCCTCAACCTAGATCCATCATAATCCACTGGTCCACAGTTCAAAATTTTCAAATTTCACTTGCTGCAAGTTTGGACCAGATTTGCCATTTTTGGTGAAATTCATATTTTCTCTCTTCCTAAAAATCTGTGAAAATTCAGGCAGCCTCTGGATGCATCAAGAGACCACCTCACCAAAATTCAGCCCAAGAAAAATTCGGCAAGTGCCTGAACCATTTCATCAAACAGTTGATGTGTACTGTTTTCGTCGAAATTCAGAAAAAGTTAACTGAAGATTCAGTCGACAGTGCAGTTTCGTCAGAGCTTCTCCTCAATCTCGTCAGTGCTACCTTGGCACCTTGCTCCACTGCTCCTCTCGCTTATCCTGAGCGCCGCACGCTCACTTGGCTGGTTGCGGGCGTCGCTGGCGTCGTGGCCCGCCTGCGCCGGCGTCTTCCGCGACGGCAGAGCCACCCGTGGCGGCCGACAGGCGTCACCCTACAAAGCAACGCCGATCGGCACCGCCCAAGCCACCTGGGAGCTCCGCGTGGCCGTCTTCTTCCCTGTGCACGCTGCAGCATAGTCGTCGTGGCCTGAGAGGTGCAGAGCGCGCTCTCTGCCGCCGACGTGCCTGCGCGGCCGTTCCGTTAGGAAAGTGTCGTAAGCACCCTTGTCTTGCTAAGCTCTGCTTCGGAATGCAACCAGTAGACCATCACGTCGTTGCTCAAGTACTTAAGCCACCCGTTCAGCCACAGCCTCGCCGTAATCGCTCGGTGGACTTATCCCGTTTGCGGCAACCGCCTCGGCCTGGCTATAAATAGCACCCCCAAGCTCGCACTCGACCCCGCACAGCTCCACCATCTTACCAGACCCCGCCCAGCCACTGGAAGAGCCTCGAGGAGCCCTTCTTCCCCAACTCCGGCCGCCTCGATCCGCTTTGGGCTCTGGCAGCTCCCTCTCTGGTGAGAGCTCCTCCACCGCCCTAGTCTTGCCAGTAGCCTCCTGACACACCTAGACGACTAAACCCCACTTCAATTTGACCCCCGCAGCTCCCTCCGACGAGACCCACAACCACCCGAACCGCCGTCCGCCGGAGATAAGGTCGCCGTCGACGTGGTGCTCGCCGACGGCCAACTCCACCACCCTCCGACCTGGAAGAACACCATGACACGTAGGTACCACCCACTTCCCCTACCTCACCGTGGATCGGCGCCGGCGACCACCGCAGCTCTCTGGCGCCGGCGCGACTCTGTTTTCAGTTCGAAGATTCAAACCTGACGGGTGTGACCCCCTCGTCAGCCTCTCTGTTTCATTCGAATCGTTTTTCTGGAAAGAGCCTTCGGGCAAAGTACGCTTTCCCTATTCAGCTGGCGTACTGCTTACTGAATCGTTTTCTGTTTTTATATTCTAGCCCCTGGAAACTTTCTGTTTCATTATAGACAAGTCCCTGGACAAAAACTTTAATAACTTTTAAACTAAATATGATTTAGAGTTGATTCTTTTTCTGACCTTTTTAGTTTTCTGTCTAGTTTTTTTATCATATTTACTTGAAAAATATTTGGGACAACTTTTATACACGCGCGGTATTTATGTTAGTACCCGTTTTATTTGTATCCGTAGATACCGAAGGAAGTGACGGAGCCGCAAACTTCACCGAGTTAGACTCCGACTACTCCGAACCAGGCAAGCATGTTTGAACCTTTGATATGATGAGTGTGTTGCATGTTTCCTTGAGTAGTTTCTCTTCATGGCATAGTTATATAAGCATTTTTCGGATGTTATATTTCATGCAAAACAAGCTCCGTGTGAGCCCCGAAGGATGATGGTGAACCAACCTGATCATGCGGTGACAATGATAGGTTGTGAGTTGGTATTGTTGAAGCATGCCAGTCAACTGTTAACTCTAGTATTAACGTGGATCAAGTCATGATCCCGTTCGTCTCCTTTTTGGTACTATCACATGTCTTCTGCAAAGAATACGGTTTAGTCAGCTGCAAACCTCTTTCCTTGTCAACACCAAATAGAGGGGCTCGGATGAGGGTTCCATGACCCTGGATTAAAGCCCGTCATCCGGTCAGGGGGCATGGGTGTTTCCGGTTGGGACCGAGAGGGGGGCACCCCTTAGAGCGCGCGATATAAATTTGATCCCATGCTATTCGAGGTTCTAGCCTCCCCGTCTTAATGTTTTTCGTGAGTGTTGCCTCGGGTGATTCCGGGCAGCAGGATGTGAAATGGGTGTGTACTGGTTAGTTGTGTTTCTGCTAAAATATCGTAGACGGAACTGGTCCTTTGTGGCTATTGAAATCCATTGACTTGTGATTTAAGAGTACAAACTCTGCAGAGTTAAAACCTTCCGAGTAGCCATGTCTATGGCCTAGCGTCAATCTCCGTGTCAACCGCAGTGACCGACTCGGATATTCTAAGATAGTGATTAGAATGGTAATCTAGTCAAGGGTCATCCTGGTAGATGAACTAACCAGTTATTTCTGCACTGATTAATCTCTTGAGATGATTTACCGTCATACCAAAGATTATATAAGCCCTTTATGTGATGTCGCTCAGACGTCCGACTGTGGCATTGTCGTTATTTACTTTTGAATATAAGCCCTTTATGTGATGTCGCTCACACATCCGACTGTGGCATTCTCGTTATTTACTTTTGAATATAAGCCCTTTATGTGATGTCCCTCAGACATCCGACTATGGCATTCTCGTTATTTACTTTTGAATATAAGCCCTTTATGTGATGTCGCTCAGACGTCCGACTGTGGCATTCTCGTTATTTACTTTTGAATATAAGCCCTTTACGTGATGTTGCTCAGACGTCCAACTGTGGCATTCTCGTTATTTACTTTTGAATATAATCCCTTTATGTGATGTCGCTCAGACGTCCGACTGTGGCATTCTCATTATTTATTTTTGTTATAAGCCCTTTATGTGATGTCGCTCAGACGTCCGACTGTGGCATGTTTTTATTCATTTTTCCTTACGAGGCGTCGCTCAGACACTCGATCGGTATTCTTTTATTTTTCCTTGGAATTTCGGGAGGACTACCGCCCGAATTCCCTTTTTACTTTGCAGCGCAAATTTATTCTGTGAGTACATATTGCTAGTCTGCTCATATTCATCATGTTTGCATTTGTTATATCTCATGTCCGAACTGTCTTGCGAGT
The DNA here is from genome assembly GCA_902687465.1 of Secale cereale. Classification (NCBI taxonomy): domain Eukaryota; kingdom Viridiplantae; phylum Streptophyta; class Magnoliopsida; order Poales; family Poaceae; genus Secale; species Secale cereale. The sequence goes on from LR738711.1 coordinate 486,860,065, forward strand.
ACATTCAAAGTACTCACCTGGCTTGTTGATTTGGCCAGATGTTGACGAAGGCGATCTCATGGATGAAGAGTTCGATAGCGAGTCCGACGCCTAGTGGAGTCCCAGACAGTCTCTTGCGATCCTGGAGTTGATCACTGTATTATAACCGCTTCCGCCACCACCAAATAAATTCATCGAGTCTCACTCCGACACTCGATGAGCTGTAAGATAATGGAGTCGTGTCACCCACTACACTGTGACATATCCACCACCACTTTTATTACGAGTCAGTAGTTATGCCACCCTACCCTTGTGTCATATCCGCCCTTATGTATAATATCGGCGTGCTTGTAATAAATTGTTGAGCAGCCTCAGCTCAACCTTGTATAATATTCAGTACTCTGGAATTATGTATCAAGGATTTGTCTACCAGTGAGAAGGATCCTTCTACACTGGTCCGATAAAAAGGTCGGTTTCTCAGTAAATATTTTACCGGAAAAACCGGTCCTGACAACCTTGGTATCAGAGCCAGGCTGACTGTAGGACGCCACTAGGTGCGATCGCTAATCGCTTATTAGCGTATTGAGTGATTTTTCAGCATTTTTACATTTGTAGCAATTTTTTGTTAGTCATCATAAATTTATGATTTGACTATTCGGAATTTTTGTCTACTTTTGTAGATGGCCAGCAGCGACTGTGAATCACAGGTGTTCGCCAACATACCAGAGGGGTTTATCAAGCTCCTCGTCTCCATCACCAAGGTCGCGATTGGGCCATTGACTCGTCCAGAGTTCACACTCTACCGGCACAAGATCAGCGACAGTGTGTCGATGCACGAGGCCGCGGTGCAATTCAAGGGAGGGCGTTCTGAGGCACGCCGCTTCCGATTTGTGGGCAGGGCCATGCCTACGGAGAGGCATGCCATGCAAATGGCTGCCCGCGAGGCGATAGCTCGTCTCCGGGATGCTCTTCCTTCGATGAAGACTCGTCGCTACCGCTACCTCCCCTGTCACGTACCTTACACGTGCCACTATGCGTTTGCTTGCGCAAGGGGGGGACGTGATGCAGCTATCGAATCGTTGGTTGAGTACCTCAAGGCTCTTGAGGCAGCTTTTGATAACCTTGTGGACGACTTGGTGGCTGCTCATATGGACTTAGTTCAGAGCGGTTCCGCCGATAGGAGGGAGCCTCTCCATACCTCACCACCACTGACATATGTCTCGTCCTCAGCATCTTATGCACCTGCCATCTTAGCCACCGCTCGTCGCCTACCTACCACTGAGGAGTTTGACCAAGTCATTGCTCCTACTCCAATCAGAGCTGCACCACCTGTCGCGCCCGCACCAACTCCTCGAACCAGTATTCCATGCTTGGAGCCTATTAGTGAGGAGGAGGTTGAGTCTCCATCGCAACTGGGTCTTACCCTCGGCACGCCGAAGGAAGTCTTCACCATCTCCGACTAAGTACGCCTGTCCGCCACGCGATGTGTCCACTTGTATGATATGTTTTATATGTAAAATAGGTTGATGAGAAGTAGTCTGTTTGCGCATCATGTAGGAACTCAGAGAAGTGCATTAGCTTAAATAACATGTCAGGAATGTGTACGCGCATCCTGAGTGATATATTGTATAATTACGATTCGCGTGTAAAATATGTACTAAGCGGTCCTTCTCCATGCGCAATCAAGTATTTTCTTTTAATCTTTGGAGTTCGTATGTTTTCTGCATTTGCAAAACCATTTGTTTATTTTTGCCGCTCAGTTTTTCTCATGAGTTCTGCAATAATACCCCAGAGTGGAAAATGACTCGTCCCTGGACTCGTTCCATGCCAAGTCCGCCAGAGGAAAATTATGGCACCCAAACCAGTAAAAATTTCATGCAGGGGCAGTCAAGTCAGCAGGGCAGTGAAACAACATTTTCTCAATTATGCCGCCTTTACGAGCAAAGCCAGCAGCAGCACCAAGAAATGATGAACCATGTTATCAATATGGGAAATCACCGTGAGCCACATCAGCAGCATTCAAAATTGTCTGAACTACAGAAGACATGTCCGCCAACATTTTCTCACACAGACAGACCGCTTGAGGCCGATGATTGGCTTCGAGACATTGAAAGGAAATTGATTATTGCACAATGCTCGGATCATGAAAAGGTACTTTATGCACCACACTATCTCACTGGAGCAGCTGCATCATGGTGGGAAAATTTTCTCCATATGCACCCCAATGAAAATGATATCACATGGGAGGATTTTAAAGAAGGCTTTCGTGGGGTGCACATACCTAGAAGCATTATGAAGGTCAAGAAAAGGGAGTTTGATGACCTCAAGCAGAGAGGCATGACAGTGACTGAGTACAACAGCCAGTTTACTCAGTTATCTCGTTATGCCAACGAAGAGCGTATGACTGAAAATAAAAAGATGGAAAAGTTCCTGGACGGTCTGGCACCAGCACTTAAATGCCAGCTAGTCGTACACACCTTTCCAGATTTCAAGACACTTGTGGACAAGGCTATTACTTTGGAAAATGAGCGCCGCATTCTGGAAGATATTCGCAAGCGAAAAAGGGATAAGACTACCCACACTCGCAACAACCGGAACAAGGCTAATTTTCAGAAAAATGGGGCGAACAAATCCATGACCAATGATCCGTGTCCGAACAAAAAATTGCATGCAAGGGACAAGGATTTTATGTATCGCCCAGGCGTTACTTGCTATGCTTGTGGAGAAGAGGGACACTATGCCAAACAGTGCCCAAAACCAAGGAACTCAACCCTGAAGCCAAACAGCAATGGAAACAATTCAGCACCCAAGCGTAACAACTTCAACCCGAATAACAACCACAAGAAAGGTCACCTGAACCATGTGACCAAGGAGCAAGCACAGGATGCCCCGGATATCGTACTCGGTACGTTCCCTGTCAACACAATACCTGCCATGGTTTTGTTTGATTCTGGAGCATCTCATTCGTTCATTTCGAAGAACTTTGTTTTGCAACATGATTTTTTGATGCTTCCCTTGGGAAAATCAATGACCATCAAGTCCCCCGGAAGTAAGCAGATCACTCAGAGTTACTGCCAAGGGGTGATTATTGAGATTGAAGGATTAAAGTTTCAGCCAAACCTCATCCTGTTGGAGAATAAGGGACTGGATGTTATCCTAGGTATGGACTGGCTGACCACCAACAAAGGATTTATCGACTGCTTCAATCGAACCGTGATTCTTACTCATCGTCACGGAAAGATGTACGAAGTTTCCTCGGAATGGCTGGATATTACCGAAGGTTTATTGAGGGATTTTCCACCATAGCCAAACCAATGACACAGTTACTCAAGAAGGATAAGAAATTCGTATGGACTGAAGCTTGTGAGAAAAGCTTCCAGGAACTCAAAAGGAAATTAACAACAGCCCCAGTATTGGTCGTACCAGACATACACAAAAGTTTTGAAGTATATTGCGACGCATCCCGGAAGGGCCTCGGATGCGTACTGATGCAAGAAGGCAAGGTAGTCGCATATGCTTCTAGGCAACTATGGAAGCATGAAGGAAATTATCCTACTCACGACTTAGAATTGGCCGCAGTCATTCATGCACTAAAGGAGTGGAGGCACTTTTTGCTTGGGAATCATTGTGAAATATATATGGACCATAAGAGCCTCAAATATATTTTCACACAACCAGAACTCAATTTACGACAACGACGCTGGTTGGAATTGGTGAAGGATTATGACGTTGGCATTCACTATCGTCCAGGAAAGGCGAATGTAGTGGCAGATGCTTTCAGCCGTAACCCCAACTCGGACAACGGCAGCCTACAAAACTTGAGACTTGAGTTTCAGCAGGAATTCGCCAAGCTCAACTTGATGATGGTCGCCGAAGGCGAAGTGTCAAATATGGAAATACGGCCTACACTAATAGAACAGATTAAGAAGGCCTAGCATGGTTTTAAGAAGAAAAGTGAGTCTGGGCAAGGCCTCAGAATTTGTCATAGACAATGAGGGAATATTATGGTTCGGAGACAGGCTTTGCGTACCCAATATAAAAGACCTCAAACAGCAAATTCTAGCAGAAGGCCACACCGCTCCATATTCAATTCACCCTGGAGGGACCAAAATGTACAAGGACATTCAGGAAAGGTTTTGGTGGCACGGTATGAAGAGGGATATAGCCACATACATTGCATGTTGTGATTCATGTCAACGCATTAAAGCCGAGCACCAAAAACCAGCAGGGCTATTACAGCCAAACAAGATACCTGAGTGGAAATGGGACGATATTGGGATGGACTTTATTGTTGGTCTACCTCGGTCACGGCACAGAAATGATGCCATATGGGTTATCACAGATAGACTACCTAAGGTGGCACACTTCATCCCAGTCAAGACAACCCACACCACCCAGAAGCTTGCCAAACTTTACCTCTCCCGTATAGTATGCCTGCATGGAGTTCCAAAGACTATAATATCCGTCAGAGGCACTCAATTTGTCTCTAAATTTTGGGATCATTTACAGCAAGCTCTGGGGACGCAATTAGTATTCAGTACAGCATACCACCCCCAGACTGGAGGACAAACTGAACGGGTAAATCAAATTCTAGAAGACATGCTGAGGGCATGTGTTCTCACCTATGGGACCAGTTGGGAAGCAAGCTTGCCGTATGCTGAGTTCGCATACAACAATAGTTACCAAGCCAGTCTGAAAATGGCACCTTTTGAAGCCTTGCACGGACGAAGATGTCGTACCCCATTAAATTGGTCAGAAACAAGGGACAGTCGTATCTTCGGCCCAGACATGCTCAAGGAAGCTGAGGAGAAAGTTAGACTAATACGGGACCGACTCAAGACAGCCCAAAGCCGACAGAAGAGTTATTACGATAAAAAACATCGTGAAGTCAGTTTTGAACCCGGTGAAAATGTGTATCTACGTGTATCTTCTATGAGGGGCCTGCAACGATTCAAAATCAAAGGAAAGCTAGCACCACGGTTTATCGGACCCTTTTGTATAATTGCACGGAGAGGCACAGTAGCCTACCAGTTAGACCTTCCCAAAGAACTGTCAGACGTCCACGACGTGTTCCACGTCTCACAGCTAAGGAAATGTGTAAGCAACCCGGAGAAACATGTGTTGCATGAAAACCTTGATGTTCAACCAGACCTCACCTACAGGGAACGCCCAATAAAAATATTGGAGGAATCTGAAAGAAGGACCCGTCAGAAGACAATTAAGTTTCTCAAGGTTCAGTGGAACAGTCACACCGAGGATGAGGCAACATGGGAAAGAGAGGATTTCCTTCGGACAGATTACCCACACCTATTTGAGGATCAGCTGAAATCTCGGGGACGAGATTTTTCCTCAGGGGGTAGGTGTTGTAACACTCCAAATTTTTTGGATTTATTCTCATCAAACTCTTTGGTCTTTTGGAAGGGGGATATTTGAATCTTTCTTAAAACCCCTTTCTCAAATCTTTTCTGGCAAAAGTTTTCCATGCCCTTCTCAACCTTACTTTCTGATTTTGAAGGTTTTCACCTTGTGTTGGCTCAACACATTTTTATTTTCCAAAATATTTTGATAATTTCCTTTTTATGAAAAGTCTTCATATAGCAACCTTGGGCTTATCCTCCACACTCAAATTTTTCTTTCACCATGACACCCAATGAAGAGCTTTCTTCCCAAAACCCTCATTCCCACCTTGAAATAAGTCTAACATCAAGTCCAGTAGGTTTCAACTTCATTTAGATTTTTCTTCTAATTATTTTATCCCAAAAACAATTTCTGTTTTTAAATTAAGCCTTGGTGATTTACAAAGGAACTACCAGTTCCCTTTTGAGTTTTGATTCCAAACAAACTCCCCTGGCTAGTCCCTAGTACCCTCAACCTAGATCCATCATAATCCACTGGTCCACAGTCCAAAATTTTCAAATTTCACTTGCTGCAAGTTTGGACCAGATTTGCCATTTTTGGTGAAATTCATATTTTCTCTCTTCCTAAAAATCTGTGAAAATTCAGGCAGCCTCTGGATGCATCAAGAGACCACCTGACCAAAATTCAGCCCAAGAAAAATTTGGAAAGTGCCTGAATCATTTCATCAAATAGTTGATGTGCACTGTTTCTGTCGAAATTCAGAAAAAGTTAACTGAAGATTCAGTCGACAGTGCAGTTTCGTCAGAGTTTCTCGTCAATCTTGCCAGTGCTACCTTGGCACCTTGCTGCACTGCTCCTCTCGCTTATCCTGAGCGCCGCACGCTCGCTTGGCTGGTTGCGGGCGTCGCTGGCGTCGTGGCCCGCCTGCGCCGGCATCTTCTGCGGCGGCTGAGCCACCCGTGGCGGCCGACAGGGGTCACCCTGCAAAGCAACACCGTTCGGCACCGCCCAAGCCACCTGGGAGCTCCGCGTGGCCGTCTTCTTCCCTGTGCACACTACAGCACAGTCGCCGTGGCCTGAGAGGCGTAGAACGCGCTCTCTGCCGGCGACGTGCCCGCGCGGCCGTTCCGTTGGGAAAGTGTCGTAAGCACCCTTGTCTTGCAAAGCTCTGCTTCGGTATGAAACCAGTAGACCATCACGTCGTTGCTCAAGTACTTAAGCCACTCGTTCAGCCACAGCCTCGCCGTAATCGCTCGCCGGACTAATCCCGTTTGTGGCAACCGCCTCGGGCCGGCTATAAATAGCACACCCAAGCTCGCACTCGACCCTGCACAGCTCCACCATCTCACCAGACCCCGTCCAGCCACTTGAAGAGCCTCGAGGAGCCCTTCTTCCCCAACTCCGGCCGCCCCGATCTGCTTTGGGCTCCCGCAGCTCCCTCTCTAGTGAGAGCTCCTCCACCGCCCTAGTCTTGCCAGTAGCCTCCTGACACATCTAGACGACTAAACCCCACTTCAATTTGACCCCCGCGGCTCTCTCCGACGAGACCCACAACCACCCGAACCGCCGTCCGCCGGAGATAAGATCGCCATCGACGTGGTGCTCGCCGACGCCCAACTCCACCACCCTCCGACGCGGAAGAACACCGTGAACACGTAGGTACCACCCACTTCCCCTACCTCGCCGTGGATCGGCGCCGGCGACCACCGCAGCTCTCTGGCACCGGCGCAACTCTATTTTCAGTTCGAAGATTCAAACCTGACGGGTGGGACCCCCTCATCAGCCTCTCTGTTTCATTCGAATCGTTTTTTCTGGAAAGCGCCTTCGCGCAAAGTATGCTTTCCCTATTCAGCTGGCGTACTGCTTACTGAATCGTTTTCTGTTTTTATATTCTAGCCCCTGGAAACTTTCTGTTTCATTACAGACAAGTCCCTGGACAAAAACTTTAATAACTTTTAAACTAAAGATGATTTTGAGTTGATTCTTTTTCTGACCTCTTTAGTTTTCTGTCTAGTTTTTTTTATCATATTTACTTGAAAAATATTTGGGACGACTTTTATACATGCGCGGTATTTATGTTAGTACCCAATTTATTTGTATCCGTAGATACCGAAGGAAGTGATGGAGCCGCGAACTTCACCGAGTTAGACTCCGACTACACCAAACTAGGCAAGCATGTTTGAACCTTTGATATGATGAGTGTGTTGCATGTTTGCTTGAGTAGTTTCTCTTCATGGCATAGTTATATAAGCATTCTGCGGATGTTATATTTCATGCAAAACAAGCTCCGTGTGAGCCCCGAAGGATGATGGTGAACCAACCTGATCATGTGGTGACAATGATAGATTGTGAGTTGGTATTGTTGAAGCATGCCAGTCAACTGTTAACTCTAGTATTAACGTGGATCAAGTCATGATCCCGTTCATCTCCTTTTTGGTACTGTCACATGTCTTCTGCAAAGAATACGATTTAGTAAGCTGCAAACCTCTTTCCTTGTACACACCAAATAGAGGGGTCGGGTGTAATGCCCAGGATGGGACTATACCTCCTACGTGTCGAGGCACGACTTAAAGGTATAAGCCCATTCTGGAATGGTCTCAAATTTGGTATCTTTGCACGACTCATGTAAAAATAGGGATGAAATTGCAAAAGGAGATAGTTGGCTTACACTCGCCACTTCACACAATACATTACATAAGGAAAACATCATTCAAAACATCACAACCCGACTACGGGCGAAGATCCAGAAGAAAGATACCAAAACATAAAGCCACAGGTCCGAATCGCCCCTAGTAGAAACCACTACTGATCGTTGAAAACGTCACAAGCATACGGCCACTCTCTTCATCGAGCTCCCAGTGAAGTACTTGAACCAGCTCCTGCATCATTCTCGGCTGAACCTGCATCTGGTGTTGTAGTATCTGTGAGCCACGAGGACTCAGCAATCCCATAACCATGGGTATCAAGACTAGCAAAGCTTTATGGGTAGGAAGAGGTAGAGTGGTGAGGTTGCAGCAGCGGCTAAGCATAATATGGTGGCTAACTTACGAGTACAAGAATAAGATGAGCATCTACGCAAACGGTCGCAAACTAGTAGTGATCGCTAAAGATCCTGAACTACCTACGAGTCAAACATAACCCCACCGTGTTCTCTTCTCAAAGTGAAAAGAGACAGTCACGGTTACTCACACAGTTGTGTGTTTTACTTCGGATCCTCTGTCAAGTTTTCTACAACCGGACATTAACAAATTCCAATCTGCCACATAACCGCGGCACGGCTTTCGAAATATTATAACCCTGCAGGGGTGTCCCAACTTAGCCCATCACAAGCTCTCACGATTAGCTGAAGTGATAAATATAATATCATCACCCCTTATCTTAGGGAAATCCGATCAGGCTCGGCATCCCGGTGCACAAGACATTTCGACAATGGTAAAACTAGTCCAGCAAGACCTCCCGGCGTGCCGACACCCTGATGGTAGCCGCGCGCATCTCGTCTCAGGCCACGTCCGGATGAGCGCTACGTACAGTAACCGAAGACCCCAGATAACTGGGTGGCACCGCAAGTGGCTCTAGTTTGGGACCAACACCATCAGCACTGGCCCCCCCTATTATGTAGAATTAAGAACCCGGGACATGACCCCCTATGCAATTAATTAATTAATTAAGTTGTTATTATGAGCAAATTAAAACCAATGTTGGGCCTTGCTGGAGGAGTTTTATTCAAAGACGAAACTGTCAAGGGGTCCCCATCCACCCAGAGTGTAAGGAACGCAAAATCAAGGAACATAATGCCGGTTTATCGGTGCCTAAGGTGGCATGAGTGGAACAAAACACCAAGCAAAAGGCCAAGCCTTCCACCCATGCCCAGTATATAGGTGTGTTAATAATAATAATAGATATTGTGATATTCCAACAACAAGTTCCCTCCTGGAACGAACTTCATCTTCACCTGCAACTAACAACGCTATAAGAGGGGCTGAGCAAGCGGGTAACATAGCCAAACAAGGGTTTGCTAGGAAGGTGTCAAAAGGTTAGAGGTTTCATGGCAACAAGGAGAGGGCTGACAATAAAAGATGGGTAGCGCGACATGTAACGATAGCATCGAGACAACTAAGCATGGCAATGGTAGTAAAGGTATCCAAGGGTATGATCATCTTGCCTGGGATTCCGCAAGGAAGAAGAACAAGTCCAGCAAGTAGACGAACAGAACCTCACAACGCCGGAACGAACCCGAAGCTAACGAGGGAAGCAAACCGAAAAGAAGCAAACAACATAGTAAACACACAAGCATAAACATGGCATACGATGCACATCCAAGTATGATGCATGACAGTTCTATATAGGATGCACCTCAAGTCTATACAGGAAGCACAACATGGCAAGGTAGGAAGCACAGTAAAACAACACAAGTCTATATGATGCAATACATGGCACGGTATGATGCATGGCAAAACTACACTATTTAGGCATTTTAAATGAGCCCGGAAATAACAACAACAATTCCGAAAAATCCCCATATGCATGTTTATCAATTTGAAGCAAACAACAATTCACACATTTTAATGTTGTTAACATGATGCGGATGACATGATCAAGTTTTATGCAATTTTTATTAAAAGTTGACATGAAGAGATATGAAGTATTGTCACCGTGGTGGAAGGAAAGGGTGCCACGGCAACGATCCGAAAATGATGCAACGGCAACATCTCGGTTCCGGTAACTCGTTGAGAGACCGGTGCAAAAGAAAAGGTGGCGTGAGCGAGTAGAACAAGATGAAAGGTGGGGTGATCCCGTCACCGGGTTCCCACTTGACAACGACAGGGCAAACGAGGGTCACAACGGACACGAAGCAAACAAGTACTTCATCCCATACAACACACAACACAAGCGTTCATCACATCGGCATTCGACTCAGGGTATACCTTTGAAGCGTGCATCTTCGGGGCGGAACGAGTTCGACGGAAGAGGGAAGTAGTGGTTCACGTGTCGGTCGTAGTGGAAGTAGTGGTACACGGCGATGGTAGTGGTACACGTTTTCTTGTCGAGATCACGACGGCGGTAGTTGTACATGGGTCGTAGAGGAACTTGACCGATCTGAACCCTTCGGTGTCGTCGTGGTACTTGTCGGTCCATGAAGTCGATCTCGGAGGTCTTGGCGTCCTCACAACTTGTGTACTTGGCGTTCGACGGGCGTCGTGGTACTTGGCGGATAGTGTGTAGAGGTACTTGTCTCGGTCATTGATCTTGACGAAAACCATTTGGAGTTAGCCGTCCACGGTCGAACTCGGTAGTTGAACTTGGAGGGCCATCGGTAGTCTTCGGACTTGGGTCTCCATGTGCATGTCTTGACGGGTCCGGGGGTCTCGGTGGTGACCAAAGGTGCTCCAGCAGAGAAGGCTCGAGGTGCAGGAGACAGCCGGCCTGCAACTGCTGCAGTCTTCGGCGAGGTGGTCATGTAGGGATGTAGCCATGGTAGCGGGAAGCAGCAGACGAAGCCGATGTTTAGGCAGGCGCGAACGCAGAGAAGAGGAGGCGGGCGCAGACAAGCTCGTGCTCGAGCGCGGCGGCGGCGCTGGTGGAGGTCGACGGGGGCGACCATGGCGTCGGGGCGGAAGATGGCGCGGACGAGGAGATGTCGGCGACAGCGGTCGATGGCACGGCGCGGCGAGGATGGGGCTCGAGCAGAGGAGGGCGGCGGCGCAGGGCGCTCCAGCGGCGGAGGCTGGCCGCGGAGACGAGGCGCGGGGGCGCGACGGTGGGCGCCCGACGGCCCTGGTGATGCGGCGGGCGGAGCAGCTGGGCGGCGGTGTGGTCTTCCGCGAGCGATGCAGTAGGGAGGAGGAGGAACGAGGGAAGAGGAGATGAGGGTCGGGCGCTGGGTGAGAGGGATCGAGGGAACGAGCGAGGGGATCGAGCAATGGAGTGAACGAGCAGGAGGGGTGCGGCGCTGAGGGAGAAGAGGAGCGACGGGGGAATCGGCTAGGGTTGAGGTGCGGCTGGGCCGGCTCATTGGGAGGCCCAGATGGCCAGGGAGGCCGGTGGGCTGCTGGAGACGGCTAGGAGGCCAGCCCAGCTGGTCTATCTCTCTTTCCTTTCTTTTAAATCTATTAGCAGAAAAAAAATAGAAAGAAAGAAATGAGAGAAAGGAAAGGTTAGAGAAGGAACTTGGGAATGATGTTTTATTTTTCTTGGACTCGCAAAATGTGCATGGTCCATGAAAAAAAAATAGGAGTGGGCATGATTGAAAGTTTAAATTCAAATTCATTTGAATTTAATTCAAATGATTTGAACAAGATTGAGGCTTTGGAGAGTCCAAAAATATTGAGAATTTTGGTGGAGCTCGGGAAAATGATTAAAGAATTGTTGGCAAAGTTCGAGGCAAGGAATTGAGATAGAAAATGCATGGAGCTTAAATTGTAAGTGTGTTATGGTGAATGCCAAAAGAATGGAATAATTTATAATAGATCCCTAAATATTAGGAGGATATGTTATAAAGAGAAGACACTCTTCCCTCGATTTAAATGGACCGAAGGTCCACACGATTTATTTAGTTGAGATGCAAAGGCGAATGACATGATGGCATGATGATGATGCAAAGCAAAATAAATAACACAAGCACAAATGAAACACACGGGAGAACCCGGAACATCTGGAATCTTCTGGGACGTCGGTCCTCGGGCGTCACAACTCTCCCACACTAACAGAGGATCTCGACCCGAGATCCTAGAGATAGCACCGGGTAGAAACGAAAAAGAAGAGGTAAACAAAGTTGCTTCTTTGACAGACGAGTGAAACCACGAACCTTGAGAGGTTAAACAAGTTGAAAGAACAAAACAATATAGATGAACGAAGATGAAAACAATCCGTTAGAAAAGAGGAACAAGGAGCATTACGAGAACCTTGTAGGTTGAAAGACATGAAACAAGAGCTTACGAACCAAAAGAATATGAAATCGCAATGTTATAGCCAAGGAATAAGAATGACATAATTCGGGCAGCACTCCGATTGAAAAATGGAAGGAATTGAACAAGAACTTGAGAAGATGGAATGATACTGGATGAAATCAACAACACACTGCCTCTGAAACAATTAAAAGAATGGCACAAGGGGTAAGAAGGATTCAGACAGCACTCCGGTTGAAAAGAGAGGCAAAACATGAAAAAAAATGAGAGAACTTGAAAAGAGGACATAATACTCCGGTTAAATGATAAGCAAGGGAAAGAACATGATCTCGATAAAACGATATGATGGTTTTGAGAGAGCAACATCACAATGCCTCCGGAATGAAAGAATAGCATATAAATCAACGAAAGAAATGAAGGGATAAGAAAAATGACAACTTCTCCCACAAATGAATTAGGAAATCCTCCTTACAAAGAAGGGTTGAATGGGGTTGATGGAAAAATCAACAACGAAACGAATAAGATTTTGTTGTGGGCTTATGGAAAACATCTCAAAATTATGAGGTGACAACCGGCCACTAACGGAAACGATTGCATTGAGATCAACAAGGAGACGATAAACTTATTTCGCCGGAATGATAAATGAAGAATTTGGGTCATTTATAAGCACCATAATAGCAACAATTCTCAAGGAAAGCTTTTAGGTGAATTATAACCCAAGATGACTCCAACGAATAAATTGAATGGTTGGAAAGATCTCCTGAACAAAGAAAATGATGGGTTTAGATAGCTCATTCTTGATAACTCGTGAATCATGAAACATGAAGGAATTGTCAAGAATGACATAACACCATCTGAAAAGATAAGGTAGAAAGGATTGTAATTGGAAAGCATGATGAAGAATGCTTGAGCTCCAACAAGAATGTTGATGAAGACTTCGAGGATGAATTAAATCATGAAGAACCACCATGAAAACTCCGGTAATGAAAGAATGAGAAGTGAAAGATGAAAAGAAAAAGGATTCAAGGCCCGCGATGAATTAGATGTAGGTTTGAAATGATATAACAGAAATAACTTGAAGCTCCGGAAAACAAGATGAACAACTTAGGACCGAGAATATGATATGATGAACAAAATCCGGAAAAAGAGATTAGTCACTTCGGGGAAGTAAGAATAAGATTTATTGTATGCTTATCCTTCACCAAATTAAATTGATGACAAGCAACGGATTTGGCATACTACTTATTCTCGTTGTAAAGAATTAAAGAGAGATCTCGCACAAACTTGGGTAAATCTTCAACGAACCACCTGTAGGATTGTGAAAAGAACAAATGAATTAAAACGATAACAACGGAAGGGTAATCTTGAAATAACCATCGTAAAATATGGAGACGAACGAAGAGACATCAATGGAGAATAGTTGGAGGACGAAGTTGCAAATAGAGAACGAAGAAATATTCTGAAATGATGGCCTTCGGAGGATCACAATAAGAAGAATTCATGAAATGCTTTGGATGGTATAAAAGAATTCCTCACAATCGGAACAATAATGAGGATGGCATGAAGCTAGAACCACGAATCTTCAAGAAGACGGGCCAAGATTTAAGAGAAACACTTCTCTAGTCTCCAAATGTTGAGAATGAAGACGAGAAATGCCATAAGAATTGTTGAGCACTCCGGAATGAAGAATTAAAAAGGTTGAACCAATGATGGAAAAGAATTTGAAAGCGATCTTGGAGAAGGTATATGACTGATGGAAATCATTCTTACGTCACACTTTGAAAAGAATTTGAGTATAACTACAGAAAAAATTAGAAGAGTCAGGTAAGATCCTGGAAAAATACCTGTGGGTTAGGGCCCACTCAAAAGAAATCACCGTTGAAAAAAGATTGCTTAAGAGATATTGCACCGGTTGAATTGCATGGCTTGAGTAAGATGACAATCCTCAAAAATAGTTTGAACGGATTACGAATGGAAACACGAATCTTCTGAGATACCTTGTACACCGGATATGGATAGGAGAGTTGAATGAATAAGAGAGCCTTCGGATAATAAATTTCAACATGGGAAAACATGTGAAACAAAAGGAAGAGATATGATCATGACCAAAGCTTGAATTTAGTCCACCGGAGAAGAATATTGGAATTAAGAATGATGAACTTGAAATTCTTGAACATCTACACGATAAATCACCGGATAAGAACATTGAAGGAAAAGAATGAAGAAATATCTCATGAATAAAATGGATACTTCATTTAGAATTCCAGCTCCATAAAGGAAAAAGGGGTGGGAGGGTGGGGAAAAACAAAGACGACTTGGGATGAATGAAACAGACAATCGTCAGATTTCTCAACGGCGTCCGTATGTAATAACTTGAAGAGAAGGCACACCGGTTGGAAAGGATTACCATGAAAATCTCGATGGTCAAGAAGAATTAGCACTCCCATAGAAATATGAGAACATTGCTTAGGAAATGTATGGAATCAACACTTGACATCGAAGCAACTCGAATACCAGAATCAAATCAAAACAAAGGATAGATATGTTGCAACATTATCTTCACAATATCGTTCGAACAGAGAATTGAACGCATGAATTCCGCAGGTGCATCAACTTGTCGAGAAGCCACTTGGAGAACAAAAGGTAAATAAAAGCAACAAGGAGCAGATAGAACAAATACAAGATAGAAGCTTCGTTCCACATATTCATGCTGAAGGCTTATGGAACGTGTTACAAAAGGGTTTTGCAATCCCCGGATCAGCATAGCCAAGGACCCTTTAAGAAGCAACTCCCGATCGGAACAAGCCCAAAAAACTACTTCACTCAATGTAGAACCCCAAACTTCATATCATGCACTCGTTTGAAGAATGCCTACGAGCTACTAGATGAGCCCACCTATTAATTTCCGAAAGTTTCCAGTTATGCAATCAGGTGTTGGGGATACAGGGGAAGCACCGCGCACTCAACTCTAATCCTACATCCAGCTGTATCCATCCTTCAACACATAACCAGTTATTTCCGGAAACCGTTTACCTCGGACCTTCGAAACGCATCTACTATACAAGCTATGGCAATACTCCCAAACTACCTCCCCAGTACTGGGTGATGTCGGGGTTATCTTGCCACTAACCGCATAGGAGAGTTTTCGATGTCGGCCATCTTAAGTATTCCAGAACTGCTGCGATATATTTGTGACGACAACACCTCGGAGCTCAACTCCCCGGGACACTGCCACAACCCCTAAATGACAGGAGGCATCGAGAACAATGTTATCGTCACAAAGACATCGGAACAATCCAAACAATACTCGCGTTATCCTAAAAAAAATTAGTGAATTTTTTGAGAGTAGAAGAGACAAGAGTAATCGTCAGGAGTCCTCACCAGAGTGAAAAGAGATGAGGAGCAAAAGAAATCCTACTCTCCGATATATATATATATATATATATATATATATATATATATATATATATATATATATATATATATATGACTCAAAACATTTCAAGTGTGTGCCTAGACTCAACCGTCAACGATTCGATCAATCAATGGGGGCTCCTAGGTCGGAGAAGGCTCTGATACCAACTTGTAATGCCCAGGATGGGACTATACCTCCTACGTGTCGAGGCACGACTTAAAGGTATAAGCCCATTCTGGAATGATCTCAAATTTGGTATCTTTGCACGACTCATGTAAAAATAGGGATGAAATTGCAAAAGGAGATAGTTGGCTTACACTCGCCACTTCACACAATAGATTACATAAGCAAAACATCATTCAAAACATCACAACCCGACTACGGGCGAAGATCCAGAAGAAAGATACCAAAAGATAAAGCCACAGGTCCGAATCGCCCTAGTAGAAACCACTACTGATCGTCGAAAACGTCACAAGCATACGGCCACTCTCTTCATCGAGCTCCCAGTGAAGTACTTGAACCAGCTCCTGCATCATTCTCGGCTGAACCTGCATCTGGTGTTGTAGTATCTGTGAGCCACAAGGACTCAGCAATCCCATAACCATGGGTATCAAGACTAGCAAAGCTTTATGGGTAGGAAGAGGTAGAGTGGTGAGGTTGCAGCAGCGGCTAAGCATAATATGGTGGCTAACTTACGAGTACAAGAATAAGATGAGCATCTACGCAAACGGTCGCAAACTAGTAGTGATTGCTAAAGATCCTGAACTACCTACGAGTCAAACATAACCCCACCGTGTTCTCTTCTCAAAGTGAAAAGAGACAGTCACGGTTACTCACACAGTTGTGTGTTTTACTTCGGATCCTCTGTCAAGTTTTCTACAACCGGACATTAACAAATTCCAATCTGCCACATAACCGCGGGCGCGGCTTTTGAAAGATTATAACCCTGCAGGGGTGTCCCAACTTAGCCCATCACAAGCTCTCACGATTAGCTGAAGTGAAAAATATAATATCATCACCCCTTATCTTAGGGAAATCCGATCAGGCTCGGCATCCCGGTGCACAAGACATTTCGACAATGGTAAAACTAGTCCAACAAGACCTCCCGGCGTGCTGACACCCTGATGGTAGCCGCGCGCATCTCGGCCACGTCCGGATGAGCGCTACGTACAGTAACCGAAGACCCCAGATAACTGGGTGGCACCGCAAGTGGCTCTAGTTTGGGACCAACACCATCAGCACTGGCCCCCCTGTTATGTAGAATTAAGAACCCGGGGACATGACCCCCTATGCAATTAATTAATTAATTAAGTTGTTATTATGAGCAAATTAAAACCAATGTTGGGCCTTGCTGGAGGAGTTTTATTCAAAGACGAACTGTCAAGGGGTCCCCATCCACCCATCGTGTAAGGAACGCAAAATCAAGGAATATAATGCCGGTTTATCGGCGCCTAAGGTGGCATGAGTGGAACAAAACACCAAGCAAAAGGCCAAGCCTTCCACCCATGCCCAGTATATAGGTGTGTTAATAATAATAATAGATATTGTGATATTCCAACAACAAGTTCCCTCCTGGAACGAACTTCATCTTCACCTGCAAATAACAACGCTATAAGAGGGGCTTAGCAAGCAGGTAACATAGCCAAACGAGGGTTTGCTAGGAAGGTGTCAAAAGGTTAGAGGTTTCATGGCAACAAGGAGAGGGCTGACAATAAAAGATGGGTAGCGCGACATGTAACGATAGCATCGAGACAACTAAGAATGGCAATGGTAGTAAAGGTATCCAAGGGTATGATCATCTTGCCTGGGATTCCGCAAGGAAGAATAACAAGTCCAGCAAGTAGACGAACAGAACCTCACAACTCCGGAACGAACCCGAAGCTAACGAGGGAAGCAAACCGGAAAGAAGCAAACAACATAGTAAACACACAAGCATAAACATGGCATACGATGCACATCCAAGTATGATGCATGACAGTTCTATATAGGATGCACCTCAAGTATATACAGGAAGCACAACATGGCAAGGTAGGAAGCACAATAAAACAACACAAGTCTATATGATGCAATACATGGCACGGTATGATGCATGGCAAAACTACACTATTTAGGCATTTTAAATGAGGCCGGAAATAACAACAACAATTCCGGAAAATCCCCATATGCATGTTTATCAGTTTGAAGCAAACAACAATTCACACATTTTCATGTTGTTAACATGATGCGGATGACATGATCAAGTTTTATGCAATTTTCATTAAAAGTTGACATGAAGAGATATGAAGTCTTGTCACCGTGGTGGAAGGAAAGGGTGCCACGGCAATGATCTGAAAATGATGCAACGACAACATCTCGGTTCCGGTAACTCGTTGAGAGACCGGTGCAAAAGAAAAGGTGGCGTGAGCGAGTCGAACAAGATGAAAGGTGAGGTGATCCCGTCACCGGGTTCCCACTTGATAACGACAAGGCAAACGAGGGTCACAACGGACACGAAGCAAACAAGTACTTCATCTCATACAACACACAACACAAGCGTTCATCACATCGGCATTCGACTCGGGGTATACCTTTGAAGCGTGCATCTTCGGGGCGGAACAAGTTCGACGGAAGAGGGAAGTAGTGGTTCACGTGTCGGCCGAAGTGGAAGTACTGGTACACGGCGACGGTAGTGGTACACGTTTTCTTGTCGAGATCACGACGGCGGTAGTTGTACATGGGTCGTAGAGGAACTTGACCGATCTGAACCCTTCGGTGTCGTCGTGGTACTTGTCGGTCCATGAAGTCGATCTCGGAGGTCTTGGCGTCCTCACAACTTGTGTACTTTGCGTTCGACGGGCGTCGTGGTACTAGGCGGGTAGTGTGTAGAGGTACTTGGCTCGGTCATTGATCTTGACGAAAACCATTTGGAGTTAGCCGTCCGCGGTCGAACTCGGTAGTTGAACTTGGAGGGCCATCGGTAGTCTTCGGACTTGGGTCTCCATGTGCATGTCTTGACGGGTCCGGGGGTCTCGGTGGTGACCAAAGGTGCTCCAGCAGAGAAGGCTCGAGGTGCAGGAGACAGCCGGCCAGCAACTGCTGCAGTCTTCGGCGAGGTGGTCATGTAGGGATGCAGCCATGGTAGCGGGAAGCAGCGGACGAAGCCGATGTTTAGGTGATACGTCCAAAATGTATCTATAATTTCTGCTTGCTCCATGCTTCTTTTGTGTGATATTGCTATGATATTGATGCACTTCCATACACTTTTGATCATATTTGGACTAACCTATTAACTCAGTGCACCACAGTGCCAGTTCCAGTTTTCTGCTGTTTTTCTATTTCAGGTTTCCCCCATATTAAAAGTGCTCCAAAAATTCCAGGAAAAATATAGGAAAAATCAGCATACAGGAAGCTTCGCGAAGAACCAAAGATGGGCCAGAGGGGAGCCAGGGGAGGCCCAGGCGGCCACCTGGCGCGGCCCCACCCCTGGCCGCGCCAGGGGGGCGCCTGGGGCCCCTGCTCCACCTCTGGCTGCCCCCCTTCGCATATATATCCCTCTTGTCCCGAAACCCTCGAGGACAGAACCCTTTTTTGCGATCTCGCCTCTGTTCCGCCGCCGCAGCGCTTCCAAGATCGGGAGCATCAGCAGAACTCTTCTCGGCACCCTGCCGGAGGGGAGAACGACCACCGGGAGCTTCTCCACCACCATGGACGCTTCCCGGATGAGTCGTGAGTAGTCCACCTTGGACCATGGGTCCATGATCAGTAGCTATGTGATGTTCTCCTCCCCTCTTTGCTCTTCATGGTTTAGACCTCGTGAGCTGCCCTACATGATCGAGGCACATATGTAATCTTTCTGCTGTTGCTTTGCTGAGTTTGCTGGGATCTGATGGATTATGAGACTATGTTCAGATTGTGTTTGAGTAATATATTTGATTCACCTCTTTTATATCTTTGTTCTTGAGTAATTCTTGCATGTTCTCCATTGCTGTTTATTGCTTTGGCCAAGTAGTAGGTAGTAACTCCAAGAGGGAGCGTTATGCTTGATTGTGGGTTCTTGCCCCCTGATGACTAGCTTGAGTGACAGAAACATGAGTCTAGGGGATGTGTTGTTGCCACAAGGGAGAAAACGACGGTGCTTGTACTTGCGGGTGCAAGGATTGTTTACTTTACGCAAAGTTCTTTTAATGCAGTTGTCTGTTGCTTTGAGTTTACACTTTGGGTGGGATTCGCAACTTAATACCAGCGAGATGTTCTGGATAGATATCTCAAGGTGGATGATTAGTAGTAGATGCAGATGGATTCCGGTCTACTTGCCTTGGCGTACCGCCCATGCTTTTGAGCCTCTACCTTTCTTTGCAGCATAGTTAGCATTGGTTTGCGCACATAATCCTGTCAATTGCCCAGCTGTAATTTGTTTACCTCGCTTTGCTGTTTTATCATCTTTTGGGAGAGAGACATCACTAGTGAACATCATGGGACCCCGGTCCATATTACCACCGCTGATCACACCTTCCATTTACTTCTTGTTTTTATTTACTAGTTGCAGTCATAGCTATCATTATTATATCTTGTGTTTGATCCTTTGTAAACAACAAGGCCGGAGGGATTGACAACCTCTCTGTACTCGTTGGGAGCAAAGTTATCTGTATCTGTGTGCAGGTCCCGTCAACCGCTAAGTTTCTGGCGCCGTTGACACCTACTTGTCGACCCTCGGAGTCTCACGGGATTCGATCCTTGGTATCTTTGCCAAGGGAAATTTGTCGCTACGCTACGTCTCAACCTTCCACTTGGGGTAACCAACGAGGGGCGAGAAGCCATCAAGCAAGTTTCTGGCACCGTTGCCGGGGACTCCACTCTTCAAGATAGGGGAGTTGCACGCTATCATTTATCTTTGCTTTTTAGTCTTGTTAGTTTACCTTTCAGTTTTTGCTTTAGTGTCCTTTACCAAAAAATCACAAAAATAGTTATCTTGCTTGCTGCTGCTATGGGTTCTACCGAGAACACCAAGTTGTGTGACTTCACTAGTCGTAACAACAATGACTTTATCTACACGCCTATTGCTACACCTACCACTTCAGCACCTTCTTATGAGATTAAACCTGCTTTGCTGAACCTAGTTATGAAAGATCAATTCTCCGGTGCTGGAGATGATGCTGCTTTGCACTTAAATAATTTTGTTGAGCTCTGTGATATGCAAAAGTACAAAGAAGTAGATGGTGATATTGTTAAGCTTAAGCTTTTTCCTTTCTCCTTGAGAGGAGGAGCTAAAATCTGGTTTCAATCCTTGCCTAGGAATAGTATAGATTCTTGGGACAAGTGCAAGGATGCCTTTATTGGGAAGTACTATCCCCCTGCTAAAATTATCCAATTAAGGAGTAACATAGTGAATTTTAAACAATTGGATAATGAACATGTTGCCCAAGCTTGGGAACGCATGAAATCTCTTGTCAAGAACTGCCCTACTCATGGTTTGACTACTTGGATGGTTATCCAAACTTTTTATGCAGGCTTGAACTTTACCTCGCGGAACTTTTTAGATTCGGCCACGGGAGGAACCTTTATGTCAACTACACTTGGTGCTGCCACGAAGCTTCTCGATGAGATGATGACCAATTATTCCCAATGGCACACCGAACGCGCTCCAACAGGTAGGAAGGTAAACTCTGTCGAGGAGATTTCCTCCCTAAATGAAAAAGTTCACTTGATCATGTCTCTACTTTCCAAGCAATCTTCTATTGATCCTCATGATGTTCCTTTAAATTCTTTGATTGCTCAAGATCAAGTAGATGTGAACTTTATCTCTAGAAACAATTTCAATAATAATGCTTATAGGAGTAATTTTGGTAGCAACCCTAGACCGTTCCCCTCTAATTCCTATGGGAACAACAATGCTTATCCTAGCACCAAGAACTCCACTTCTGAACTAGAGATTATGCTTAAAGACTTCATCACTACCCAAAAGGCCTTCAATAAGAGTGTAGAAGAAAAACTAGACAAACTAGATAATCTCTCTTCGAAGGTAGACAATTTAGCCCATGAGGTAGAGTTGCTTAAAATTAGAACTTCTCCTCTTGAGGAGAGGAAGACCACTCCTATGAATGCTATTCAAGTGCAAATTAATGAAATCATTAGGATGATGGCTAAACTTAAAGAGAGATGGGCTAGAGAAAAGGAGGAAGAAGATAGAATTAAGAGCCTTCCTACCCACCACACTGTTGCTACTATCCAAGTTGTTGAGGATATCCAAACTCTTAGCACCCAATGCACTCCTAGTCCCATTGGACCTATTAATGGTGGTGCTATGACCTCAACCGTAGAAGAAGAAACTCCTATAACCATAGAAGCTACCAAACAAGTGAGCCTAAAGGACACCACTACCACTTTACTTGACAGTAGTGACCTTGATTTTGATAATTGCACCCTTTCTGAAGTTATTGGTTTTCTTCACAAGATGTCTAGAGATCCCCACACTAGCACACTTAATCTTGCCTTCACAGAGCATATCACTAATGCTCTCATCAAAGCTAGGGAGGAGAAGCTTAGGGTAGAAGCCTCCATACCTAGAAAGCTAGAAGATAGTTGGGATCCTATTATTAAAATTAAGTTGAATAACTTCTCTTGCTATGCTTTATGTGATGTTGGAGCTAGTACCTCCATTATGCCCAAAAGAATGTATGATATGTTTGAATTGAAACCTTTTGATCCATGTTCTTTTGGTGTTCGTCTTGTTGATTCTTCCGTAAAGAAACCTTTGGGGAAGATCGACGATGTTCTTATCATTGTCAATGACAATTATGTTCCCGTTGATTTTACTATTATGGATATTGAATGTGAACCTTCATGTCCAATTATTTTGGGACGTCCTTTTCTTCGCACCGTTGGTGCTATCATTGACATGAAAGAGGGGAATATAAAATTTCAATTCCCTCTCAAGAAAGGGATGGAACACTTCCCTAGAAAGAAGATTAAGTTGCCTTTTGAGTCCGTTACACGGGCTAGCTATTCTCTTACTCTTGATAAAACTTGATCTTCTCTTTTTGCATCATGCCTAGCTTAAAGGCGTAAAAGAAAGCACTTTTGGGAGGCAGCCCACAACGAATTAGGTTTTATTTTGCTTTTGTTGTGTCTTGATGTTTGTTACTACAGTAGCATCATCATTGTATCTTTTCTTTTCAGCTTTGTGCCAAGTTTAGCCTCCGATTGCAAGAAAGTTCAAAAGTTGTGACGTGCTGTCCAGAAAACAGATTCTGTCCTTGGACAGAAAAATTCGAATAAAATCACCAGATCATCTTTTTGATCTGAATTTTTTTGACAGCATGCTCTATACAATTGCTTTCGAGCGTCTGTTCTGAGTTTTTTTATTTGAGTTGCATAAGTGCCCGGAAAAAATTATTTACTACCTGCTGGTCTATTTTTCACAAATTCTGTCCTGTTTTGCCTTTTCTTCGTTTTGCAAACCTTGAGCTTGCTTTTTCTTTGCAAAAACCTTTTGGCAATCTTGAGAAACAGTAGCTCTTCAAGATTATCTTTATTTCCAGTAGGGAAAAAATTATTTTATTGTGGGTACTAACCTCGCTAATCAGATTATGATGAGTTATGTATGAAGGGAGTTTTCAAGTGTGCGAGGGAAGATGATAAAAGAAGATTCAGGAGGGTCAAACGCTCAAGCTTGGGGATGCCCCCGTGCACCCCCAAGAAATATTCAAGAAGACTCAAGCGTCTAAGCTTGGGGATGCCCCCATGCATCCCCTTCTCCATCAACAATTATCAGTTCGTCTTTCGTTCCACTATATTTTTTCACTTCATGCGTTATGTGCTATGCTTGGAGCGTCTTGCTCTTAGTTTCTTTTTTTAGTTTTCTATAGCTTTGCTTGCTGTTCATAACAAGTTAGAACCCAGCTTTCTTTGTGTGGGAGAGAAACACGCTCCACTTCAACCTAGAACACAACATAGGATTTTCATGCTTATCTTTGTTGTGTGTGTTCTTTGTCTTTCCATAGCTGTTGTCATGTTTAGCTCTTAGTTTTCATGCTTTTCTTTTTAAAGAGCTTTTGTTTAGTTGGTTGCTGAACTCTCTTGAGTTTTCATGTTTATCTTGTTAAGAGAGTTTGCCTGTTGCACTGAGTTGTGCGTCTTAACTTAAAGTAGGTAATTGAGGTTGCTATTTAATTTTAGTAGTAACTTGCAATAGTTTTGAGGTATTGCCATGAGTAATGTCTGAACTTTTGGTGTCAAGAGCTTTAGCCTATTAGTGATAGATGTCGTATTTTGGGCAATCAGTGTTTATTTTCGAAAACCTACAAAATAGTTGAGAACTTTAGCTACTAGATGGATCACTAATCTTTGGAGGGATCGAATATTAGAGTACACTCACGTACCATGAGTCGAGGATGCGCAAGGATAACCAAACCCCCATACACTCCTCCTCGGGGTACTTGTCTCTTTGTGAACCTCCTAATTAGATTGAGAGTTACCGATAATAAGTGCATGAGTTCTTCGGACTAATGTGAGTATTCGAAAGTTGACACGTCCACCTAGCCATATTTTTCTAGCCTCTTCGGTACCGTGCATTGCCCTTTCTCACCTCGAGAGTTGGCGCATACTTCGCCGGTGCATCCAAATCCTTGGCACAATACGCTCTGTCATCATAAGCCTCATTATATCCTTCCTCAAAACAGCCACCATACCTACCTATCAAGGCATTTCCATAGCCTTTCCGAGATACATTGCCATGCAACATCCATCTTCTCATGACTTGATCTTCATGTCATACATGCTTTTTGCTTGATCGATGAGCCGCATGCTAGTTGGGCCTTGCCCTAATCATTGCTACATGACGCGCTAGTATCATTGCATATCCTGCTACACCGGCAGAGGCATACATTTGCATACATCATGATAGTTTCATTTTCTTTATGTTGAGTACTTTTGTAAAGTGTGAAAGATCTTCTATACTTCTTGTAATACATAGAGTGTTGCCCCTAAAGTGAGGAAAAGATCCCAAAGAGGACAAAATCAAAAGATCCCAAAGAGGACAAATGAGAGTTAAATAGAAAGAGCCATTGAGGCCACACAAAAATATAAAAAAGAGAAAAAAGAGAAAAAGAAATAAAAAGAGAGAAGGGGGCACACTACTATTCCTTTTGAGAGATCCACACTCGTACTTCATCTTATACCTTGTACTCCATAGAGATTATCATTCATGCATATAGCTATGTGGGGACCTTCACACTATAGAACTTCGCTTGTATATTCCAATGATGAGCCTCCTCAAAAGAGCTCTAGGTCTTCTTGAGCGAGCAAGTTGGATGCACCCCCAATAGTTCCAATGGAGAGCTTACCTTAGCTCATATGTGCATCCGTTGCATGGCAATCCCTACTCCTCACATCATATCTATCATTTGGCTTTCTCTCGCCTATGATTGTCCTCATTGATGTGAGCCTTTCACACCTTTTTTGTCTTCCCCCTTCATAATTTTTCTCTCTTTGCCATCCTAAGTGTCAACTTTCTTGCTTACGCTCATCCATTGCATGAGTGCTCAAAATATCGAAAGGGAGTGGATCATTTTGACTTGTACCTGGCTAGTGGTCTGGGGATGAGTCAAGATAAGATTCCAAAGAAGACCAAGTGTGAAACTTTAGTAGATTAAGTTCTCAACAATACCAAAACTATGTTTACTCTCTCGTATATCCCTATCCACTTTCTTGCACGCAAACACCATTTGGAGACATTCGAGTCACGGACAGCGAGAGCTCTTGCACCTTTATGTTCTTATTTTGCTTGTTACAATGCTAATATAGACTCTTGCTTGTTATGACTTGAATTGAATTACATGCCTTGATTACTTTACTTAAAAGTTCTTATATGGTTGATAGCATGTCACCACAGAAATTATGCTTGTTATCATTTACCTACTCGAGGACGAGCAGGAATTAAGCTTGGGGATGTTGATACGTCCAAAACGTATCTATAATTTCTGCTTGCTCCATGCTTCTTTTGTGTGATATTGCTATGATATTGATGCACTTCCATAAAATTTTGATCATATTTGGACTAACCTATTAACTCAGTGCACCACAGTGCCAGTTCCAGTTTTCTGCTGTTTTTCTATTTCAGGTTTCCCCCATATTAAAAGTGCTCCAAAAATTCCAGGAAAATATAGGAAAAATCAGCGTACAGGAAGCTTCGCGAAGAACCAAAGATGGGCCAGAGGGGAGCCAGGGGAGGCCCAGGCGGCCACCTGGCGCGGCCCCACCCCTGGCCGCGCCAGGGGGGCGCCTGGGGCCCCTGCTCTGCCTCTGGCTGCCCCCCTTCGCATATATATCCCTCTCGTCCCGAAACCCTCGAGGACAGAACCCTTTTTCGCGATCTCGCCTCTGTTCCGTCGCCGCAGCGCTTCCAAGATCGGGAGCATCAGGAGAACTCTTCCCGGGACCTTGCCGGAGGGGAGAACCACCACCGGGAGCTTCTCCACCACCATGGACGCTTCCCGGATGAGTCGTGAGTAGTCCACCTTGGACCATGGGTCCATGATCAGTAGCTATGTGATGTTCTCCTCCCCTCTTTGCTCTTCATGGTTTAGACCTCGTGAGCTGCCCTACATGATCGAGGCACATATGTAATCTTTCTGCTGTTGCTTTGCTGAGTCTGCTGGGATCTGATTGATTATGAGACTATGTTCAGATTGTGTTTGAGTAATATATTTGATTCACCTCTTTTATATCTTTGTTCTTGAGTAATTCTTGCATGTTCTCCATTGTTGTTTATTGCTTTAGCCAAGTAGTAGGTAGTAACTCCAAGAGGGAGCGTTATGCTTGATTGTGGGTTCATGCCCCCTGATGACTAGCTTGAGTGACAGAAACATGAGTCTAGGGGATGTGCTGTTGCCACAAGGGAGAAAACAATGGTGCTTGTACTTGCGGGTGCAAGGATTGTTTACTTTACGCAAAGTTCTTTTAATGCAGTTGTCTGTTGCTTTGAGTTTACACTTTGGGTGGGATTCGCAACTTAATACCAGCGAGATGTTCTGGATAGATATCTCAAGGTGGATGATTAGTAGTAGATGCAGATGGATTTCGGTCTACTTGCCTTGGCGTACCGCCCATGCTTTTGAGCCTCTACCTTTCTTTGCAGCATAGTTAGCATTGGTTTGCGCACATAATCCTGTCAATTGCCCAGCTGTAATTAGTTTACCTCGCTTTGCTGTTTTATCGTCTTTTGGGAGAGAGACATCACTAGTGAACATCATGGGACCCCGGTCCATATTACCACCGCTGATCACACCTTCTATTTACTTCCTGTTTTTATTTACTAGTTGCAGTCATAGCTATCATTATTATCTATTGTGTTTGATCCTTTGTAAACAACAAGGCCGGAGGGATTGACAACCTCTCTGTACTCGTTGGGAGCAAAGTTATCTGTATCTGTGTGCAGGTCCCGTCAACCGCTAAGTTTCTGGCGCCGTTGACACCTACTTGTCGACCCTCGGAGTCTCACGGGATTCGATCCTTGGTATATTTGCCAAGGGAAATTTGCCGCTACGCTACATCTCAACCTTCCACTTGGGGTAACCAACGAGGGGCGAGAAGCCATCATTAGGCAGGCGCGAACGCAGAGAAGAGGAGGCGGGCGCAGACGATCTCGTGCTCGAGCGCGGCAGCGGCGCTGGTGGAGGTCGACGGGGGCGACCATGGCGTCGGGGCGGAAGATGGCGCGGACGAGGAGATGTCGGCGGCAGCGGTCGTCGGCACGGCGCGGCGAGGATGGGGCTCGAGCAGAGGAGGGCGGCTGCGCAGGGCGCTCCAGCGGTGGAGGCTGGCCGCGGAGACGAGGCGCGGGGGCGTGACGTTGGGCGCCCGGCGGCCCTGGTGATGCGGCGGGCGGAGCAGCTAGGCGGCGGCGTGGTCTTCCACGAGCGATGCAGTAGGGAGGAGGAGGAACGAGGGGAGAGGAGATGAGGGTCGGGCGCTGGGTGAGAGGGATCGAGGGAACGAGCGAGGGGATCGAGCGATGGAGTGAACGAGTAGGAGGGGTGCGGCGCTGAGGGAGAAGAGGAGCGATGGGGGAATCGGCTAGGGTTGAGGGGCGGCTGGGCCGGCTCGTTGGGAGGCCCAAATGGCCAGGGAGGCCGGTGGGCTGCTGGAGACGGCTAGGAGGACAGCCCAGCTGTTCTATCTCTCTTTCCTTTATTTTAATTTTATTAGCAGAAAAAAAAATAGAAAGAAAGAAATGAGAGAAAGGAAAGGTTAGAGAAGGAACTTGGGAATGGGGTTTTATTTTTCTTGGACTTGCAAAATGTGCATGGTCCATGAAAAAAAATAGGAGTGGGCATGATTGAAAGTTTAAATTCAAATTCATTTGAATTTAATTCAAATTATTTGAACAAGATTGAGGCTTTGGAGAGTCCAAAAATATTGAGAATTTTGGTGGAGCTCGGGAAAATGATTAAAGAATTATTGGCAAAGTTCGAGGCAAGGAATTGAGATAGAAAATGCATGGAGCTTAAATTGTAAGTGTGTTATGGTGAATGCCAAAAGAATGGAATAATTTATAATAGCTCCCTAAATATTAGGAGGATATGTTATAAAGAGAAGACAATCTTCCCTTGATTTAAATGGACCGAAGGTCCACACGATTTATTTAGTTGAGATGCAAAGACGAATGACATGATGGCATGATGACATGATGCAAAGCAAAATAAATAACACAAGCACAAATGAAACACACGGGAGAACCCGGAACATCTGGAATCTTCTGGGACGTCGGTCCTCGGGCGTCACACCGGGATGAGTGTTCCATGGCCCTGGATTAAAGCCTGTCATCCGGTCAGGGGGCATGGGTGTTTCCGGTTGGGACCGAGAGGGGGGCACCCCTTAGAGCGCACGTTATAAATTTGATCCCATGCTATTCGAGGTTGTAGCCTCCCCGTCTTAAAGTTTTTCGTGAGTGTTGCCTCGGGTGATTCCGGGCAGCAGGATGTGAAATGGGTGTGTACTGGTTAGTTGTGTTTCTGCTAAAATACCGTAGACGGAACTGGTCCTTTGTGGCTATTGAAATCCATTGACTTGTGATTTGAGAGTACAAACTCTGCAGAGTTAAAACCTTCCAAGTAGCCATGTCTATGGCCTAGCGTCAATCTCCGTGTCAACCTCAGTGACCGTCTCGGATATTCTAAGATAGTGATTAGTATGGTAATATAGTCAAGGGTCATCCTGGTAGATGAACTAACCAGTTATTTCTGCACTTATTAATCTCTTGAGATGATTTACCGTCATACCAAAGATTATATAAGCCCTTTATGTGATGTCGCTCAGACGTCCGACTGTGGCATTCTCGGTATTTACTTTTGAATATAAGCCCTTTATGTGATGTCCTCAGACGTCCGACTGTGGCATTCTCGTTATTTAATTTTGAATATAAACCCTTTATGTGATGTCGCTCAAACGACCGACTGTGGCATTCTCGTTATTTACTTTTGAATATAAACCCTTTATGTGATGTCGCTCAAACGTCTGGCTGTGGCATTCTCGTTATTTACTTTTGAATATAAGCCCTTTACATGATGTCGCTCAGACGTCTGACTGTGGCATTCTCGTTATTTACTTTTGAATATAAGCCCTTTATCTGATGTCGCTCAAACGTCCGACTATGGCATTCTCATTATTTATTTTTGTTATAAGCCCTTTATGTGATGTCGCTCAGATGTCCGACTATGGCATGTTTTTATTCATTTTTCCTTCGAGGCGTCGCTCAGACACTCGATCGGTATTCTTTTATTTTTCCTTGGAATTTCAAGAGGACTACCGCCCGAATTCCCTTTTTACTTTGCAGCGCAAATTTATTCTTTGAGTACATATTGCTAGTCTACTCATATGCATCATGTTTGCATTTGTTATATCTCATGTCCGAACTGTCTTGCGAGTACATTCAAAGTACTCACCTGGCTTGTTGATTTGTCCAGATGTTGACAAAGGCGATCTCATGGATGAAGAGTTCGATAGCGAGTCCGACGCCTAGTGGAGTCCCAGTCAGTCTCTTGTGATCCTGGAGTTGATCACTGTATTATAACCGCTTCCGCCACCACCTAATAAATTCATCGGGTCTCACTCCGACACTCGATAGGCTGTAAGTTAATGGAGTCGTGTCACCCACTACACTGTGACATATCCACCACCACTTTTATTACGAGTCAGTAGTTATGCCACCCTACCCTTGTGTCATATCCGCCCTTATGTATAATATCGGCGTGCTTATAAAAAATTGTTGAGCAGCCTCAGCTCAACCTTGTATAATATTCAGTACTCTAGAATTCTGTATCAAGGATTTGTTTACCAGTGAGAAGAATCCTTCTACACTGGTGTAATGCCCCAGATGTAACACTTTCCAAATATGGCAATATATGAAACTTTGAATTCGTCAATTCCATTCTAGGCTCTTCTTCATTTCGGGTTTCTTCGTTTAGTCGTGTGCATGTGTGCATTTCATCCATGTCATGTTGTCATGTGCATTGCATTGCATTTGTGTTGTCACTTGCATCCGGTCCCACTCGTCTCTTCCCGTTGTCCATTTCGAGATCCGACGCTCTCACACGTGCCCGTGGCATCCCCGAGTCCCTCTGTCGTGTGTGGCCGTGTAACGTTTCCGGAATGGCGTGAGACTTGTCGTGCGATGTTGTTTTGGTACGTGTAGGCCGCCTGTCAAGTTTCGTCGCGTTTGGAGTTCGTTTGGTACTCCAACGGTTAACCTAGTGGGCTAAAAGAACCTCTTCTTTGAGGACCAAGACCCCCTCCACAACAGCCCACAAACCCAGCACAACCCTTCCCATCATCTCGGTCGTCGAATTGTGATCGCGTGGCCGAAAACCGCTCCCCATTTGGAGTCTCCTAGCTCCCTATGCCTATAAATTAGCCCCCCACGTCCATTTTTGCGTCCAAACCCTAATTTTTCCTCCTCCCGCAGCCGTCGGACGTGTCCGTCCCCGGCCGGACGTGTCCGCCGCCGCCCCTCGGCCTCTCAGCGCCCGCCACGTGTCCGACCGGACCCCCGCCGCCGTCTGGGCACGCCGGCCCGGTTCGGGCCCCCGCGGCCCAGCCGCATCTCCGCCGCCAGCCCTTGCACCGCGCCTCCATCCCCGCCGCCTCCTCCGCCGTCCTCCGCCGCCGGGCACCCGGGACCCGGGATCGCCTCCGCCGCCGTGGGTCGCCGGACCTCCTCCGCCGCCGCGGGTCGCCAGCCCCTTGCGCCCCTCGCCCGCGCCCTCCTCGGCCGGTGCCGCCGCCGCCGCATCCGCAGCCGGCCGGCCCCGCCGCCTCTCCGCCCCGGACGCCTCGCCGCCGGCCGCTCCGGCCGCCGGAGCCACCGGGCTCGCCGCGCTCCAGATCCGATCGGTCCAGCCGCCGCAACCCTAACGGGTTCGGTCGGGTCCGACCCGACCCGACCCGCTCCGTTCGACCTGATCCACCTTGGAGGTTGTTGTTTTTTTCTCTAAGTCCCTGAATTGCATATTTTATTGGCATCTTTGCATGGCTGTATCTTTTAGCGTGCTTGTCTAAATTGTGCATATAATATATCAAAATGATCGTAGTGAGGTGCTCTACGTTTCGTTCCATTGTCGCATACTTGTTTGAGAACATCTAGAGGTCCTAATCTCTGTTGCAAGAGTGCTACTTGTTATAAACTGTTGCAGCTTGTTATTTTCATGCCATGTTTGAGATGTGATAACTTGGTGCATGTTTATCCAAATGAAGCAAATGATATGTCAAAATGTTCATTATGAGATGCTATACATGATGGTTGATGTAGCATGCATGTTAGGGTTCATATTGCCATGTTAAACTTGGTTGCAAAAGTGCATGTGGCTGTTAAGTTATGAAACATGTTATGAGATGCTGATTTGAAGTGCTCGTTGTTATTGATGTGTTTGTCCCCTTATCACATGCCAATATGTTTTAGAATCTCCATCATGTGGTCTTTGCTGTGGTGCAAACCACTTTCCATGTTATGCCTTGAGGTGACTTAAACATGCTTGCAAACATGCCATGCAATGTTACTGTTTTAACACTTGGTGAAATTTCTGCTAAGTCTGGAATCTATCTTAAACTGATGCCATGTTTGCTTGATGCCCTAATCAAATCAATGTTAGTTTTGGGGTGGCCGTTGATCATTCCTTGTTGTACATGTTGTTGTCTATCCATCCATGCCCTCACTTGCTCATATGGGTTGCTTTAGCTTATTTATTTCTTGCTCCCAAGTTGCTATAAATTATGACTGTCAGGTTTTTAACAACATGATCAAAACGGTGTAGCTTGTTGCTATTGATCCATGGCTCCTATGGAGTTGCTCCAATGGAGTTGTTTGCTGTAGGATATGTCTACTTAATGTCCATGCTTATTGTCACCATGTTTGAGTGATGTAGAGTATATATTTCTTGCTCCAAAGTTGCTATGTGGCTGTTAATTTCAGCTTTGCTTTGTATCTTGTTTCGTGTGTATGTGTTGAATCGTTGCTCCGTTTTGAGTGTGCCCTATATGAAACTTGTGTGATTTTGCATGGAGAATCATAATATCATTTTTTTTAACATGTTTGGAGTGTGTTTTCTTGATGTTTGAGTGCATCTTGCCCCGTTGCCATGCTTGTCTTGTTTTGCTCATATCTTCTAGACCGTAGCTCCAAATTAAACAAAATTTATATTAAACTTGACTAGAATTTCGTGTAGATCATCATGATGCATGTTAACTTGCTGTTTAACAACTTTAACTTAAGGTTTGTTCAGATCTAGACCAATTTCTTTATATGCATATGAGGACTTACCGAATTAGCAATATGTTGATTCCGGCCTCATTTAAACTTGTTGCCTTGTGTTGTTCTTGTGTGCCTCAGCCCTTGACATGTATTGCATCATAAATGCATCATACTTGCATCATGTTGATTGTGCATTGCACCTTGTTTGATTCTCGTGCTACGTTGTGTTCTTGTGTTGAGTAGAGTCGGGAGCCGAGACCGAGAATGAGAACGAGGTTACTACTGAGGTTGAGTACGAGGAGCCGTCTTACGATCCCATCGACGACTCGACAGGTAAGATGACCTGACCCAGATATCATTACTATCTTTGCCTATTGCTAGATGTCTCGCTCTTTAGCTTATTGCCTCGATGCCCATGTTTGTTTGTCAGCCTCCTATTGTAACCATGAATCTGTCTAACCACCCAACCT
Source organism: Secale cereale (assembly GCA_902687465.1). Lineage (NCBI taxonomy): Eukaryota > Viridiplantae > Streptophyta > Magnoliopsida > Poales > Poaceae > Secale > Secale cereale. The sequence goes on from LR738711.1 coordinate 486,892,912, forward strand.
AGCAAACCTTTGTTTGGCTACGTAAGCTTCGCTCAGCCCCTCTTATACCATTGCTAGTTCCAGGAGAAGATTTGAAGATTCTTGCTTCATGTTGAAGTTATTATTGGGATATCACACTATATAAACTCTTAAACTAAATCATCTATATATTGGTAATGGGTGGAAGGCTAAGCCTCTTGCTTGGTGTTTTGTTCCACTCATGCCGCCCTAGGAATCGTTTAAACCGGTGTTATGTTCCTTGATTATGCATCCCTAACACGGTTGGGGTTTATTGGCCCCCCTTGATAAACCGCTTAGCGTTAAAGCTTTTCCAGCAAGTCCCAACATTGGTACTACATTTGCCTAACAACTAAAACTTGCATAGGGAGTTATAAACCCTCTTCTTAATCAACAACCCGGCCCAGTGCTCCACATGAGTGTTGGTCCAAACTGGGCGTGCTGCGGGGCCACCTCGAGGAAACTCATGGGCCATTAAAAACCTGTAGCTTGTCCCATCCGGTCGTGGCCTGAGACTAGATACGCGCGGCTACTGTCAGGGTGTCGGCACGCCAGGAGGATTTGCTGGATTAGTTTTACCTTAGTCGAAATATCTTGAGCACGGGATTCCGAGAATACTCGGGTCTTCCCACCTTGGAGTTGCGACTCCGCAGATCGTGAGCTTGTGATGGGCTAAGTTGGGACACCCCTGCAGGGTTTGAACTTTCGAAAGCCGTGCCCGCGGTTATGTGGCAGATGGGAATTTGTTAATATCCGGTTGTAGAAAACTTGACACCATGTTCAGAACACACTACGAGCGTGAGTAACCGTGACGGTCATTTTACGAAAGGGTTTCGGGAAGTGAACACGGTGGGGTTATGATTGACGTGCTTAGATAGGATCACTTCGTGATCACTTTGACGCTCGTGGCACTTCTCTACTCGCTCTCAACACGTAAGCTAGTGCTAGTGCAGCTGCAACCTTTATTTTCTTCAGCCTTGTTCCACACCCAAGGCTTAGATAGTGTTGCTACCCGGGAACGGGATTGCTGAGTCCTCCGTGGCTAACAGATTCTACACAACACCAGGTGCAGGTACTATGGTGGACTACACAGGTGACGGCACCGAGTTGTACTGGGAGTTCGATGAAGAACGTAGTCGATACTATGTGCACTATCCCGACGATCAGTAGTGGCTTCTACTAGGGGCGATTCGAACCTTGTGGCTATGTTTATTTGGTATCATTCATTTGGATTTTCGTCCGTAGTCGGACTGTGATGTTATTTGGATGATGATTTGCTTATGTAATGTATTGTGTGACGTGGCGAGTGTAAGCCAACTATCCTTTTGCAATTTCATCCCTATTTTTACATGAGTTGTGCAAAGATATCATACTTGAGATCATTCTAGTATGGGCTTATACCTTTAAGTCGTGCCTCGACACGTAGGAGGTATAATCCCATACTGGGAATTACAACTGGTCCGATAAAAAGGTCGGTTTCTCAGTAAATATTTTACTGGAAAAACCGGTCCTGACAGGTTTGTTTCCAAAACAAAAGATCTGAGCTCTCAACATCCATGTGTCCTTGTAGGAGAACCCTGATACCATCAAAGACCGTGATTTTTGTGGCAAAGAGGTCGACCGTCCTCTCTACTGCGTTCTCCATGATACCAAGCCTCTCAGGTGTGTGCCCTTTGAAGGAAGTGACACAGGGAGGAGGTTCTACGGCTGTGCTGTGAAAGTTAGTCACTTTCGAAAATCCGAGCTACTTTCTTGTTGAATCATATTGTTTGGATATAGGACATGTAGTCTTCCAAAGAAGACTGATTTCTTCAGGTGTTTTCCGGTTGATTGTAGGAAACATTGTGTAGTCCTTTTACTTTACATAAAAGGTAAAAGTCACTACTTATTATACATCACTGAACACAAAAGAAGTGATCTAGACACTATCATGTTTGTTTACAAATGGAACTTCTATTTAATGGTCAGTATATTCTTCAAAAAAAACTCTCTAAATAAGTTGAGTGCAGAGGTAGCTCCAGATTAATTCTGGCTGGCTTAAAAGAAACTAAGTACAGTTATGAAATAACTCCGCGAACAGGGTAGGCGAAGCACCATAATTAGTGATGTGGGTACCTAACCATTGACGTGCCACGTTACACAAACATGGTACATAGTTAGTCGAATGAGGTTATAAACCAAGTATATGTCAACTTTATTATATCCCAGAGCTTGTGCAGCAGTGTATTAATAGTCTATGTTCATTTTGTTCCTTTTTGTTTGCAGAGAGGCGTGAACTGTGGAGTCGTCGAATGCGTTGACCACCCGTGGCCTATCATTATGTAGAGGTGCCTACTCAAGCTCTGGGGGATGTTGCATGAGAGCAATGATGATACGCAAGAAAAGAATGAAGAGATAAGCAGGCTTAAATGGATATTGAACAAGTGAACCTTAAGCTCGAGAATTTTGTTGCAGCTATGGAAAGAACTAATGAAACTACCATGAAGATTGATAGGCAGAAGAAACAGATGGGTATCATTGATAAAGACGCCAAGCGCATTCGGAGGTCTCTCACAAGTGCCATTCATAATCATAAGGACGAGAGGGGTGAGATTAAGCTGGACAGGGATTATCTGAAGGAGGAGGTGCATAAGCTGAAGGAGAATAGAAAGAAGATGCAAAGCATCATCTGTGATCTTTTGGGGCAAGGGTTTGCAAACACTGATGACCTTCTGATGATCAAGGCAATCATCGAAGAATGATCATCAACAGTTGCCTTCTTTTGAAACGTTGCAAGGGATACTTGTCTACTATAAGTGTATGCTTGGGTTACTTGGCTAATGGCATGTATCTCATTTTTTGCAATCTTTCAGAGGGTGTGTGACGGTCTACGCACATCTAATATTGATCTCCTGGATATTTTATATTTCAAAGAAACGTGCTGCTCGCGAGACGCATCCGGCAATCTTTCATCTTGGATCGTTCAATGAGGCATGGATTACCATAATCTAGCAAGGCACAGATGTCGCTTTGGCAGGCATGGTGAACCATGCCTCTCGTAATGTGACATTGACTTGTCAAAGGCACAGTCCTATGCGAGACAGGAGCACCGCACTAGCGCTGACACACATAAAATATGCAATCTACGGAGTCGTGCTTTTTTCAAAGAAACGTGCTGCTAGCGAGGTGCATCTGGAAATCTTTTGTCTTGGATCATTCAATGAGGCATGGATTACTATAATCTAGCAAGGCACAGATGTCGCTTTGGCAGGCATGGGGAACCATGCCTCTGGTAACGTGACACTGACTTGTCAAAGGCACAGTCCTATGCGTGACAGGAGCACCACACTAGCGCTTACACACCTAAAATCTGCAATCTACGGAGTCGCACTTACTCTTGATGCCGACGTACGTTTGTGCCTCTGTGACTCAATTGTTTGTACTCAAACATAAACTCGTTCACGGTCATGCGTCTCCACGAAAGGCACGTACAGTCTGAGGTCGCTGGGAGCACGGTTTGAGATTAAGCAGAGCCACGACCATGTGTGTGTGTCCAAGGAGGCAGTGCCGTCTGGTCACTGCACACGCATTGGTTTACATGCACTAGATGCACGTTCATTGCAGAACAGGCAAGGCAGTGCCTCTTCTCTGATCGACTACCGCACACAAATGTTTTTGTAGCATCACGATAGAATGACATGAAAATATTAAATCATCAGAACAATAGGTGCATAGCACTAAAGCATTGTTATAATAAGCTGCCAATACGGTGCAAAAGGCAAATGGATTGTTTGGCCATGTCTAGACATAACTGTCTCGGATTGGCGCAACAACATCTAACTGTACTAGCTTGAGAAACTAACTACAGCCATGTGTCCAACAGGCACAAGTGAACAGATCTAACAAATCCAGGAATTCAACACGCCTGTGTTTGAAATCCAAGCACAGATGATTGCAGCATGCTGATACCTTGAGATGGGCGCGTTCGGAAGCTCTATTCTCCCACGGGAACAACTTCTGTTGTTGTTCGTAAAATTCTTGCGTGGAGTTTGAGGGAAAGCGAAACTTAATCCTCATGGTCTCTAGCTCCATTGCATTCAGAATAAAGAACCTCACAAACTCAGTGTTCTTCCCGCTTTTTTCATAATCTTCCAACGTTATTGTCTTTAAATGAATGATGTGTTCTTTGAGAAACGCACGGTGCTTGCGACGCCAAATATTCCTTGCACCGTCAGCAACGAATCCTCCCTGAAAACACATAAAGGTTGAAAGATACTTAAGATCTATGGAAGGAGAAAATGAACAATAAATTCTATGACCCTCGTCCCAATCAGTTTGTCAAACATTTCCCTAGATACGAATGTATGTATAATAATAAAACATGCCGAGATATAGGGTGCATACATTACAGACAAAATGCAAGACAAGCTTTTTGAGATGCAAGGAGTGCTGCACTATGCATGGTATGAGCTTTTCATTAGGGCATGAGAATCATCACCTCAACAAACAAGTTCTCCAGATTTGGAAGGCACTTAATCAACTGAACGACCAGGTCCACTTGATAAGTCATGTCCAAAAGCAAGGTTTTGACAGATTGCCGCATTGTAGATAGGCTGCCCGTCGCCAAACCCTTCACAGAGCATAGAAAAGATAACATAAAATTATTAGAACAAAAAGTTTGGATGACATAAAACTACTTTCTCAAGCAAATGCAGCTGGAATTATTCTGAAATGTCAGTACCATAAGACCTGTGGAGCCATGCGAGAACCTGAATTTGCCCAGCGTCTCCAGTTTAGGTGCAGAGACGAAGAATACCTCCATGTTATTGCTCTAGGTATCGTGGATCAACGTTGAAGTCAGTGGGCATCCTTGATGATGAATTTTCCTTTCTCACCACGGATGTCGATGCTTACAAGGTTAGGCGAATTTATTGTGATCCAATGCCTTTCTCTATTGCAAACAAGCAGCAGGCACTCGAGTGTAGGGCAACTAGAGTTGATCATGCTTTGCAACGAGAAGTCTGATTATCAACCTCAACAAGCGAAAGTGTCTTGACTAGTGGTAGATCAAGTACATGTACATAGTGGTCTGGTATCTGGCAACACGCGAAGCTGAGAGTGCGCAGAGAACAGGAAAACCGAAAGACGGACTTGGGTAGTGAGGGCGTAGATGAAGGACATGTGTTTGATAGTTTGACAGTCTTATGCATGAATCGTGGGAACGGATAGTAAAACTCAACCACTTGGAGATTGTTCAATCTGGAGGACTCAAGCCAAGCGTGGATAGTAGAGGGTCTGCACTGGAGGTAGCACGCCGGTATGCAAAGGCAGTAAACTGCGCCCTCATGGCCGGAGAGGATGGAATCTAGAAGGCACGAACGATCATCAGGAACTATTTTCCCATGATGCCAAGTTCCAATGTATCGTATGTGAACAAGCTCCTCGCTGTAGGTAGAGGCCCTACTTATGATTTCGATATGAACTATTTCTAGGGCGTTAAATAGACATGGGACAGGGATTCACAGCAGTCCAGATTCAGAGGAGCGGCGCGCCACAAAGGGCACCACCAACATGCGAGTATTTGAGTGCGGATGCCCTCCTTAGTGGAGAGACGGGATATGACCTCACTAAGTACGGCGTCCGGGAGGTCGCTGATGCGGTCCGGACCAGACTGCTCTTCTTGATCTTTGGAATCGGTGTGCGGCCCGCCGCCGCTTCTAGCCGCTACCGCCAAACCATCGGAGGAGGCCGTCGTCGGTGGCCCGAGCCTCGCCTTCTTGGTGCTTGGAGCACCGGAGTCGACCTCCATCTCCGTCTCCATTGCTGGCGCCTGCGAGCGCCGCTATATGTGGCATGGGTCTGAAAAGAAGGCTAAGCGTAAATGGTGCGTTCACAGGAAGGAAGGGGAGAGGAGTGGAGGGATATGTTTAGGATCGACAAGAACAGATAATCGAACTCCTCTCTTTGCATTAGATGAAGTGCTGAATATATAGTAGTGGAACATGCATTTTCAGGGGGCGTCGGTTCGGACGGAACCAACGCGATTGCAGAAAGCAACCATCGTTACAACCGACGCGACGCCACCTGTGTGTTTGTGACTCTAATGATTTCGTTGACTCGATTAGACGGAGAGGCACGGGCATGTATCAACTCCCTGGATATGGCGGAGGAATGGCTGCAAACACTCGGTTGAACACGCATGGTTGTGAAGTCTCGGGATCCACGGGCGTGTTTCTCCAGGGCAACATAAAAGTCACGACTCGTGTCACCTGAGGCACAAGGGTGTAGGCTCCGGAGGCATCGAAGTTTAGGCTCTACGGGCACGTACGATTGTCAACCCTCTGGAATTACTAAGTTAGGGAGGCACGGTTGTGGATTCTCTGGATCCACAAGGGTGAGGCAGCACGGGCATGTAAGGGTCACGGCAAGTGTCATGTGAGGCACGTGGAATGACACACAGGAGGCACGGACATACACAGAGGAAGTGTCGTGCAGTGGTAACAGACGCACAGTTTTACAGGTACAAGAGCAGGTTGTACATACACCATGCTTCTCTGCAGCGCAAACAGTTCCGCTTTGTGAGCAGGGCCACAGGTGTACACGAAGCAGGGGCACAATAATTTGTGAAGCTAGCGACGGCATGCTTTTAAACAAAGAACAAGCATAGTGGTTCCACGACAAGCACGTCTCGATTTGCAGAAACAGTGTTGTCATGGTTCTACAGGACGCTATGTTCCAGACTCTGCAACATGTTTCCACCCAAACGTTCACCACAGAGTCACGGACATACACAGAGGAAGTGTCGTGCTGTGATAACAGACGCACAGTTGTACAGATACAAGAGGCATATAGAGAGATGCATAAATAGTAAATGATCGATGGTATTAATTAGTAATGGAACTTAAGGACACGCATACAATACTAGAACTTATAGTAGAACACACACAACAAATAAAAGTCCTGAGCATTACAAATCGACTGGGTTACTCAGAACTCAAAAGTAGTAGTACCTAGCATAAATATATAGAACTTGCCTCCAAGCATGTGGGATATGGCTTGCAGCAAATAAAGGGAGAGCCAAGGCAAAGACCTAATCAAGGCGCCGGGGCTTGTGCCCTTGATGGTCCAGAGGTTGGACGGGAAGTGGGGGCGGCGTCGACGAGGTGGATGTGCTCCTGAACGAGGTTCACCAAAGTTTGCCTGCGGTCGAAGTAGGCCGACATCGCCGCCTCATGGACAGCGTTGCGGGTGTCCTCGTAAACAATCTTTCCGTAGATCTGGCTGAACTTGTCGATGTCATCATGCATGATGAGGCGCTGCGCGGCGAGAGCGACCTCCAGGTGGTCCTCCGGTGGCGCACCGACTGGGAGCTGTAGGGCCATCAGCGCGCGGGAGAGATTGTTACCATGGAGGCCGACGAGTCGGGCCACGAAAGACGAGGCAGAGGCGCGGCCTTTGCGGAGGCGACACGTCAATTGGAGGCGAGTAGTCAGGTCCTTCACCTTGCTGTTGGCGAATTTTAACATGTGGATGAAGTCTTTCTGTGCACCCTTGAGCCAGGCGGCGAAGCTGGCGTCAAAGAAGGAACGCGTCGTGGCGGACATGAGCAGCCCCTGGAGGCGTTGCAGTGCATCGGGCTGCGGGTTGCTCTCCCTGACCACCTCGATAATACGTATGGTGGTTGCCTGAATCGCATCCATGGCCGATCTCTTATCGTCTCGCTCTTGATCTGATGGCCAGGTAGTTGGATCGGATTAGAAGATGGAAGGTGAGCCGTGGTGAGAGAGTTGTGTGCTTTATAGAGGAGGGTGTCGCTAGCTGCTAATGTGTGAAGCTAGCGACGGCACCTGTGTGTTTGTGATCCGAATGATTTCGTCGACTCGATTAGACGGAGAGGCATGGGCATGTATCAACTCCCTGGATATGGTGGAGGAATGGATGCGAACACTCGGTTGAATAGGCACGGTTGTGAAGTCTATGGATCCACGGGTGTGTGTCTCCAGGGCAACATAAAAGTCATGGCTCGTGTCACGTGAGGCACAAGGGTGTAGGCTCCGGAGGCACCGAAGTTTAGGCTCTACGGGCACGTACGGTTATCAACCCTCTGGAATTACTCAGTTAGGGAGACACGGTTGTGGATTCTCTGGATCCACAAGGGTGAGGCAGCACGGGCACGTAAGGGTCACGACAAGTGTCATGTGAGGCACGTGGATTGACACAAGAGGCACGGACATTACACAGAGGAAGTGTCATGCAGTGGTAACAGATGCACAGTATTACAGATACAAGAGGCACGAGTGCCTTTGTGATGTAAAATATTTCAGCTAACACCTTATTTGGAAAGGCACGGCCGTCACATTACACATGACTGCGTGTTCCAGACGTTTTCAGTCGCTCTATTCACAAAAGGAAATCCAAACTTACAGACGGTGCACAAAAACATGAAAACAAGTTACTTTTTTGTACTTGTGGGTTGCTTCACAGCTGAAGAGCACAAAAACAAGTTCCTGTCAAGCTTACAGATAGTGCATAAAGCACAACCTGAAAATCCAAACTGGAAAGCACGCAACAACACCTATCTTTGTCAGCTGGGTAACCGTTTTCAACATTCACAGGTCAATGGATCCGGCAAATCCATGATTGGACACTAGTTTTTCCAGATGTGTACTTTTAAATCCAAGTTCATATGCCTACAATACCCTGACAATATAAGACGAGCACGTATAGAAGCCTTGTTGCCCCATTGAAGCACCTCTTTTTGATGTTCGTAAAATCCTTCAGTGATGTTGTCTGGGGGGGGAGAGAAACTTAAGCCTCATGGTCTCTAACTCCTTTGCGTTCAGTATAAACGATGCAAATTCAATGTTTTTGTTGCAGTGTTCATATTTTTCAGCGTTACTATCTTTAGACGATTGTCATGTTGTTTGAGAAAGACCCGGTGCTTGTGGCGCCACTTATTTGTTACACCTTCCTCGTGGCATACTCCTCCCTGAAAATGCATGAAGAGTGAGAATACTCGATGACTACAAGGGCATATAGAGGCCTCCAATATAGTACACTATGCATTGTATGTGCTTTCAATATGTCTAGAAATCATTACCTCGATAAACAGGTTCTCTAGGTTAGGAAAGCATCGCATCAAGGCAACAACCTTGTTCAAATTTAATGACATATGGATAAGCAGGGTCTTCACAGAATGAACCGCCATCGATAGGCTGACTACAGACAAAGCCTACGTCAAGCACATATCATAAAATTAGCTGGATAAAAGGTTGCATGACATGAAACTTCGGCACTGGAACGAATGCAACTAAAGAGTATAGTGCAAAAGGTGAGTACCTCGATAACTGTAGAGCCAAAAACAATCTTGGATTCACGAAATCCTTCGTAAAAATTGCCCAGTCACTCAAGTTTAGGTGCAGAGAAGACAGTTATTTGCAAGTGCCGGCTCTGAATATCGTGAATCAGACGTTTAAGTGAGGGCGCTTCCTCAAAAATGAGTTCACCATTCTCACAAAGGATAGACATGACTTCAACTTTGGCTGAGTTTATTCTGATGCAGTGGTCCAGGTTATTGCAAACAAGCAGGAGCCACTCGAGGGCAGGGCAACCATGGCTGATTATGCTTTGTAGTGAGACGTCTGATATATCAACTTCCAAAAACGAAAGCCTCTTAAGGAGTGGAAGTTTAAATGATCATGCATACTTATCAGGCATCTGGCAAAGAGCAAATGTGACGGCGTGCAGTGAGGACGAAAACAGCAGCGTGGAAGTCGGTGGTAAGGGCGCTGGCAAAGAGATTTTGTGTGGTAGTGTGACGGTTTTTCCCAAAAAAACGTGGGAACATGTAGTAGAACACGAGAACCTGGAGATTCTTCAGTCTTGGGGATCGAAGCCAGGCGTCGACTATAGAAGGTCTGTAGTGGAGGTAGCACGCCGGAATGCAGAGACGATGAATTTCGCCCCCATGGCCTGAGAGGATGGCTTCCGGAAGGCACGAACCATCAACATCAGGTTGAAAACTGCACCGAGTTCCAAAATATCTAATGTGAATGACATCCTTACTGGGGAGCATCGACACTACGTCAATATGAATTGTTTCTAGGGGCTTAAAAAGACGACCAATAGGAATCTCACTCCAGTCGAGATTCAGAGGAGCGGTGCACCATAAAGGACGCCACCGACGTGCGAGGATTTGAGTGCGAATGCCTTCCTTAGTGGAGAGATGGGAGATGATCTCACCGAGGACACCGTCCGCGAGGTCGTTGATGCAGTCCGGTCAAGACTCCTCTTCATGCTTCTCCGAACCATTGAGCGGACCCGTGCCGCTTCCGGCCGCTACCGCCAAACCACCAGAGGAGGCCGTCGTCGATGGCCCGAGCCTCGACCTCTTGGTGCTCGGGGCACCGGAGTGGACCTCCATCTCCGTCTCCATTGTTTGGTTCACGCCGCTTACGAGCAGCGCTTTGTGCGGTGTGGATCTGGATAGATGAGGGGTTAGGTCTTCACGGAGGTCGGATCCAAGTGTGCGGAGCGGAGGGGAGGGGACGGCGAACAGTTGGACGACAACTATAAATTATCTTTTTTCTTCGATGTTGCGAAAGAAAACAAAGCACGGCCTTCTAGATATGGAACGCACTGTCCTACATGCATCAGACGCATGCAAGTCGATCAGAAAGATAAGAGCACGGCTCTGCTTTACACCGCCCTTCTCTGTATTGTAAGCAGTTACGGCTTGAATCGAGTCTCCCCGAATTCAAGAATTTTCTGCTGACACGAGCACTCCGTGAGCAGTGGCAATAAGAATAAACAAACCAGAAGCACGGTACTGCCTCCGTAATGCAAATAGTTTTCCGCGAACATCATGTCTACTTTGTAAGGCACGACTCTCAAGCTAGCACGGGCATGGTTTTAGATAAAGCACAGGCACGACGCTTCCACAACAAGCACGTCTGAATTTCCATTATCAGCACTATAATGCATCTACAGGACGCACAAAAAACCTAACCGTCTTTACGACCACTCGCGTCTGCTCTCCTCCTCGCTTATCTTCAACTCTCTTAAATCTGACCTCCGTGAAGACCTAACCCCTCGTCTGTCCAAATCCACACCGCACAGAGCACTGCTCGTAAGCGGCGCGAACCCAGCAATGGAGACGGAGATGGAGGACCACTCCGGTGCCCCGAGCATCAAGAGGGCGAGACTCGGGCCACCAACGATGGCCTCCTCCGGTGGTTTCACGGTAGCTGCTGGAAGCGGCAGCGGGCCGCACACTGATTCCGAGGATGAGGAAGAGCAGTCTGGTCCGGACCGCATCAGCGACCTCCCCGACGCCGTACTAGGTGAGGTCATATCCCGTCTCTCCACAAAAGAGGGCATCCGCACTCAAATCCTCGCACGTCGGTGGCACCCTCTATGGCGCGCCGATCCTCTGAATCTGGACTGCCGTGAGATCCATGTCCCACGTCTTTTTAACCCTCTAGATCAAGTCCATTTCGAGTTGATCACCGCAAACTATGCCACACCGGAGGAACTCATCCGCATAATATACACTGGATTTTTTTTAGAGGAGAACATGTTGGTGAAGATGATTCGTACCTTCCAGAGGCCATCCTCTCTAGCCGTGAGAGCGCAGTTCACCGCCTCTGCATTCCGGCGTCCTACCTCCACTGCAGACACTCCACAGTTGACTCCTGGCTTCGATCCGCAAGACTGGACAATCTCCAGGTGCTCGAGTTTTACTACCTGTTCCCACCATGTTTGAGACAACATGACATAGTGCCATTCTCATACCCTTCACTCATGCCATCACCACTAGCACTCAACCCTCATATTTCCTCCTCTCTCCAAACCATCGCCTTTGCTCTTTGCAAGTTACCAGACAATTATGTACGGGCGCTTAAACTACCACTGCTCAAGAGACTCTCGCTGGTAGATGTTGATGTATCAGACGTCTCATTACAAAGCATCATCAGCTCTAGTTTTTCTACACTTGAGTCTCTCCTGCTTGTTTGGACAGTCAGACACTATTGCATCAGAATAAACTCACCTAACCTTACAAGCATTGGCATTTGTGGTTACTATGGGAAAGTTGTTATAGAGGATGCCTCCTCACTTCAATGGTTGCTTTGTGATGATCATAGCAAGAACTTGCAGATAGTTATCACCTCTGCACCTAAACTGCAGGTCATGGGCAAATTATCTGATATCTTCTGTGAATCCAGCATCGCAAATGACCATATAATTATTCAGGTACTGACTTTCAACAATAATTTCACCTCCATCTATTCGTACAAACAAGTTCCATGTAATCCAACCTTTATTCTACTAATATTATGTTTTATTCTACATGAAGTGTTTGCCAACAGTCAGCACATCCACAACAGTTCATTCTATCAAGACGTTGTCTATCAGTATGGATTATGACCTGCACGCAATCTTTGTCTTGGCGCAACACTTCCGAAGCTTGGAGAACTTGTATATCGAGGTGATGCTTCCAACACAAATTGTAAACACATACCATGCATGGTGTAGAACTCCATTCATAAAAAAATGTCACTTACATTTGTATGTAATGGAGAAAGCTGTATATAGCCATGGACCAGTATTAGGCACATCTGTTTCTAGACAAAACTAAAAAAAGCTTTTATCACAATGGAGATTATAGAATTATTCCTTCGCTTGCTCTCCCAACAGAATCACTCTTTATGGAGTTTAACCATTTGAAACATTCATGTTTATTCAGGGAAGAGCCTCTAATGAAGAAAGTCTTACAAACAGTTGTTCTTGTAAGCACCATCACGACATTCGTTTGAAGTCACTGGCGCTGGAAAGCTATGTACAATGCGAGAAAAGCATTTGATTTGCGACATTCTTTGTTCTCAACGCAGCACAGCTGGAGACTATCAGGATCAAGTTTCTTCTTCAAGAAAACTTCACGGAACAATTCTACAAACAGCAACAAGTGGTGCTTCAGTGGGACAAAAAGGCTTCTAAACATGCTTGCCTTAGGTTGTCGCCAAGTTGCAACCACGGGAACTTGGATCTAAGGCAAGCATGCGTTGAGCACCTGGATTTAAAGGATCCATTCACTTGTAAGTGCTGAAAACTTTGTTGGAGTGAGATGTTGCCGCCACTTTCCGTTGTGGGTTTTACGTAAGTGTGGTGAAACAATGCCCTACCTTTTTTATCAATCTGTAACCTTGCCAACAGCAAACGCGGTATTTCGGTCTCTGGCTAAACGGTCTTTTGCTCAAGCCGTACATTTCATTAGCTAAACGGGCTTGAAGTCTCTACAGCCACGGTTATGTACATTTGTCACTTTTTGTGTTTCAGTGATAAGGGTCACAGGCACGGGCGTCAAATCCACAAAGGCATCGTGTGGTATTATATAGAGTCATGTTCGGTTGTGTCTGTTTTCCGAATGATTCCGTCGACTCATCTAGATGGAGAGGCACGGACGAGAAGCTCGTGGAGGCATACTTTAGTATTAGGCAGAGTCACGTTCATGCGTTTACTGCGCAAGCCATACATTTCATT
>LR738711.1:486906512-486927961 GCA_902687465.1 Secale cereale
CTCGTTTAGATGGAGAGGCACGGACTAGAAGCCCATGCAGGCATACATTAGTATTAGGCAGAGTCACGTTCATGTGTTTATTGCGCAAGCCGTACATTTCATTGGCTAAACGGGATTGAAGTCTCTGGAGCCACGGTTATGTGCATTTGTGACTTTGTGTATTTTAGTGATAAGGGTCACACGCACGGGCGACAAATCCACAAAGGCATCGTGTGGTATTATATAGAGTCATGTTTGCTTGTGTCTATTTTCCGAATGATTCCGTCGACTCATTTAGTAGGAGAGGCACGGTTGAGAAGCCCATGTAGGCATACTTTAGTATCAGGCGGAGTCACGTTCAGGCATTTATTGCGCAAACCGAATAGGAGATACACAGTTAGGTTAGGTCTTCACTGCGCACGTACAAAAAACACAAGGAGCTTAATAGAGGAGGAGGAGAAGATCTCAGAAAAAAACAAGGACGAGGCACAGTGCAGGGACATAATTTCAGATGTCACCGCTGTCGCACATTTCTTAAAAGCACAAGCTTGAAGTCACTCCAGCCACGGTTATGTATGTTCGTGACTTGTGTCCGTGTACATACGTTGCTTTCTGTGTTTTAGTGATTAGGGTCACAGACATGGGCGTCAAATCCACAAAGGCATCGTCTGGTATTATATAGTCATGTTCGACTGTGTTTGTGTTCCGAATGATTCAGTCGACTAATTCAGATGGAGAGGCACGGACGAGAAGCCCATGGAGACATACTTTAGTATTACGCAGGGCCACGTTCATGCTTTTATTGCGCAAACGGAATAGAATTGGGTTTTGATATGAAGACTCACTCTTTACTTTGTGACGCAATGAGTGGCAGATTCGAGAGACGTTGTTTTTGAAAGCACAGGCATGAAGTCTCTACAATCACCGTTCTGTACCAAGTAGCGACATGTCTTGTGTAATCAGGAAGGCATGGTCATGGCTTTCTGTGTTACAGTGTTTGTCACGTAAAAGACACACGGTCAAGGAGGAGAAGCACTACTTTACCTCCAACCCAGGCACGGTTATACATGCATTGTGTGCATGATAGATACATACGAGAGGCATGGTTGTACATGCAACACACGCACGCGGTTATACATACATCATGCACACAGAAACACAAACACAACTGTGACCCGTTATTATCCAGAGTCACGTTCGTGTCTCTTTGTGTTCCAAATGATTCGGTTGACTCTATCACCAGGAGAGGCACGGTCTAGAGGCCCAGAGAGGCAAGCCTGTGTTTTAAGCAGAGTCACGTTCGTGCGTTCATTGCGGAAACCCACGGTAGCCGCCTCATCTTTGATTCTGTGTTTCGGGTCACAGGCATGGGCATGAAGCGCTCAAAGCCATGGTTGGTGGTATTAATAAGAATCATGCTCGCCCGTGACTCGATCATACGGAGATGCATGGGCGTTTAGCCCACGGAACCGAACCTTTGTCTTACGCACAGCTACGGGCGTTTACTCCATGAGGCACGGATTGGCCTATATGAGAGATGTTGTTTTTAAAAGCTTATTTCCTTGTATTTAAAAGCAGGGACATGAAGTCCATATGGGCACGGTTCCATACCGAGTTGCATAACGCTTCTTTCTTGATTCTACATATGTTATTCGATAAAGGCATCGACGTTCGTGGCTATCTGTGTTTCAGTGTTAAGGGTCACAAGCACAGGCATACAGCCCTCAGAGGCATGGCGTGTTATTATATAGAGTCATGCACAAAGGTTTTTTGATTGTATTCCGAATGAGTTGGTAGACTCGTTCAAAAGGAGAGGCACGGACGTCAAGACCATGGAGGCATAGTTTGTTCTTACCCGGAGTCACGTTTGTGCGTTTATTACGGAAACCTAATAGAATCGGGCCACTGTCCTTGTTACAACTGTTTTCATCGTAAGATTTTAACTCAAATGCACGAAGGAGACTTTATGTTTTTAGTAGCGTCACAGTCCTTTACGCATGAAGGCGGCTTTCTGTGTGTCAGTGTTTCAGGTCACAGGCATGGTTGTCAAGCCGACAAACGCATGACCTGTAATTATCCAGAGTCACCTTCGTGTCTCTTTGTGTACCAAATGCACCCGTTGACTCTGTCACCAGGAGAGGCACGTTCGGGATGCCCAGGGAGGCATGCTTGTGTTTTACGCGGAGTCGCGTTCGTGAGTTGATTGCGGAAACCCAACGTTTCGACGGGCGTCTCCATGAATTCGGGTGTGAACGCCACGTGGCGCCGCTCCGTAAACCCAAGGGTCTGACAGGCGTCTCCTCCGGGGACGCCGCTCTGGCTCCTCGCCCGAGGCCAGGCTCCGGCTATTTAAGTCGTACGGAGTCTCGAAACCCTGGCCACACCCTCTTCCCCCCTCTGCCCACCGCCAGGCCATCCATTCCTCTTGCTGCTCTCTATCCTGACCCTCTTTGCCATGGCTGGTCACGAGGAGACTACTACGGAACCCCTTGTCCAGACACTAGAGGAGATCAAGGTTGGCGAGCGTTCCTCATCTGTAAGTTCACTCTGCTTCTGCTTCATTCGTTCTTTATTTCCTTCGGCTACTTGATTTAGCTGTGAAACGTGAATAAGCCAAACAGAATATCGAAACCCTAGCCACATCATGTTCCTCCTTTTTGTCCATTTCCAGGCCATCCATTCCTCTTACTGTTCCCTATCCTGACACTCTCTGCCATGGCTGTGCATGATGACACTACTCCGGAGCGCCTTGTCCTGACGAAGGAGGAGATCTTGGCTGGCGAGGCTTCCCCATCAGTAAGTTCTCTCTGCTTCGCCTTGATTCATTTTTTCTTTCTTTCGGCTACTTGATTTAGTTGTGAAACGTGGATTATTGTGGCGAGCTTCCTCCAAAGTTGATGAGGGTGCGTCCTTCCATCAATCTGACACATTCTCCTTTGTCCAGGCGAAGAACCTGCTCGAGACTGCCTGAGCTCACCTCTCAAAGGTCGTGGAGATAACCACGAAGATGAACGACGAGAACAAAGCCATCATTGCACATCTTAGGGATGAGAAAGCAAAGCTCGTCCTTCAGCGCGACAAGTTGAAGCTGGAATCATACGTTCTGAAAATAGAGATCGAAGAACTTCCTGCCGAGCAACCAAAAAAGAAGTCTCGTCGCACTAAGTAGACAGCAGCGACCCTGATCGTTGTATCTGGAACTATTAAGCAGTGCCCTGAAAGTTTCTTATTTTTTCTTACGTTACCTCGTTGTCGGTAGCTTTTATAACGAAAGTGTTTTGGTTTCCTGGGTCACGCTTATTCCAAGTTTATGGGTACAGGTTTGAACGTTAACATAATGGCAGATTCGACAGACGCTGTTTTTGAAAGCACAGGCGTGAAGTCTCTACAGTCATCGTTCTGTACCAAGTAGCGACATGTCTTGTGTACTCAAGAAGGCATGGTCGTGGCTTTCCGTGTTACAGTGTTTGTCATGTAAAAGACACAGGGTCAAGGAGGAGAAGCACTACTTTACCTCCAACCCAGGCATTGTTATGCATGCATTGTGTGCATGATAGATACATACGAGAGGCATGGCTATACATGCAACACACGCACGCGGTTATACAAACATCATGCTCCCCTGTATTCCAAAAAAAAATCTACTTTGTGTCTTTTTATCATGGTGCCACACAGCATTTTATAGTTCCTGCGACTGTACAAAGGCACAGAACTTCACATTTGACACAACGGTAGATCAGAATAACGATGACCATGCCTTCTCGAAGAAAACTAGATTCATTTTAGCGCTCAGGAGCTCCTTCATGCCTGCACACAGCACCAAAAAATAAACCCTGAAAGTAGATAGCAGTGCCCTGAAAGTTTTTTATTTCGTCTTGCATTACCTCGTTGTCAGTAACTTTTATAACAAAAGTGTTTTAGTTCGTTCATTCCAAGTTTATGGGTACATATTTGAACGTTAACGTAATGGCAGATTCGAGAGACGCTATTTTTGAAAGCACGGGCATGAAGTCTCTACAGTCACCGTTCTGTACCAAGTAGCGACATGTCTTGTGTACTCAAGAAGGCATGGTCATGGCTTTCCGTGTTACAGTGTTTATCACATAAAAGACACATGGTCAAGGAGGAGAAGCACTACTTTACCTCCAACCCAGGCACTTTTATGCATGCATTGTGTGCATGATAGATACATACGAGAGGCATCGTTGTACATGCAACACACGCACGCGGTTATACAAACATCATGCTTCCCTCTATTCCAAAAAACTGTCTACTTTGTATCTTTTTATCATGGTGCCACACAACATTTTATAATTCCCGCGACTGTAGAAAGGCACAGAACTTCACATTTGACACAGCGATAGATCCAAATAACGATGACCATGCCTTCTCGAAAAAAACTAGATTCATTTTAGCGCTCAGGAGCTCCTTCATGCCTGCACACAGCACACAAAAAACCTGAAAGTAGACAACAATGCCCTAAAAGTTTCTTATTTTGTCTTGTTACCTCATTGTTAGTAACTTTTATAACAAAAGTGTTTTCGTTCGTTCATTCCAAGTTTATGGGTCAAAAGTGCCCTGTTCTACATGCCCACACAGGCATGGTCGTGATTCCACGTGCTTCAGTAACATGTAAAGACGTGATTCTCTCATAGGAAACACCATGATCCTACTGCCAGGCACTATATCCATTTGTGAAAAAGCCGTGCCTCTATCACCGAGAATGGAGAGGTCGCCCGTTAACTACAGACAAGGAGGAACACGTTTTCTTGCGCATTCCCACAAGACTGGGCACCATGTCACGTTGTAGCGTCAACACAAAAAGACACAAAACTACTAGTAGATTTTAACAGTCGAGACTTCCTTCATAGCTCCATGCAACACAATAAGAAACAAACCCACACAATGTGCAAAGACTACAATGGTTGTCTGATTAAGTTTACATAGAACCCGAGCTCAAAAGATCGCAACAACATACAACACCATAAACCTGAACAACTAACCCCAGACCTGATTTCAGCATCCACATCTGAATGGATTCGTCAAATCAAGATATTCCACACTCCTGTTTCATAAATCCGGAAGCACGTGGCTGCAACTTGATGACAATCTAAGACGAGCGAGTTAGAAGCCCTTTTATGCCACTCAATAACCCTTTGTTGCTCTTTGTAAAATACTTCCGTGGACTCTGCGCGAGGGGAGACAAACTTAATATTGATAGTCTCCAGTTCCTTTGCATTCAGAACAAAGAATGTCGCAAATTCAATGTAACTCCGGCATGGAACATAATCTTCCAGCGTTACTGTCTTCAAACAAATGTCGTGGTGTCTGAGAAACTGCCGGTGCTTACGACGCCATCTGTTTTTTTCACCGCGACAAGCCCACAGTTCCTAAAATACACATGAAAGGTTGACAATACTCAGCGTCCATCGAAACCGATGCCTTTTGAGACAAGCATTTTGAAATGGAAGGAGTACTACAGTATGCACATTTCTAAAGATCATCACCTTGACAAATAAGTTCTCCAGTTTTGGAAAGAATTGTAACAACTCAACGACGTTATCCACTCTATAAAACATATGCATAAGCAAGGTCTTCACAGATTGTCGCAAAGTGGTTAGACTAACTGCCCCCAGACCCTTCATGAAAATTAACAGAAGATGGATCATAAAACTAATATAATAAAGCTTCGATCACATAAAACTTATTTCCTCTCAAACAAAATGCAGCTGCAAGTATTCGAAAACTCAGTACCTCAAGGCATGTCACACCACAAGCATCCGTGAATTTATTCAGTACATTTGCAGAGACACCAGTTTCCACCAAGTCCCCTCTCTACATGAAGCATAAAACATAGATCATCAAACTAATAGAAACAAACACCGGAACAAGTACAGCTGGAAGTATCACAGAAAGTCGGCACCTCAATACATGTACTAACCTCCACAAAACCAAATTCACCTAGCGTCTCGAGCTTAGGTGCAGAGACAACGGTTATCACCGAGTCATCGAACCGTCGGAGCGAAGGAGCGTGCTCAATAATGAGTTCGCCGTGTGCACAACAAATGCCAATGCTTAGAAGGTTAGACGAGTTTATTATGATACGACGACCTCCTCTACTGCAAACAAGCATCAGAGACTCAAGTACAGGGCAACTAGAGTGGATTATGCTTTGTAGCGAGACGTCTGATATATCAACTTCCACAAACGACAGTCTCTTGACCAGTGGTAGCTTAACTCTCCCTACGTAATTTTCGGGTATTTGGCAAAGAGCAAAGCCGAGGGTGTTGAGAGAGGAGGAAAACCGAAACACGGGCATCGGTGCCGAGGGCGTAGATGAAGTGCATTCATCCAGTAGTGTGACCTCTTGCGTCAGGAATCGTGGGAATATGTAGTAGGACTCAAGAACCTGAATATTGTTCAACTTTGAGGATTGGAGCCAGACATCAACGGTGGAGGGTCTGCACTGTAGGTAGCACGCCGGGATACAGAGGCGGCTAACCGAGCCCTCGTGGCCGGACAGGATGGACTCCGGAAGACTAACAACATCATTAACAGATTTTCGAGAGCGCCAAGTTCCAAAATAGCATTTGCGGACGCGCTCCTTGGTGACGCCGGACGCCCTAGATATGGTCTCGATATGAACTGTTTCTAGTGCGTTAAAAAGACGAGCGACGAAGATCTCATGGCAGTCGAGATTCCGAGGAGCGGTGCGCCATAGAGGACGCCACTGACGTGCGAGGATTCGAGTACGAATGCCCTCCTTGATGGGGAGACGAGAGATGATCTCACCGAGGACAGCGTCCGGGAGGTCGCTGATGCGGTCCGGACCACATACCTCTTCTTCCTCCTTGGATCGAGGGAGCGCACGCTCATCGCTTCCCTCGCCACCGACTACCAGCAAACCACCCGAAGGCGGCGTCGCCGGTGGCGCAACTCTCGACCTCTTGGTGCTACGAACAGTGCATTCTATGTCCACCTCCATTACTGGGTTGGCACCACCCATGACAAGTGCTCAGTGAGGCGGATCTGGAACGACTTAAATATCGGCGACGTGGAGCGGAGGAGTCCAGATTAATCACCTCTTCTTCTTTTTTGATGGGAGGGTCCGGGTTAATTACTACTCGTAACAAGTAAATGGTGGGTGGCTGCTTGAAACATTAAATAGAGCCACGCCTTTCAAGGTACGAGATGCATGGTTCAACACGCAAACCAGGCACAGGCGTGCCCGCCCGTGTTTTAATTATTTACCGCACACATTCATTACTAGACACAACATCATGCCTTCGTAGGAAAGTGATACCAGACGCACCGTTCTACCTGCCACACAGGCACGGCCATGGCAGAGGCACGACTTGTCACATACCACACAACGGTCACAAGGTGATATGAGACGCACTGTTCTACATGACACACAGGCACGGTCGTGATTCCATGTGCTTCAGTAGCATGTAAAAACGTGATTCTCTCACAGGAAACGCCGTGAACCTACTGGCTGCCACTATATCCATTTGTGAAATTGTGAAACAGAAACTCAAACACAACCGTGAACCGTTGTGTTTCCAAATTTTGCATCGCAGAAGCACAACGTGAAGCCACACGAGGCATGGTTGGTCAGACATCGCAAGAATGGTTATGTGCTCTATATTTCAATTACTTACACACATGCATTCATAACTGAAGAAGAGGCGCGAGAACATGCGAGGCACAGTTACCAAGAAAGCCACGATTATGCGGCCCTAGAAGGACGACCCGGGATCTGTTTCTATCTCATGTCGGCAAGTGTGACCATGCAACCGTGAGATTCACGGTCGAACACTCACCAGTGGCATGGTTGTGTCTGCCGGTGCCCTTCGGTTATTTTTATCTCTCTGTGTCGCAGTAGAGAAGCATGCTTGTATGCTTACAACATCCACGTTCAGAAACCCACATCTGCGGATTTTTTTTATTTAAATTTGTTTTATTTTAATTGTTGCAGCAAATTAACTTACAAGCCATTCTTATAAGCACGAAAAAAATAAACAATTGACACACTCCCACCCTCCTCACCGATCACTTGTTATTTCATCGCTGCACATACGGCCTTGTTTTTGAATCTTCAGCGATCCTTCTCCATACATTTGTGCGTCTCCACCCTTGTGCGTAGCTATTCAACCTATTTACCTGAAAAATTAATATACACACGTAAAAACCAAAAAACAAATAGAAAGATTGCGGTCATCACTGTTTTTTGCTTACGTCCTATTTAATCTGGATGATTACCTTTTAATTTTTTATTTGTACTATTCTCCGATACCAAACAGTCTCCACTCAGATCTTTCCTTTCTTGAAATAGACTGCACAGATTCCGTGCCTTGTCCCGGGCTTCCCTGCGCACATTCTGTGTGCCTGGCTTTTGTGATGTTCGATTCTATCGTAGATGCAAGACTTTGGTAAATGCTCCCTATTGTCAGTGGGGTCACTGGAGTTGCTGGCGTCGTCTGACGTCTTCCTCCTGGGCTTGGAGTGCATTCTCCTCAGGCGTTTGATGTCCTCGATGGTGTTGTCGGTGTTGTCGGCCATTTCATTGACCTTGCCCTCTTTTCCTGCTGCAACTTCCTCTTATCCTCTTCAATCCTCATCATTTCCTGCACTTCTGGGTTTCCCGGGCATTTTGTTTTCCTGTGACCCTTTACTCTACAACGGCCGCACTTGGATGCAGCTTTGTTGCCTTTTCCTTTATTCTCAGAACCAGCTTTCATTCGATCTCCTTTTTTCGTGCCCTTTGAGCCACTCATGGGAGGGTTCTTGAGAGTTTCGGCAAGAGTGCATGTGCCTGGTTCCTCAACAAGAGCCGCCATGACTTTTATTTTCATATCTAGCGTACACTCACGCAGCACACTGTATGCTTTCTCTTTTCTGCAAGCATTTGAACATATATCTGACAACTCAGCGTAAGCGAGGCCGAATCTCATAGTTTCATCATCTTGTGCGGTCATGCTATCATCTTGACCTGTAGACAGAACTTTCAGTCTCTCTGATAGATTCCTGGTCCATCTAGGGTTGATGAAGGATTTTGGAAATTGATTGATCATGCCTGTTTGGTCCATCACCTTAAGCACGTGGCAGCACTGAATGCCATCCCTACTCATTTTCTTGCAGCTGCAACTGTATGTTTCCTTTTGCTCATCCACATTTACCCTAAACTCGGACCTATCAAATTCCTCACCCGGATATGGTTTCCAATCTTTTGTTCCAGGATCAATAACCTTTTAAAAAATATTGCCTCTCCTTTGCCAAGTCTGAGCACTTGTAGTATGTCCGGTTCCGCAGCTCCAGCTGGAATTTCCTGAAAATTTCATTCGTGTATACTTCACTTGCTTGTCTCTCAAGAGGGAAACCCATCTCTAGTGACGGTGCCTTCTCTTCTGTCCGGTGTCTTTTCTTGTCAAGCGTCGTAAGGAAATTTTGTTGAATCATGTGGTGTGACGCCCGAAGACCGACGTCCCAGAAGATTCTAGATGTTCCGGGTTCTCCCGTGTGTTTCATTTGTGCTTGTTTTATTTATTTTTGCATTGCATCATGCCATCATGTCTATCTTTCCAACTTAACTAAATAAATTGTGAGCAGCTTCGGTCCATTTAAATCGAGGGAAGGATGACTTCTCTTTATAACATATCCTCCTAATATTTAGGGAGCTATAATAAATTATTCCATTGTTGTGGAATCACCATAAACACACTTGCATCTTTCTCTTGCCACCAAGTCCCTCTTCAAGTGCACCTTCCCCACTAGCTTCTTCTTTTCAAGTCTCACTCGTTTTTGCAAGTGACATTTTCTTGTTCCAGAAAATGTTCAATATCTTCGTTTGAATACTAGATCATGCCAAGACCACCTCCTCCAATTTTCATGTCTTTCGGAAGTGCTTTGGTTGGCCTAAAGATTTATGCAAGTTTGAGTTATTTCCGAACTTGCATAAATTTGTGGTCTCTAAAAATTACCAAAGTATTTTATTAAAAATATCCCACAATTCCAGGGTTCTAGGGGTATTTTTATCTCAGCCAAAACCCTCTCCAAACTCCCTGGGCCTTTCTCTCTTTTGTTCTGTTTGTTTTTAATGGAAGAAGTTTGCCAAGAAGAGAGAGTGTGCAGTGAGCCCAGCCAGGCCGGCCCATCAGGCCTTCTGCAGCCCAGCCGCCCCCTCATACTTCTAACCCTAGGCCCGATTTTTCCCTCGACCCCTTCCTCCCCTCGCTCCCAACGACCGACGCCATTACCCATATCCCCCTCTCGATCCCCTGGCCTTTCCCCTCGCTCGTTCCCTCCTCCTCCCGTCCTCTCGCTCGCCTCCCTCTCCTTCCTCACTACCTCGTCGCCAAGCCGTGCCACCGCCTCCTCTAGTATCGCGCCGCCGTGCACCCTGCGACTCCACCGCGGGCAGGAGCTCGCCGGAGCCGGCAACCACCGGCTCCAGGACCCCGCGCCGCCCCTTCATCACGAGCCGCAGGACCAGGCCATTTCGTTCCCCTCCATCCTCGTCATCGCGTCGCCGCCCTCTGCTCGCGACCAGCGCCCGCGTCCGACCCCGCCATGGCCGGAGCTTGCCAAGCCCTGCTTCCTCGTCCTGCCTCCCCTCGCCACTCCATCAGCCTCTTGGTCGCCGGCGTCGTCACGGCCATCCCCGACCGAGGTCCACCACGACATGGACGAGCTGCCGACCCCGCTGCCTTCGTGCACGCGCATGCCCGTTGCTGCCGCTTTGCCGCCCGCCTCCCCTCGGTGACCTAAGACCCGAGGCCTTTTTTGTGTGTTGCTTCATTCTGGAGGCACCAGGATCCTCTTCGGAAGTGTACAATCACCTCCCGTGCATGACTACATGGAATCGCCAAGGCCTGCAAGTACAACGACGACCCCCGAAGAGATCGGACCCGTCAAGTTCACCGACGCCCTGTGTACATCTACGAACGTGAACAACTACCGTCGTCGAGACCCCGAGTACCACGACTTCCACCGACCGTCAAGTACCGCGACGCCCGGAGCACTCGGAACCCTCAAGTTCATCTACGAAAACGAGTACAACTACCGTCGCCAAAGACCCCGTGTACCTCTCCGAACATGTACCACTACTACCCTCGACGACCCCGAGTACGACTACCGTCGCGAGAACGACTACTTACCTCGACGTGTCGGACCACCCCAAAACGAACGCTTCGAAGGTATACCCCGAGTCGAATGCCGATGTGGTGAACGAATGCTTGTTGTGTTGTATGAGATGTATCTAATGTTTGCATCGTGTCCGTTGTGCCCTCGTTGCCTTGTTGGTGACCCGTGGGAACCCGGTGACGGGATCACCCCACCTTTCATCTTGTTCGACTCGCTCACGCCACCTTTCTTTTGCTCCGGACTCTCAACGAGTTACCGGAACCGATATGTTGTGTGGCATCATTTCGGATTCGTCGCCGTGGCCCCTCTCTTTCCACCATGGTGACAAATACTTCATATCTCTTCATGTTAACTTTTACTAAAAATTGCATAAAACTTGATCATGTCATCCGCATCATGTTAACAACATTAAAATGTGTGAATTGTTGTTTGCATAAAATTGCTAAACATGCATATGGGGATTTTCTGGAATTGTTGTTGTAGTTTCCGACCTCATTTAAACTTGTAGACTTGTGTTGTTTTTCTGTGCTTCCTACCTTGCCATGTATTGATTCCTGTATAGACTTGTCATGCATCATACCTTGCCATGTTTTGCATCATATAGACTTGTGTTGTTTTCTGTGCTTCCTACCTTGCCATGTATTGCTTCCTGTATAGACTTGTCATGCATCATACATTGCCATGTATTGCATCATGTATAGACTTGTCTTGTTTTTCTGTGCTTCCTACCTTGCCATGTTTTGCTTCCTGTATAGACTTGTGGTGCATCCTATATAGAACTGTCTTGCATCATACTTGGTTGAGCATATTGTCGTGTCTCGTGTTATGTGTTTACCGTATTGCTTGCTTCTTCTTGTTAGTGCTTGTTCTGTTGCGATCGTGAGGATTCGTTCGACTCCTCGTGGTTCTTCTTCAAGGCTTCTTCTTCGTCTTCCTCATGGATCCGTTCTTCTTCCTTGCGGGATCTCAGGCAAGATGATCATACCCTTGGATACCTTTACTACAGTGCCATGCTTAGTTGTCTCGATGCTATCGTTACATGTCGCGCTACCCATCTTTTATGTCAGCCTCTCCTTGTTGCCCTAAAACCTCTAACCTTTGACACCTTCCTAGCAAAAACCATTGTTTGGCTATGTTACCCGCTTGCTCAACCCCTCTTATAGCGTTGTTAGTTGCAAGTGAAGATGAAGATCGTTCCAGGAGGGAACTTGTTGTTGGAATATCACAATATCTATTATTTTTATTAACACACCTACATACTGGGCATGGGTGGAAGGCTTGGCCTTTTGCTCGGTGTTTTGTTCCACTCATGCCACCTTAGGCGTCGATAAACCGGCATTATGTTCCTTGATTTTGCGTTCCTTACATGGTTGGGTATATGGGGACCCCTTGACACTTCGTCTTTGAATAAAACTCCTCCAACAAGGCCCAACATTGGTTTTATTTGCCCATAATAACAACTTAATTAATTAATTAAATTGCATAAGGGGGACGCTCCTTGGAGATTCTTTTCTACATAGCAGGGGGGGCCAGTGCTGATGGTGTTGGTCCCAAACGGGGGTCATGCGAGGCCACCTCGGGGAAACTCGAGGGCTGGTTTTACGTGTAGCGTCACCCAGCCGGACGTGGCCTGAGACGAGATATGCGCGGCTACTATCAGGGTGTCGGCACGCCGGGAGGTCTTGTTGGACTTGTTTTACCATTGTCGAAATGTCTTGTGCACCGGGATGCCGAGCCTGATCGGATTTCCCTAAGATAAGGGGTGATGATATTATATTTATCACTTCAGCTGATCGTGAGAGCTTGTGATGGGATAAGTTGGGACACCCCTGCAGGGTTATGAACTTTCGAAAGCCGTGCCCGCGGTTATGTGGCAGATGGGAATTTGTTAATGTCCGGTTGTAGAAAACTTGACAGAGGATCCAAAGTAAAACACACCACCGCGTGAGTAACCGTGACTGTCTCTTTTCACGTTGAGAAGAGAACACGGTGGGGTTATGTTTGACTCGTAGGTAGGTTCGGGATCTTTAGCGATCACTACTAGTTTGCGACCGTTTGCGTAGATGCTCATCTTATTCTTGTACTCGTAAGTTAGCCACCATATTATGCTTAGCCTCTGCTGCAACCTCACCACTACCCTCTTCCATACCCATAAAGCTTTGCTAGTCTTGATACCCATGGTTATGGGATTGCTGAGTCCTCGTGGCTCATAGATACTACAACACCAGATGCAGGTTCAGCCGAGAATGATGCAAGGAGCTGGTTCAAGTACTTCACTGGGAGCTCGATGAAGAGAGTGGCCGTATGTATGTGACGAGTTTCGACGATCAGTAGTGGTTTCTACTAGGGGCGATTCGGACCTGTGGCTTTATGTTTTTGGTATCTTTCATTTGGATCTTCACCCGTAGTCGGGTTGTGATGTTTTGGATGATGTTATGCTTATGTAATGTATTGTGTGACGTGGCGAGTGTAAGCCAACTATCCTTTTGCAATTTCATCCCTATTTTTACATGAGTCGTGGAAAGATACCAAACTTGAGATCATTCCAGAATGGGCTTATACCTTTAAGTCGTGCCTCGACACGTAGGAGGTATAGTCCCATCCTGGGCATTACATGTGGTATGCATCAAGAAACCTTTTTATAGTGTCCCTGTGGTTGACCTAATTCTTCCACATCGAATTTGTGCTCTCACTGCAAGTGGTTGTTGACGAGAAGCAGTCCTTGAAGTAAGCCGGCACCCAGAAATTTTGGAGTTCCCATACCGTGTTCAGGTGTTTGTTGCCTTCCGCCTTGTTGAAAGTGCAACTAATCCCCGGGTGGTTTTGGTAATTAATAACAACATATATATCATTGAACTAATATTCTCTTGAGAATCATTTCAGAAAAGTTCGATGATGTGGGTATGGAAATGTCTGAAGAAGTGGACCCCTCAAAATGCTAAGACAAGCATTGGCAAAAGCTCAAGACTATATTTGTGGTTTAGTGATCAAAGATCACATTGAGTCCATAGGAAAAGCCAATACTATTAAAAGGGGATGAGGTTGTGTTAATGTTCTTGTTGCTCAAGTGCTTGGTGATCTAACTCCCTCAACTATCAGCACTATTCACTACTTAACACACACCCATAAGTAATCTCGGTCAATCCAACTCAGTCCCACCGAGATGAACCACTTCAGTTGTTTCTCCAAACCCTAGCTTCTCGGTCAAACCGATTCTGAGTTTCGGTCCCACCGAAAAAGGGCTGCCAACCTTCTGTGGTCAGTTGACATAAATTCGGAATATCCGAGTTTATATTTTCGGTCTCACCGAGATGGCAAACCCTAACCTTTGACTCACTTCGGTCTCACCGAGATGGTATTTTCGGTCCCACCGAAAATCCCAACGTTCACTATATTTGAACTTTCGGTCTAACCGAGTTTTCACTTTGGTCTGACCGAGATTGGTCAAATGTGTGTGTAACGGTTGGATTTTGTGTGGAGGCTATATATACCCCTCCACCCCCTCCTCATTCGTGAGGAGAGCCATCAGAAAGTACCACCACTTCTACCATACACTTTCTGAGAAGTGAACCACCTACCCTTGTGTTGAGATCAAGCCATTCCATTCCTACCATATGAAACTTGATCTCTAGCCTTCCCAAGTTGCTTTCCACTCAAATCTTTCTTCCACCACAGCCATATCAGTGAGGAGAGTTGAGTGTTGGGGAGTTTATCACTTGAAGCACAAGAGCAAGGAGTTCATCATCATCAACACCGTCTATTACCTTTTGGGGGGTGGTGCCTCCTAGATTGGTTAGGTGTTGCTTGGGAGCCTCCGTCGTGATGTGGAGTTGAACCAAGAAGTTTGTAAGGGCAAGGAGATCGCCTACTTCGTGAAGATCTACCCCGAGTAAGGCTAGTCCTCCGTGGGCGTAGGCCGTGATGGAATAGACAAGGTTGCTTCTTCGTGGACCCTTTGTGGGTGGAGCCCTCCGTGGACTCGCGCAGCCGTTACCCTCCGTGGGTTGAAGTCTCCATCAACGTGGATGTACAATAGCACCACCTATCGGAACCACGACAAAAATCTCCGTGTCACCAAACTGCGTTTGATCTTCTCCACCTCTCTTTTACATGTGCAATTTACTTTCCGCTGCATATACTCTAGAATTGCATGTGTAGGGTGTTACTTGAACTGATCTTGTTTGTGAAACTGCCAAAAACATTGCACGATCTAAAGGCAGATTTTTTATATTGTCAAGTAGTCTAATCACCCCCCCTCTAGACCTACTTTCGATCCTACAAGTGGTATCAGAGCTTTGGTCTCCATTGCCTTGGTTTCCATTGCATTGGACTCCATAAGCTTGGTTTCACAACCTAGGAGAGTATGGCGTCTAGTGAGGGTAATTATCGTAGAGGTCCTTACTTTGATGGTACAAATTTTGCTAGTTGGAAGCATAAAATGAAAATGCATATTCTTGGTCATAACCCAGCCGCATGGGGCATTATTTGTGTTGGCATGCAAGGTGATTTCTTTGAAGAAGGAAAAGTTCCGGATCGCGAAGCTACACCCGAAGAGTTGCAGATGTTGCAAAACAATGCTCAAGCTTGTGACATTCTCTTCAATGCTTTGTGTCCCGAAGAGTTCAACAAAATCAGCCATCTTGAGAATGCTAAAGAGATTTGGGATACTTTGGTTGAAATGCACGAAGATACTGAATCTGTGAAGGAATCAAAGCTAGATATTCTTCAAGGTCAACTTGACAAGTTCAAGATGAAGGATGGTGAAGGAGTCGCTGAAATGTACTCTAGGCTTGCTCTCATCACAAATGAGATTGCTGGCTTAGGAAGCGAAGAAATGACCGACCGATTCATCATTAAGAAGATTCTCAGAGCTTTGGATGGAAAGTATGACACCGTGTGCACTTTGATCCAAATGATGCCAAACTACAAGACTCTCAAGCCAACTGAAGTCATTGGAAGAATTGTTGCTCATGAAATGACACTTAAGGATAAGGAAGAGCTTCACAACAAGTCAAGTGGTGCTTACAAAGCTACAAGTGATGCTCCTACTACCTCAAGTGACAAGCTAGTTTCCAATGAAGAGATAAGCCTAATGGTCAAGAACTTCAACAAGTTCTACAAGAATAGAGGCAAAGAAAGAAGCTCAAAGTCTAGATCATATGATGGAAAGAGATCTTCTAGTCGTGATCGAAACTGCTACAATTGTGGAAGACCCGGACACTTCTCAAATGAGTGTACGGCTCCCCACAAGAGAAGAGAAGAATCTCCAAGAAGAAGAGCAAGAGATGAGTCACCTCGGAGAGAGAGAAGGAGTAGAGATGATCGTTATGAACGAAGACCCTCTCGGAGAAGCAAGGATTCGGAGAGGAAAGACAAGTCATCAAGGAGCTACACAAGAAGAAGACTAAGCATGACAAGCATAAGAAAAATTCTTCCTCTAGTAGTAACAATAACAATGTTAAATCAAATGTTGTTACTTCTAGTAGTTCTCTTGATTCCACTAACAATGTTTCAAGCCAAGTT
This sequence comes from Secale cereale, assembly GCA_902687465.1. NCBI lineage: Eukaryota > Viridiplantae > Streptophyta > Magnoliopsida > Poales > Poaceae > Secale > Secale cereale. Next base: position 486,923,157 of record LR738711.1, read on the forward strand.
ACACTTGAGCAAGAAAATAGCTTATTGAAGGAAATCATAGAGAAAGGTGTCTACAAGAGTCTTGCCGGAAGCAAGAACTTTGAGGAGATTGTTCGCAAACAAGGAAGACACCGGAAGAATCAAGGGATTGGTTTTGAGCGAAAGTTCAACGCCGAAGGTGTTGAGTGGGAAGAAGGTCAATACCCTACTCCACAGTTTGTCTCACAAAAGGAGAAGTATGATCCTACTTCTTCCAATGTGGAACAAGCTCAAGATGACCTTCCACCACAAGACCACAAGCTAAAGGCCAAGGACAAGCTTCAAGAGGAGATTGATGCATTCATTAAAGCACCTCAAGCCATGGTCAAGTGGGTTCCCAAGGACACATCAAGTTCTACTTCGTCAAGCTCAACTACAACACCAAGGATTCCCATCAAGATGATGTGGATCCCAAAGAAGAAGAACTAGTAGGTTCTTGAGGGTGACTCCGCCAACAAACTTCACTCATATTCATTTTGGCAAGAACTTGTGCAATCAACTTCCACATCGTGCACTTGTTCATGGAGTCACAAACCCTCTTGTTGGTAAGTCAAGGGACAAGGTAATCATTGCTTTCATGGACATCATCTTTTGTGTACTTCACTCTATGTCTATGGATATTCTTGTTTGTTCCTTGTGGGACTAACCCATGTAGGTATTGAAAGTGCCCTAATTCAAAGGATTGCTCCTAACTCATGATGATCTACATCAACATTGAGCATCCACGTCTTCAACATCTACATGAAGTCTTCTACGACAACCCAAGGTTAGTTTGACCCTTTAAAAGGGGTTCTCACATCTAGGGGGAGCTTTGCTCTAAAAAATGAGCTAAAGCATCTTCTAATGATGTGAACACATAAATGCTTTATGTAAAAGTGGTAACCCCACTTGTGCTTAAACGATGAGTATGACCTATGATCAAATGTTCTCATTTGACTCCTAAGTCAACATACTCATATATAGATGACCTAGTCATCGACAAATTGTGTGCTAGTAGCTAGAGTGATTGGTTATGCATGTTTGACACATATTTCATTTGCTATCTTATTGTGTGAGCATGTTGAATGCATGATTTTATCCATTCAAGGACATCCATTTGTGGTTTTGATTGTTTTGGTTTCTTCTTCTGGCCAAATGGATGGACAAGAATGCCTAAGCACCTTCCCTAGCTATCTATGCTTTCTTGTCTCAAAAATTCTTTTCATGCTCATATCACAACTTTGAACAAGTCTTTTTCGGACAGTCCGAGTGAGGAGCACTCGGAACCACCGATTCGTCTAAGGCTGACTTCCAAAACCTTCTAAGTCCATTTCGGTCTGACCGGTTTCTCAATCTCGGTCCAACCGAAACACTTAGATTGATCTAGGTTTCATCTCGGTGAAACCGAGTTCAAAATCTCGGTCTGACCGATATGCGTAACTGCACTGCAATTATGCATCTCGGTGACACCGAGTTTTTCAACTCGGTCCCACCGACAGCACGGGGTTATATATACTGAGGGCTGCGCGCGATCTATTCCTTTCAAACCGTTCGCCCTCCAAGACCCCTACTGCCGTCGCCCTGATCTAAGGATCGTCGCCTTCGTCGCCTGTGCGCCCTCGCCGCAGGTCTCCGCCGCCGTCAACGGTAATCTTCTCCGCCGTTGCTGCCGTAGAGGGACACCACCAAGTTAGGGTGTGTCCCGATCCCTTTCATGCTCCACTTCTGATTCTTGCATGATAGGACTGCCCTGATTCAATCCACGTTTGATATGATCCCAATACATTGTTCAGATCGTTTAGTTTCGAGGAAAATTCTTAGGTTTAGGTTTCCACGGAATGCATCTCGGTGAAGCCGATTCCTGAAACTCGGACTGACCGATTTGGTCTCTGACCATTGCACTACATAGTTCGGTCTGACCGAGTTGTGAAAATCGGAATGTCCGAATTAAAGTTTCTGTGAAACCCTAAGTTTTCGGTAGGACCGAAACCCATTTCGGTCTGACCGAAAGTGGTGTGTAGGTTCTGTTGAACACTTCGGTTACACCGAAACTTGAAATCGGTTTGACCGAAATACATTCTGTGAAAACTCAAAACTAAGTTTTTGAACTCATTTTTTTTTCAAAAACTTCTGCAGTTGTGATAACTCTTCTACTCTGCCTACACCTTATCTATTCACAGGTCTTTCAGCCATGTCAGATGTCAGTGACAGCCAGAACAGGTCCGAATCACCGTTTGCTGAGATTCCAGAGGCAGGTACAAGTCCTGAGGCTAGCAGCTCTAGTGATGATGGTGAGAGGAGTACCCCTAGTGGTCTGCCTCCTGCTGCTACGAGAACCAGGAAGAAGAGAACGTCTGATGATGAGGATTCCGACTTTGTTGCTGAGGAAGTTACCTCCAAGCCAAAGAGGCAAGTGGTTGCCAAAGAGCTCCAAGGGCAGCAGCCAAAGAAAGGCACAAGCAAAGTGAAGCAGTCTGCAGTTGCTAAGAAGCTCAACTTGGAAGAGCCAGCTCCAAGCAAGGTGAAGAAGACTTCCAAAAGGAAGAGAGTTGTATATGCTGAACCTCAAGAGGTTGCTGAAGAAGAAGAAGAAGAAGATGCACCCCAGCCTCCTCCTCAGAAAGCTAAGTTCATGGGTGATGCTATTCGGGCTCAAGCCTCCTCCAAGCCCAAGAAGCCTGCTCAAGCTAAGGCAGCTCCAGCCAAGCCCAAGAGAACAACCAGAAGCATTCCAGCTTCTGAGAAGAACAAAGGTGAGATGCCACCTTCTGAGTCAGATGAAGAGCATGTGTTGCTCAAGCTCCGTCCAAAGTTGCCACTCCACAATGATGCTCATCCTCAAGCTGAGGATATGAAGGCAAGAAAGGACAAAGGTCTCAGGCTATGGAGACAATCTGATCCATATGCCGTAAGAAGAAGGACTGCTGTGGACCCCAGATTCCACACCAGAGAGCAGCAGGATTTCTATGAGACCGTGCTAATGGATAAGAAGCCCATTGTTGCTGACACCAGGTATGTCGACTGGAAGTATATTGACAGCAGAGAGCATCGGGACTTCTTTCCCCATGTGCATGAGAGCTTTACTGCATGTGGAGTTGCTGACTTTGTGGGTCAAGAACTGACAGCCTGGAATGACGAGATGATCATGCAGTTCTATGCCACAGCCCATTTCTATCCTGATGGCAAGATCACCTGGATGACTGAAGGTCAAAGGTTTTCTTCAACTGTTGCAGAATGGGCAGAACTTCTGAACGCTCCAGTGCAGAGAGAGGACGACATTGATGTCTATGGGATTCCTAAGAAGAGTCATGATTCCATGAAGAATATGTACAAGGAGATCCCAGCTGCTGATTTGGAGGGATGGAAACTCGGCTCAGTGTATTATCTCCAGGCAGGTCTGACCACCACTAACACTATCCTGAGGCATACTTTGATGCCTAAGTCAGGTGACCACCGGATGATACGAGGCTATTCTATCAACATGCTGCACATTCTCGATGAGAAAGCACCTTTTAAGGTGATGGACTTGATGGTAGAGACCATCAAGAGGACTGCAGCTGACCAGAAGAGGTCGTGTGGGTTTGCACCGCAGATACAGATGCTTATCAACGCCAAGTTTGGCACGGGCAAATTCATGTTGGATAGGAAGCACTTGCCACTGCAGCCAGAGCATGAGGACAACGTAGTTGTGATGGATGAAGAGGATCCTACCTCAGTTGAAGGGCAAGCCAAGATTGAAGCTGCGAAGAAAGCCAAAGCTGACAAAGAGGCAGCAGCAGCAGCAGCTAAGCCAAAGAGCTTCGGAGATCAGATTCTTGAAGCAACCCGGAGAATTGAACAACGCCTGGCCAGCATTGAGCAATCTCAGGAGAGCCTTGAGAGGATTGTCGAGGACAAGATCCACGCTCTGGACATGAAGCTGACTGAGATTCAGGTGTCTGTCAACAAGCTTGAGGCAGACATGGAGGAGACTAGGCAGGAGAGAGCAGAGCTTATGCAGGATGATCTAGTCCAGGACTCTCATCGCCAGACTGCTCCGGTTCCCAGAGGATCCAGGTCTGCAGCTATCCCAGTGACAGACTCCAGGGCTACCACTTCAGCACCAGCTACAGCTCCAGCAGTTCCTTCAGCTCCAGCATCCACTCCTCCAGCGCAGACATCAGCAGAAGTCTTCGCCGATGCAGCCATCTCTACACCGACATCGACCCAGACGGGAGCCGCCAGCCGAGCCCGCAGTGACGTTTAGCTCTATACCTTTTCGAACTTTTTGGTAACTTGTTGCCAAAGGGGGAGAAATTGTTATAGATCATAGGGCTTCGAGAGAGAGACTGCTCTTTCGTTTTTTCGTTCTTTTGCCGGTTTTCCTTGAGATACTTTGGTTTCTTTTGGTTCCAGATACTTTAAGTGTGCTTGCTACTACGTTTGATGCTACCTTAATGAGTGCTTAGTCATACTATGCTTTAATGTGTGCTTATTGCTTATCATGTGCTATTCCTTATTGTATGGCTATTTACTTTTGTCTTGGTGATTAAGTGCATGTTATTCATTCTTATCATTTTGTGCGCTCCACCAAGATGTATGTGACATGGAAGAGTGACCCATAATCCTAATCGATTGTGCATTTGCATTCAAACGCAAATTTTAAATAATGCACAAATTTAGGGGGAGCTCTTGTTTATCACATACTTCTCAAAGCGACGATATTATTCATTGATTATATCTTTTGTCGAAGCTTTGATCTATATGTTGTCATCAATTACCAAAAAGGGGGAGATTGAAAGTGCAACTAATCCCCGGGTGGTTTTGGT
>LR738711.1:486928998-486967748 GCA_902687465.1 Secale cereale
CCCCTCTAGACTTACTTTCGATCCTACACTTGTGCACAGAAATTGCTGCTTTCCAGGAACGCTCAAACTCGTCTTGATCGAGTGAGTTTTTGACAATTAAAATAAATCATCAGACATCCCTGGGTGCTGCGCAAACACTGCTGCATTATTTTCCTTCATGTTCTTCCTAATATGCCACCAGCAGAACCTGTGCCTCGTTCTTGGAAGAGATTCCTTTATTGCAGTCTTCATCGCCTGGTCCTGGTCTGATATTATGTATTTCGGCTCTTTTCCTCCCATTGCCTCAACAAACATGCTTAGCAGCCACTTGAATGACCCTATTTTCTCATCCTTCAAAAGGCCTACTCCGAACAGGACGGTCGACCCATGGTTGCCGACACCTATGATTGGTGCAAATGGCAAGCCATATATATTTGTAGAGAACGCCGTGTCAAAAGACACGAAATCTCCATATAGATCATAATTCATCTTGCACAAGGAGTCTATCCAGAACACGCTCCGCACTACATTGTTCTCTGTCTCCTCCACCTGGTGGAACCCCACCCTCCGCCTCTGCATATCCGCAAACAGTTTCATGGTGTCCTCAATATCAGTAATGCGCTCCCTAGCCCTGTCCCAGCATGCAATGTTGCTTATGTCTATCATGTCGAACATAATTTCTCGCCTCGGTTTCCCCATGGCAGTAAAAATCTGCATAACCTTCCCCGGTTCTAACCTCGCCTTCTGCAACACTTGTATAAAGAATTTCTCCTGAGGTGACATCATCTTATAGCATCTCATGAACATCAGCATCCAATCAGATGGGTGAAGTTGGTGGTTGTGCTCTAGGCGGACATTCTTCAGACACCATTTCCTCCTATTTGCATCCCTCTTGGCTGTTATTTGGACTGGGCAGCTTGTCCGGATCAAGCAGTTGCTCCTTCTCTCCTTAACATGTCTCTCAGTTGTTTTATTCTGCCCTTCCTTGGTGCACTGGAACACCTGCTTGTCAAGCTGCCCATCAAATGTCGATCTCCTGCTCGTTGATCGCTTGGCAGCAAAGCCAACCCTTCTCGCATATCTGCAGAAAAAGAAAAAGCACTCATCCAATGATCTGAATACCATACCACCCTCTGGTTCAAGCGCTTCGGTGACGTCCTGAATCGTTGGGTATATGCCTTCTTTGAACATGTCGTCCATTTCTTTCTCTACAATCATCATCGACGCCATGATGATTCTGTCTACCGTGTCTTCATTTGTCTGATCGCATTCACTTCTGACGACATCAGTTTCATCGCCAGCCACAGGTCCACATACAACGGAGCTGCTACTGCTCTGTTGTTTGTCACATGCAGCAGCGTCGTTTCTGCATAGCACGGTCAAATCCGTGAATGATTATGCTTCTCCACTATCGCATTTTGCAATGATGCTCCCTGTTTCTCTGGCACTCATGCATCCAAGGGACTGTGCTACTTCTACCATGGAATCTGTGATGCTGCTGTGCACTACTTGCTGCTGTGAATGTTGTGTTCCCTTCAAAATGGATGGTGGACTATGATATTTCTCTGCCTCATCTGTTATCCCCTCCACCAAGTCCTAAACACATGGCACGAATCAGAATTAGACGTCCAGAGCTGCATATGCATTTTTTTTAATTTCTAAACAAAAGATTTATATGATTCACCAGGGCTCATCTGGTATACCAAAACGAGACCCGTGCCTCCTCACCAAGTATACGTGGTATACCAGAGGCACTGTTCAAATAATACCAAAGCACGGATGTGACCATGCTACACACACATCCGGACCAGAGGCACAGATGTGCTTCTATTTGCACCATACAACCGGAGAGGCACAACAACAGTGCTTCATGTAGCATCCTATACAAAAGAACAACTGCACATACAGTCGTACCAGACGGACAGCCGTCCTCCTGTTTTGCACTTTACCCTATTCTTCCATAAAACTGTTTGTGTGTTGATTTGAAAAATCATAGTTCCGACGTCGCCTTTGTTTTCCCATACATCTCTTGTCCAGCAAATCTTGGCGACAACCTCCGTGCATTGGTGATTTCGCTGACAATTCTGAATGCCATCGGAGATCCTTTGGAAGGACCCCTCTTGTTGAACGCCACAGGTGATCCTTTCAAAGGCCCTTGCCCTATGTTTTCATTGAATCATGGACTACCATGATACTTGCTTCCTTGCTCGTACACCTGCGTTAGCAAGATACTATAAATTAAATATACCAGACAAGAACAAAGAAAAAATTGCTCACAAAAAAATATACACTTGCTTTAAACGTTGTTGCGCTTTCGTATTTGGTGTCACCTGTATTGCTTTCTGGTGCTGCTGTACAGTAAAATTTATTGCGTTCGTATTTGATTTTGTCGTTGGGCTCTTCTTGTTTGTGCAAACCGTACCAAATCCTTGAACACCAATGCTTTTCTTCCCAATGATACTTCTGCTTGCATCAAAGCAAATTATGTTACCATGTACCTCTTCATTATGACCGCCTTCAAACGTTGGGCCGTCACAACACCCGCTCTACGCCTTTGTGCACATCTGTGTCTTGAAACCAAAAAATAATTAGAGGCACGTGCGAGTATTACGAACAATTAGCACATAAAACTTCCACGAACTTTCAAAACCAGCGTTTGAAGTTTTCGTCGTTACCGGCACAGTCTGCTTAGTGGAGCCTCTGCTACTTAGAATGCTCCTCTTCGCATGTGTTTGTTCCACACCATGTTGCTGGTTGGGACGTTTGCCAAGAACTTGTATCTCACTCTTGACTCCAAATATTCCAGCCCGCGTGCCATGTGCCTGTTGGACAACATCTGCATCCTTGATCTTCTTCTCGTTTTGTAGTAAAAAAAATCTTCCACCTCTCGATACTCAACTGCAGAGTAGATGCACAACATAAATAGATATTAATCATTTTTTTTGTTAATGATCTACTCTTTGGTGTTCAGTGGTGGCACCTTGACAGCAAGCGTTCCAGAAATAGAAGACCAAATAACCCTAAACGCTAATGTTCAACTGCCTTACTATTACCTGCCTCCCATAATCTTTGCCAATGTCGTTCAAAGACCGACCGTCCCTGTTGTCCTGATCAGATGACGCAGTCCTAAACATCTGCCCGAAAAAAGACGTAATAAATATAAAGGTTATACACCTTTCGAATCCATACCACAACAAATTCATCAGGGAATTGAATCTCGTGTATCCGGAATCGCCACGCAAAGGTGCGTTGATAATTTCTTTTACTAACCCTTTCACTGCTGAATCTTATGCGCTGATTGTTCGGAACTCACACCTTTCGAATTTGCCGGGGGGGTATGCTTCCCTGAAATTTGTCAGCGATCTCCTTCGATGATTTTGAATCTGGGACAGAGAGAAAAGAGAGAGGGGAGAGAGATAGAGAGAAAGAGGGAGGCCGTTTCGATTTCTTGCGTGCAGGAAAAGAATCACCTGATAGGTGTGGTAAGTTTTGCGGCGGGTGAGAGATGCACATGTTTTTTCGGCGTGACGAGATGTGGTAGGTCTTTTTTTTGCGTTCGAGATGTGGTAGGTCGACTTCACTTGACCGTCTAACTGACAAGTGGGCTCTCAATTACCATTTCCTCTAAGTCTCCCACTAAATTGTGGGGTCGGCCGTATATGAGTGCTAGGAGGAGTACTTCCATCTGGGGTGAGAAAATGTGGTAGGTGGACTTCAAAGTCGTACTGGCATGTGGGATCTCAAATAGTTCCTCTAAGTATTTGACTAACTTGCGGGGTCGTTTGCAGATGAGTTCCAGATCTCTCTCCATCTAGCGTCGCTGGCGATAGGCGAGACATATTCTAGCTCTCTAAATGAAAACCTACAGTCTCATCCTGATCCATCCACAACGCTCTCTCCTCACTGAAAAATTGTCGGTCTCCCTCATCTCACTCGCCGCAGATCTACTGTTGAGGTAATCCATTGCTTCCTCGCCATGATTATGCCACCGAGTCAATGTTTGAAAAAAAAACAATGATAGAAATTCCGCGTGCTGGGTACACATCGCATGTGCGCAACACAACAGGTGGGGCGTGATTTAAACATCCATTCCGGATCCAATTATTTTCAGTTGGTCCGTGCTCAAACTGTTGCCCCGTGTTAACGGGAGAAGGGTTATGGATTTAAAATTAAGACTCACCTAAATCCTGCCAACTGCATGTTTGCGCCGTGGTTTTGCGAAGTTGAGTTATATCTCCAGCCATGCAAAACTTAAGCACTCTCATGAGCACAGATTATATTAGTTGCAGAACTCAATGAGACTGCAGAAAATTCAATATCCTGATCCCCAACATGAGGTCACAGCTCAAATGACTGTATAGATCCGCAATTTATAGCAGCGATCCAAAGGACTTACGTTCATTTTTGCAAAACAGTTACTAACTCAGAGTTAGAATCCGTCTTAGCTAACCAAGGTGTTGATGATGGTCTCACATGGACTGCTAACAACAATCTTACATAGCTGAGCTGGTAACGATGATGTCTCATGACCTCTTATGTAGAATTCGATGAGATGGAATCCACCCCACAGTTGTCCGAGACTCAGTCTGAGTCTGTCAATGGCACAGAGATTGTCACGCAAGATTTCATGGTTCATGACCAACTAGAGGCAGAGAGACTAAGGATCGAGTTAAAACGTGCAGCGCACAAAAAGCTTGTTGAGGAGTACACGAGAAAGAAGCAGCTTGTTGCGTCGAAGTAGGTGTTTTTTTTCATGCATCTCACATGTGTCGTTGAAAATTCTTTGGAAATCACTGCCTCTCATTCTAGATGCATTTTTAATTACGACTTAAATATTTGTGTCTGTTTTGCTGACTCGGCATTTATATGTAAGCTTCTCCCAGAAAAGCATGTGGTTCAACAATACAGTTGTTAAAGGTCATTTCTTATCTTTGTCCACAGAGCTGTTACAATGGCTGAATATGAAGAAGAGTTCAGCACAAAGCTAAGCTTGCAGAAATTCATTCTTGTCTGTGAAAAGCTAACAGAACCACAGAAGCAGCTTCTCAGAGATATTTGTTTTGGATACATTCTCGGTCTGTGCTGTCGCGAGCTTCCAAGGTGTTTCGTCCGCTGGCTTGTCCGTTATTTTGATTGCCCTTCCAGGTGTTTCATACTGCCTAGTGGATACAGATTCCTTATCAACTCATACACCGTGCACTGGATCTTAGGAATTCCATTGGGCGGGCAGATTATACCTAGAAAATGCTTAGAAGCTTTCAGATGTCAGGTTAAGTCTGAGACTCAGTGTGCTGGGCACGCTCCAAACATCAGAGAGTTAACTGATCTCATAACCCCAGAGCTGACAGGAAAAGTGTTTCAGCGGGTTCTTGTGATGTTTGCAACAGCGGTATTTCTATGCCCAACGACATATCATTGTGTTAGCCCCGACTACTTAGCCGCTCTAGAAGGATCAGCAAGTAACATATCATCATATGATTGGTCCAATGTTGTCACAGAGAAATTAGTGGCATCACTCCAGACCTTCAAGGACAAAGGATTCACGGGCGCCCTGTGTGGCTGCCTCCTGATCTCAGTGGTTCGTTCATTAACCTATACATTTCTTTATGCCCACAAGCAGGTATAGGAACATGATTCATATTTTGCCTTTTATCCCCTTGCAGATAGCGTATTTTGAGTACCTGGATACAAACATTATGGACCTGAAATCTGACACTCCTGCAAGGCTTGCCATATGGGACACATAGGCCATTAAGAATTATGCTAACATAGACAGCCTGCCAACAGAGGACGGAATTTTTGGGAAACACACGGTGAGTCAACTTTTCATCATTTCCCTTTGGTGATGTTTTCGACCCAACATAATGACTTAGCTGCCATGTATTAATTTGACTTGATTGTCATTGTTTCATTCCGCATGGCAGCTGAAAGACATTAGGCGCACGCCTTTCCACCCACCGCCTGGCTTTCAGGTGCCGTTTTTCCAAATGAGTCCCAGACTAGAGGCCTACATGGAAGAATTTGTGCCTCGAGAAAAACTTTATTCCGTAAGTGATTTCCAGCTTGTGCACTTGATTTTACGTTTGAAATGATGTTCTCTAAGTTCTTACGAAACATATACATGTCCTCCCTGCATTAAGTAATTTGTGCTGCCATGATGCTGATACCCCCGCTTAGCGGCGGCAGGTTAGACATACTTCATAAAGTATGTTACGAGTGTTAATCCAATTGGTTTCCTGTGAATGCTGGAAAATGAAACTTGTGCTTGCTGTAGCGTATTTAGAAGTGCTTCATATAGTACGTTAGCCGTGATTTTGTGTTAAAACTAGAAGTGCTTCCTATAGTACGTTAGCGGTGCTTTTGTGTTAAAACTAGAAGTGCTTCCTATACGTTAGCCACGATTTTGTGTTAAAACTAGAAGTGCTTCATATAGTACTTTAGCTATGCTTTTGTGTTATAGTATGTTAGATGTGCTTTTGTGTTAAAACTAGAAGTGCTTCCTATAGTATATTAGCCGTAATTTTGTATTAAAACTAGAAGTGCTTCCTATAATACGTTATCGGTGCTTTTCTGTTAAAACTAGAAGTGCTTCCTATAGTACGTTAGCCGTGCTTTTGTGTTATAGTACGTTAGCTGTGCTTTGTGCTAAAACTAGAAGTGCTTCCTATATAACATGTTAGTCGTGCTTTCGTGCTAAATATGAAAGTGCTTCCTATAATACTTTAACCGTGCTTCTGTGTTAAAACTAGAAGTGCTTCCTATAGTACGTTAGCCGTGCTTTTGTGTTAAAACTAGAAGTGATTCCTATGGTACGTTAGCCGTGCTTTCGTGCTAAATATAAAAATGCTTCCTATAGTACGTTAGCCGTGCTTTCGTGTTAAATATAAAAGTGCTTCCTATAGTACGTTAGCCGTGCTTTTCTGTTAAAAATAGAAGTGCTTCATATAGTACGTTAGCTGTGCTTTCATGCTAAATATAAAAGTGCCTCCTATAATACGTTACATGTGCTTTTGTGTTAAAACTAGAAGTGATTCCTAAAGTACATTAGTTGTGCTTTCGTGTTAAATATAAAAGTGCTTTCTATAATACGTTACCTGTGCTTTTGTGTTAAAACTAGAAGTGCTTCCTATAGTACGTTAGCTGTGCTTTCGTCTTAAATATAAAAGTGCTTCCTACTTCCTATAATACATTATATGTGCTTTTGTGTTAAATATAGCACTGCTTCCCTACGGCGGTAGGTCAATCATGCTTCGTACAGTATGCCGGGTGTGCTCCTTCAAGAAATGTGTTGACCATGATTAGTGGACTTTGTTAGCCGCGCTTCCCGCAGCACATCATGTGTGCTTCTGCGCACATCATTCCATGCCTTTTCCGCAATTCTTGACAGAACGTAAAGTAGGTCAAAAGATATTTTTCATTTTCGGTATTAATAACTTCTTTACATTTTTATTTTAATAATTTCTAATATTTTTTTTTCAATTCCATGCCAAGGTGAAAATTGCCAAAGTTATTGATGAAATGTACACAGAACTTTTCTCACTGTTTCAACCAGTTGTCGAGCAGAAATTGCAGAAGCTCCTCTCACTTGGCAGGGATCTTAGTGCAAAAGAAATCAAGACTTGTGACCGGGGCGTTTATTGTAACTTGCAACAGGACAACTCAAATGAAAAAGGAACTTTTTAATCATCCCCTTCAACATATTCTATGCTCCCAAGCTCTAGCACAACAAACAGTCAAAGCTCTTCCAGCAGTGGCTCGACCAGTGTCTTTCACGCCACATCATACTCCCCGCAAAATTTAAAGGGTTGCTGCGATTCCCCTGAGCCAAACTCACAGAATCCGTACGACAAAGAGTAGTCCCAAATTTATCTATCTTCAATTCATCGACTCAGATTAAGTTGCTTCTGGAGGTGAACGAGATCGACCACAACAAAGAGGACATTGATGAACAAGCCAAGATTCATCTGCACAAAGTGCAAAACCATCGGCACAACTGCCTTGATGGCTTGCCAGTTCATGAGCCCTTTGTGCCAACATCTGAGATGTTGGAGAGCGGGGCAATTATACTGACAGGTGAAAAATCGTCTGGGTGTTCTGCACCGACTGAAACCCAAAATTCTGCTGGAGGATCTGCAGACCACAAGTCTCTGACAATCGCACTTGAGAAGCTCCTGGAGGAAACAGCAAAACCTACTGCAACTGAAATACCAACCTCACACTCTATGGTTGACAGACAATTACTGACTGGTCCAATCTCAACCAATACATTTGGAGCACCTGTTTATCTCATGGGGAAAATGTCACCAACTAATGCACGGTCCAGCGGTTCTGATAGCGCCCACAACAACTCTTCAACCAACACAAAGAGCCTCACTGTATCCCAACCTGCACAAAAGTTAAACAATGTCACTGGACAACATTCTTCTTCGCTGCCGGAAGCTAAGGTCCATCTTGTTTCAACTTTGAGAGATGAGAAGAACATTGCTGAAACAGAACACACCAGAGCTACTTCCTGCTTTGCTCCTACAGTAGAATTCCCCAGTGATTCTAGCAGCGGTTCTGGCACAGAAATGGACACAGGAAAAGCAATTCCATCCACTAGTGATGCTCCACTGGTCTTTGCGGAAGACAATAAAATTACAGAGGAACATGAACAATGTACCGGGCAACCACGTATTGATCCCACAGACAGCTTCCCTGTTACCACAAGCGCACATCCGCCAGAAACAGAAACACAAATGGCAGCTCACAAGAGGTCCTTACAGCAGTCAGAAGATACAGGTAACGAGGGTATGGGGCCTCCTAAGAAAAGAGTTAGGATACTGGAGCCTCCACATAATTCAACAGAAACTGCAACCAACCAGTCTCTACATGCTGACAACCGCAATGGCCTCCTTGATTGTCGATTCATTGATGATGATCAAATATGGTCTGACCCATCTACCTATGAACAACTTGACAGAGTCATTGAAGAAAAAAAGGAAGCAACCCTTTCATAATCAAGTAGCATCCCAACAATGCCAACCTGATACTGTCTCGCACTTGCCAAGAATTCAAGCTCCTCAACGAGATCTTCCCTTTCTAACTATCTAGAGCAACCTATACCCAGCAAATCAGGATCAATGTTAGGCGGTAGCCACCTCTCACAGGCTTTTGATGCGTCATACTCTACAGGTTTAACTCAAAATGCCTTGTCCCAAAGTTTACCAGCAACTCCTTTGTCCCAACACTACCACCAACCAGCTCCTAGTCTCAGAAACCACTTCTACCGACATCCTTCTGCTCAGAATAACAACGGTTCAAACAGCAGCCAGCGCTCACCTTATGCAATGAACAACCAAAGTCACAAGCAATACCAGCAACAAACCCCTATCGGTAATGCCCACTACCCCCAACACAATGATGCTCAGAATAACAGCACTACACGGTTCCAACAACGCCAACCTCAAGAGCAGAACCATCAACAACCACGCAGAGAAGATTCCAATGGACAAAGTTACAGTGCCTTGCAACAACAGTTCACCAGCATGCGGTATTCCGGCCATCCTCTCCAACATTTTCAAATAGATAGTCCTTCAACCTCAACCGGTGATCCAACTGTTAGAACATTAGAACTGCGCATGCAGCACCAACCACAAGGCCTAATGATCCAAACCAACAACAATTATAATGAGGGTCATCTGCAACTTAGTAATGGTCAAATGAACTCCGGTGGTAATGTCTTCCAGCCTCATCAACATTATTCTCAGCTACAACAGACTCAATTCACTGACCAAGGGAATGAACATCAAGGTCGCTGCCAACTTTTGGAAATAAGAGACTCTACATTGGAGGAGAAAGAAGTGTATGAAACAATCATCGACAATACGCCAGGCGTCAGTCAAAATGATAGGTAATGAATTCGTTGTTCCTGTTACAGTAAACTTTTGGTCCCTTCTTTTACTATTGCAATCTATTCTGCCTGAAGCTATCATATTCAAGTGCTTCAACACGATTCTTCTACTATCGTAATTGAATACTCATCACCTCTAATGTTAAATAAGAAAATCATACGATTTAAAATTAATTAATTTATTTGGCAGTAAGAGGATATTCTTCGTCGAACGACATTGGGCCGATCATCGAACTTTAGGTTTGTCAATGAAGGTATACGGATATATCAACTCATTCGTGGTCGACGCTTACTCAGCGTTGCTGATGAAAGAAAAATTCTACGGACCACCAACACATGTGCACAAGCATATAATGAACATCGACGCTTCTGTAAGTTCTTGCTTCGAATAAAAAATAATTACAAAGCACATTTACTACTACTACCACACTGAGTGACACAGCTTCAATTTTCTGCAGGATAAATTTCAAGTTATAGGAGCAAGCACCGAACTACTCAAGGAACACATTGTGGAAAAAACTATTGGGTACAAGCTGCACAACAAATGTAACATCGTGAGTTCACCCTACTAATACTATCTGCCCAGTGTTCGTCTTCAATTCTACGAGCTTTTATTGTTACAATGATAGTATTCCCTCTTAATTGTTTTAGGTCTTAATACCTGTGAGAAAGAAACCACATTTTATCTACCTCATCATCGTCAATCTTGCAATGCGTCGCTTCGAAATTCTCTGTCCTTATATCAATTGCGATGGTGTAAAGGAACACTCAGACATTGTCATCGAAAACTTCAAGAGAGCTTACCATTCAGCTTACAACAATCATCCTCACAATATGGCCACCTTTCGTGTCAAACTTGTGCAGAGTGTGTGTAACTAAGACAGAGAGTGAGTTTCTTTTAACTATAGCTCTACCTCGTTTACACCATGCATTTTTTTGTCCCACTACACATCCCATATCTACTGTTCACCTTCTAATCACTAACATTAATGCTCTCAATTTTCAGGGACGACGGTGCTATTTACACCATGCATTTGATGCCGCTCATTAATTAATTCATTTTTTATCAATAATGCAAGTTCACTCTCATTGACAAGACATCAACATACGTTCATCCAAGCCAGCTGAACATTATGTTTTACAATAAATTTTATTAGTTTGTACGGTTATGTGTTTGCAGATCCATGTGAAACCGATGAGAGAACAACTAACTTTCAAAATGATAACATCCAACTACAACACAGGCCATGTATTTGAGGCACTAAGCATCGTCTTCGACAAACACAATATCCGGCGCGAAAGAAGAAGAGTTGGAAGAAGATGACTACTGCTTAACTGTGACTTAATTTAGCTGGAGCGGTCCGAACATTGTTTCAGCCATATCGACTCATGTAATCACAACAGTATTTCAGATATTTGTGTGTCAGTCCAAGATATCTGCTATGGATCCCATTAAACACATCTATGCGTTCGAATGTTCAAGTCTTCAAACCCTGAACAACAAACATTATAAATAAAAAACTTATTTTTCCAAAAAGTTGTAAACATGATATTCAAGACATCACTTCGGGTAGACATAATAAAAAACAATTGGAACACAGAGGAACACAGAGGAACAACACTATCTGTTTGTAAGCATCTGACGAAGGAGCTAAATGACTCACCTCCAGTAATGCAGGTCACGGAGGCATGACAATGCCTCTTATCCACGCAGAACATGCCTCTCTTACCACAAACAACTAAGCTAACACACACGAGTGCGCCACCAGTTAACACATAACCGTCCCCTTGATAGCTTAACACCGATCCATCTCCAAGCCAACGAGTCATGGAAGCACGACTGTGACTCAAGTTAATGAAAGAAGATCCATCCTCTGGGATAGACGACTAAACTAAAAAAATACCAAAACATAAGAATGACCGTGACTTCAATTGTAAAAGGTCCGTGACACCGCAAGTTTCACCAACGAGCCTCTCTCAACAAAGCAGTGAGAGCAAACATTTCGAAAGAAAGGCATGACCGTGCCTTTGAATAACGCCGTAGACGTGCCTCTCCGAGCGAACGTCTCAGAGGAAGCATATGCGAACGACAGACAAAACTCTGACTCAACATAACATAGGACATGCCTCCACTAACTCGACAGACGTGACTTCACTAGTAGACTAACTAGAAATATTACAGAACGTACGACCATGGCAGTGACTCATACTAACATAACGCAGTGCCTCTCCGAATTTAGTAGCCAAAGAAAAGATAACGCCTCTGCCAAACACACGACAGTGCATCCACTACCTTCACGGTCGTGCCTTTCCTAATCAAAGTACCACCACAATAATTGGAACAAAGAAGCGCAACCGTCGCTAACACAATACTCCCACATCAACTCTCACATTGGATAACCGTCACTAAAATAGACATCATATATTGAAACAGACATCACAGAGAGAAAATCTAAAGAATCTTAAAAACATTCAAGCACTGCTTAAAAATATTTCAAACACAACCACAACCGTATATTAGATATAAAAACAACCAACCAAGCCAAACACAGTACAAACACATAGTGAAAGAAACGCCCATACATGTCTGTGCGACCATTTTGAGAGAAGAACTAAACCAGCTAGCAATCTAAACCACAAATGAAAGCACGCACTTCTTATCCACACTGATATACACGACTCAGCTAAAAAAACCAGGAACACAAACCCACGACCATGCATACTAACAACACCAGAGCGTGCCATGCCGAAAACAAGAACAATGCCTCCTTGAGAAGACGATTGTGCGCTACCTAAATTCATGAAAGTGCACATCTGAGTGATCCTCTTAATAAATCTCATCTTATACAAACGCTTAGCATCAATTCATAAAGGAAAATATTCTTGGAGGCTTCCAAACAAGAAAAACAGAATTAAACGAAAATAAACTTAAATTTCCAAACTAGTCAACTCCATTCGGTTTAAAATATAACCACCACAATTACAATTCACCAGTCGATGTAATATTACCCCCACACAATAACTATCAAATAACCAATTCACCATAGAATCCATCTAGGCACCTCTTCCACCTGGACTCCTGCTCAGAAACGTCCTCGCCTTCTGAGATCAGGAAGACAGCGACAATGTAGGATGTCCCTCATCGACAGAAACCGGCGGTATAACTCATAGCTCACATACCCTTCCTGAAGGAAAAGCAAACGAAAACATAAATATACAAAAAAAATATAATGTTCTTGCAACAAAGGAAGAAACTAACGAAAATGAAATCTTCACTTACAATAGCTAAATATTTCAGGTGATCAAACGTAAGTGGCTTCCAATCCTAGTAGTGACGAAGAAGTTCTGGA
This sequence comes from Secale cereale, assembly GCA_902687465.1. Classification (NCBI taxonomy): domain Eukaryota; kingdom Viridiplantae; phylum Streptophyta; class Magnoliopsida; order Poales; family Poaceae; genus Secale; species Secale cereale. The sequence continues at coordinate 486,942,220 of LR738711.1, forward strand.
AAAGAGGTCTCCATCTTCGAGTAAGATTCGTCAATGATGGCTCCTGCTAAGTCCTCCATGGAGTCCCTTTCTTCGCCGACTTTGATCATCAACTTCTCTTGGATGTCGATGTGGGACTCTTCTGGAATTCTGATGAAATCTTGAAAAAGAGCATCTCTAACATTCCTCACGCCCACACTAGAGAAAGTTATAACTCTATTCTCAAGGAAATCCTTCAGGGCAGGGCATTCCGTCCTGGCCTTGCAGAAGTGATAGACCAAAACATGATTCCGCATAGCCAGTTGCATGACGGCGACTTTTCTACGCCCATAACAATCCTTTTGTGTGAACTGCATGCCAAGACCAACAAACTTGTACTTCTCCTCGCGCAACCAGTTCTCGTACAAGGCAATGGTCTCCTCCACCTTGGAAGGCTCGTTCGTGTACCACACGTCGAGCTTGGTGTTACCATCGGCAACTATCGGACGATACTCGGTAGTGTTCAAGAAATCGTCCATGGCAGCGAACAACAAGGTGCCAATGGAAATTCCTGAGACTCCGTGACGAGGTTAGGAAGGGGTGAGAATGGTGGAAACTGACTGATGTTCTGTGGCTACAATACGACGTGCTGAACTCAAAAACCCGGCTAGTATTTAACCTTGGCGAGGGACGTTTGAGTTACCATGCGCACTAACATGTGAACTTTGAACAGCGAATAGATGGTTGTGCTTCTCCAGCTCGTGGAACCATGCACTTCCAAAACTCACGGCTGTGCAAAAATATTTGATGCCGTGAAGAAATCAAGGAGACTCTACCTTTTTTACGGTAACTGACACACTGAACAGTCACATCGAACAACCACCACACCGGTCATCAATTCCTCATTTGAACAAAGACCACAAACGGAAGAATCCAATGAAGCAAACGAAGAGCCTATAGTAGACCTTAGATCTGAAGGCCAAAACTCATATGTGCCTCATCTAGCTCAATTAACACCATATGTCCCTCGATAGTCAATGCGGGTTTCACGCGAGGCACGGGGATGCAGTTACGGGACGCACAGACTTGTCGATTCCACAGGCACGGGCGTAGGACTTTTGGAGACCTCGCTCGGTATCACCACATGCACGTAGAGTCACAGGCAGCGAGTCACCGGAAACACGTGAAAGCAGGCAACGAAGGCACGGCAACGTAGCCACTGCAGGCACGGGGTTCTTGCTTCGCGAGGCACAGATACAGCATTGCAATTGACATTCTCAACCCACGGCTACAAACCCTTTGGGTACACATAAGTGTGGTGAAAGAGGTATCCATGAGAATACTCAGTTAGAGAAGCACAGTTGAGAAGTCTCTAGAGGCACAGACCTGTGACACCACAAGCACGGTAGAGGGTCATGACGTGTGTCACGCGAGACAAATGGATGAAGGTAGTGAAGCCACGGGAGAAGTCAGAGAGCAACGTTTATACAGTATCCTGATGCATGGGCGTGTAGAACCACATGCACGATGAGTCACAACCACCGCGTCCCCTCACGCACGCGCGTCTGGCACCACAGGCACGTAGAGTCACAGCCAGCATAGACGCCTGAGACACGTGAATTGTAATGCCCAGGATGGGACTATATCTCCTACGTGTCGAGGCACGACTTAGAGACATAACCCCATGCTGGAATGATCGCAAGTCTGGTATCTTTGCACAACTCATGTAAAAGATGGGGATGGAAAACATAAAATAGTTGGCTTACAATCGCCACGTCACACAAATTCATTACATGTTTCAAACATCATACAAAAGAACATCACAGCCCATCTAAGGGTAAAATCCAAATGACAAGATACCAAACATAATTTAAATCCACAGGTCGGATCGAATCCTAGTAGAAGTCTCCACTACTGATCATCGGGATAACGGACATAGTATCGACTGCGCTCCTCGTCATACTCCCAGTCTAGCTCGGTGCCATCACCTGGATAGCTCACCATCGGACCTGCATCTGGTGTGGTGAAGTAACTGTGAGCCACAGAGGACTCAGCAATCCCGTTCCCGGGTAACATGACTATTTAAGCCTTGGGAGAGGATAAGGCTGAAGAAAAGAGTAAGGGTCTGCAGCAGCAACTAGCACTAGCTTACGTGAAGGAGTGCGATAAGAGAAGGCCTCGGTCGAGAGGTGATCACGAAGTGATCCTAGCTACAACACGTCAAACATAACCCCACCGTGTTCAACTCCCGAATCCCTATTCGGAAATTGACAGTCACGGTACACACGCTGGTAGTGTATTGGAACATTGTGTCAAGTTATCTACAACCGGATATTAACAAGCTCCCATCTGCCACATAACCGCGGGCACGGCTTTCGAAAGTTCATAACCCTGCAGGGGTGTTCCAACTTGGCCCATGACAAGCCCACGATCCGCGGAGTCGCAACTCCAAGGTGGGAAGACCCGAGTATTCTCGGAATCCCGTGCTCAAGATACTCCGAACTAAGGTAAGGCTAATCCAGCAAATCCTCCCGGCGTGTCGACACCCTGATAGTAGCCGCGCGTATCTCGTCTCAGGCCACGACCGGATAAGTCATCCTATAGGTTTTTACCAGACCTCGAGTTTCCTTGAGGTGGCCCCGCAGTCTGCTCATTTCGGACCAACACTCATGTGGAGCACTGGCCCGGGGTTGTTGATTAAGAAAGAGGGTTAATTACTCCCTATGCAAGTTTATTTAGTTGTTAGGCAAATAGTACCAATGTTGGGACTTGCTGGAAAAGACTTAGCACTTAGCGGTTTATCGAGGGGGCCCCATAAACCCCAACCGTGTGAGGAACGCATAATCAAGGAACATAACACCGGTTTATACAGTTCCTAGCGGCATGAGTGGAACAAATCACCAAGCAAAAGGCTTAGCCTTCCACCCTTGCCAATATATAGATGATTTCATTTAGCAATTATTATAGTGTGATATAACCTAACAAAACTTCAACATGAAGCAAGCATCTTCAACTTCACCTGCAACTAGCAACGCTATAAGAGGGGCTGAGCAAAGCCTACGTATAGCCAATCAATGGTTTGCATAGGTAGGGTGGTTAGACATGATCATGGTTACAAGTAGGAGGCTGACATGAAAGACTTGGGCATCGAGGCAAAACTATAGATCGAGACTTCTAGCAATAGGCAAAATAGTAATGGTATCCGGGTTCGGTCATCTGGCCTGAAGAGTAGTCGTTTGGATCGTAAGAAGGGTCCTCGTTCTCAAGCTCGGTAGTAACCTCGTGCTCGTACTCATACTCGGTCTCAGCTTCCAGCTCTAAACAATACAATCACACAAGGCACGAATCAACAAGATGCAATGCGCACACAAAAATGATGGATGCATGATGGATGCACTATGAGAGCACACGGAGCACGGAAAATAGCACTCAAGCAAAATACTTCAAAACATGACAACAATAGGATATTATGAATCTACACGGAAAACCAATCAAGTTTCATATAAGACTCGCTGAAAACGGAGCTACGGGCTAAAAGCTATGCCCGAAACAAGAAACATGCGAAAGTGAAAATTACAGCAACATAGCAACTTCGGAGCACTAGATAAATAAGCTACAGCACTCAAACATCATGGCAAAGAGCATGAACATAAACTAGACATATCCTACAGCAAATAAGTCCAAAGGTGCACCCCCAAAGGAGCCACGGATCAATAGCAACAAGCTTGGACATATTGAACCTGACAACAAAATCCTGACAGCAGTAATTTATTGCAACTTTGGAGCCAAAGTTAAATATGCTACAGCCACTCAAATAATCATGTGAGAGCGTGAAAGGATAGCCAACAATATATACTACAAGGAACCATCAAGATTCACCCCAAAACTATCATGGATTGTCCTAGAACAGCAAGCAAACATGGCATCTGGAAATTACAGATTCCAGACTTAGTGAAATTTCACTAAGTGTTGAAACAGCAGTTTCGTCATGGCATCTATAAGAGCAAGTTTAAGTCACCTCAAAACTAAACATGGCAAGTGGTAAGCACCACATCAAAGTACACATGAAGGTGATTCCGAAACATACAAGCATGCATCATGGAGATAAACACAACGATAGCAATGAGCTCAACAAGAAGGCATTTCATAACAAGTTAAACAACTAAACAGCCACATAGCACTTTGCAACGAAGATAAGCATGGCAAGATAAAATCTATCATGCAACCTAACACAAACAACAAGTAGAGCATGGCAAGACGAACACGTGGACATGTCATTTGCATCATTCGGATAAACGAGCTAAAAGATATCACTATGCAAAGATGGCATAAAAACATCACTAACAGTAGTTTATAACGGGATGCACTCTTGCAACAGAAAAATAAGCAACTAGATGATCTCAAACATGCATGGCACAATGGAATGAATCGTAGTGCTAGTCACCACGAACGTCTGGACATGTCATTCACTCAAATCGGAGCATCACACACAAAGTTATCACAGTTTGAATATTGCATCAGAGAACACAAAACTGGGACTTAGAGGGAAAACTACCTCAGATCTGGAGGACAACCGGGCTGAGGAGTGGATCTGGCGGGATGCGGCCCGCGAAGCAGCCGAAGCGGCCCACGCGGTGCGGCGGCGCGAGAGGCCGGCGCGCCGGCGTGAGAGCCCGACGCGGCCCGCTTGCGGCTTGGAGAAGCGGCCTGGAGGCCCGGCGACCTCGGCCCGCGCGAGGCTGGCGAAGCCCGGCTGGGGCGGCGCGGATCTGGGCCTCTGGCGGCGGCGGCCCGCGGGAGGAGAGGCGAGGCGGCCTGGCGGGGGACTCGGCCCAGCCGCGGGAGGGGCTGAGGCGCGGCCTGGCGAAGGGGATCGGTGGCGCCTGGCGAAGGAAGGAGCTGTCGAGGCCGATGCGGGACGGCCGGCCCAGCTCGCGGTGCTGGCGAGCGGGAGGATGCGACGAAGCGCTGGTGCTGGATGGGCCGAAGGGAGGCGCGGCCCGAGGCGAGCGGCCGGTGGGAGCGATTGATCCAGATCTGAAGGATCCGCCCGATCCAGCCTGGCGGCGACGCGCGTTGACCGCTCGAGCGAAGGGATCGGCGGCGCGATGCTGGCTGCTGAGGCTTCGGCCGGCAGGCTCCTGTGCGAAAGGAGGCCGGTGACTGTGCGGGAAGAGGTCGGATCTGAGGTGGAACGGCTCGGAGGAGAGGATGAGGTGGAGGGGAGGTGTTTCCGGCGAGGTGGAGGTTCTCCGGCGAACTCTCCGGCGAGGTGGTGGTGGCTGGAGGAAGGAGAAGGTGGGGGCTAGGGTTTCCTTGTTTTGGGGCAAAAATTGTGGGAGGTGGACAAATATATAGGCACAAGGAGCTAGGGTTGGCCAAATGGGGTGTGATTTTCGGCCACACGATCAGATTTGGATGGCCTAGATGATAGAAGTGGCTAGGAGTGGTTTGGTGGGCTGTTGGAGGGGTGTCTTGGGCCTCAAAGTGGAGGCACTTAGAGTCCACGAGAATAACTGTTGGGGTAGCAAACGGACTAGAAATGCGACGAGATTTGACAGGCGGGTTTCACACACCAAAACAACAACACACGACAAGTCTCGCGCCAAACCGGTAACGTTACACGGCCAAACAACAAAGTAGGCCTACAGGACGCCACGAACACGTGAGGGAGCTCCGGAACGCGAAACGGACAACGGGAAGGAACGCGTGGAACCGGATGCAACCGACAACACAAATGCAATGCGATGCACATGTCTACATGATATGAATGAAAGCCACACACGCACACAACAAAACGACGAAAACCCGAAAGACAAAGAACCCGAAATGGAATAGATGAAGCGAGAGATATATTATATGCCCAAAAGGGAAAGTATTACATCCGGGGCATTACAAACTCTCCTCTACTACAAAAAGATCTCGCCCCGAGATCTAGGACTGGAAAAAGGAAGGGTACTCGGAACGAAGATGATCTTCTCATTCCCACGTAGCTTCTCGGTCGGTATGATGTGACCACTTGACTTTCAAGAATTTGATGGACTTGTTGCGGGTCTTGCGCTCGGTTTCTTCGAGAATAGCAACTGGATGCTCTCGGTAGGACAAATCTTGTTGAAGATCAATCTCTTCAAACGGAATCATGCGTTCAGGAGTCTTGAAGCATTTGCGGAGTTGAGACACATGGAACACATCATGAACATTGGCGAAGTTGGAAGGGAGCTCAAGTTGATAGGCTAGATCGCCTCTTTTGCCAAGAATCTTGAAAGGCCCGACGTATCTAGGAGCAAGCTTTCCTTTGATACCGAATCTTTGGGTGCCTTTCATCGGAGACACACGGAGATAAACATGATCACCAATGTTGAAGGCCAAATCACGATGCTTGCCATCATAGTAGCTCTTCTGACGCGACTGAGCGGCCTTGAGATTCTCACGTATGACTTTGCACATTTCTTCGGCTTCTGAGATCAAGTCATTGCCAAGAAGTTGACGTTCGCCTGTTTCAGACCAGTTGAGAGGGGTACGGCACTTTCTACAATAGAGGATTTCAAACGGAGCTTTGCCAGCACTTGCTTGAAAGCTGTTGTTGTAAGAGAACTCGACAAATGGAAGGAAATATTCCCATTTCATGCCAAAAGATATGACACGGGCTCTGAGCATGCCTTCTAGAATCTGATTCACTCGCTCGACTTGACCACTAGTCTGAGGGTGAAAAGCAGTGCTGAACCTGATCTTAGTGCCCATGGCGGACTGAAAGGAGTCCCAGAACATGGAAGTGAACAAACTTCCACGGTCTGAGGAGATAACTTGAGGAATGCCATGTAAGGACACAATTCTGGAAGTGTACAACTCTGCCAATTGAGCTGCATTGATGGATTCTTTGACTGGAAGAAAGTGGGCGACTTTGGTAAGCTTGTCAATCACCACGAAGATAGAATCATTCCCTCTCTTGGATTTAGGAAAGCCAGTGACGAAATCCATTTCAATGTGGTCGAACTTCCACTCGGGAATAGGAAGAGGTTGGAGAAGACCGGCTGGACGTTGATGCTCTGCTTTCACTCTTCTGCAAACATCACATTCATTCACGAATTGGGCAATTTCCCTTTTCATGCGTGTCCACCAGTAAGATTGCTTGAGGTCTTTGTACATCTTGGAACTACCAGGATGAATGGAAATGAGAGAATCATGTTCTTGTTCCATTATGAGCTTCCTGAGATCACCTTTGGGAACAACGAGTCTGTCCTCGAAGAACAAGGTATCTCTCTCATCAACACGATAGCACTTGTATTTAGGAGTGCCCTTTGCAATACCATGTTTCACCTTCTGCACCATGGCATCACTGAGTTGGGCCTCACGGACCTGATCTTCCAAGGTAGGAGCAACTTGAAGATTTGCAAGAAAACCCTGCGGAACAACTTGGAGGTTGAGTTTCCTGAATGCTTCACAAAGCTCGGGCTGTAACGGCTTGATAAGAAGGCTGTTGCAATATGCCTTTCTGCTCAAAGCATCTGCAATCACATTCGCCTTGCCAGGAGTGTATTCGATGCTGGGATCATACTCTTGGATCATTTCAACCCAACGAGTCTGGCGGAGGTTCAGATTCGGATGTGTGAAGATGTACTTCAAGCTCTTGTGATCAATGAAGATGTCGACTTTTCTGCCCAACAACAGATGTCTCCACGTAATCAACGCATGTACCACAGCTGCTAGCTCGAGATCATGTGTGGGATAGTTCTTCTCACTTGGCTTGAGCTGACGAGAAGTGTATGCCACAATTCTCTTATCTTGCATAAGCACACCACCAAGTCCTTGAAGAGAAGCATCACAGAATACTTCATAGGGCTTGGACTCATCTGGAGGAGTAAGAACTGGAGCAGAGACGAGCTTTTCTTTGAGAGTTCTGAATGCCACTTCACACTCTGGAGACCAAAAGTATTTGACATTCTTCTGAAGCAAGTTGGAAAGAGGCTTGGTAATCTTGGATAAGTTCTCAACGAACCTTCTGCAATAGCTGGCAAGACCTAGAAAACTGCGGAGTTGCTTGACGTTCTGAGGAGCTTCCCAGTTGACAATTGCTTCAACTTTCTCGGGATTAACCACAATACCGTCAGCTGAGATAATATGGCCCAGGTACAAAACCTTATCGAGCCAAAACTCGCACTTGGAGAACTTGGCATAGAACTTATGCTCAAGGAGTCGATCAAGAACCAGACGTAAGTGCTTTTCGTGATCTTCTTCATTCTTGGAAAATACCAGAATATCATCCAGATACACAAGCACAAACTCGCCGGTGTAGGGGTTGAAGATGTAGTGCATCGTTCTCGAGAAGGTAGGAGGAGCATTGGTGAGACCAAAGGACATGACTGTATACTGATATGAACCGTAGCTCGTTCTGAAGGCAGTCTTGGGGATGTCTTCCTCGCGAATGCAAATTTGGTGATAGCCCATTCGGAGGTCAAGCTTAGAGAACACTTTAGCTCCTTTGAGCTGCTCGAAGAGTTCATTGATGTTGGGGAGCGGATACTTGTTCTTTATTGTCTTCTTGTTCAATGGCCGGTAATCAACGCATAGACGCTCCGTGCCATCTTTCTTCTTGACAAATAAGACACCACAGCCCCAAGGAGACGTACTAGGCCTGATGAGACCCATACGCTCCTGTTCATCAAGCTGCTTCTTCAATTCCTTCAATTCTTCGGGAGAGAGCTTGTACGGACGCCGGCATGCTGGCTCGGTACCCGGCTCGAGTTCAATAACGAATTCCACCTGACGGTGTGGAGGCATGCCTGGAAGTTCTTCAGGAAAGACGTCTTGATATTCGTTCACCACCGGAATTTGAGATATGGCATTAATTTCGCCCTTATCACTGAGAGAGAAAAGCCTGATAGTGTTATCCCTAGAGGCAAAGATAATCACATCTTCATCAGGATGAGTCATCTTGACTTCCTTCTGTGCACAATCAATGTGAGCATCATGCTGAGAAAGCCAATCCATTCCGAGGATGAGGTCAATATCAGAATTGCCAAGAACCACCGGATTAGCCAGAAAGCGATAATCACCCATGCGAATGGATACATTCGGAGCCATCAAATTTGAAGTCACGCACTTGCCCGGAGAAATAATTTGCAACTTCTTATCAAGAAATGCCGAAGTGAAAGTATGCTTGGTAAAGAATGGCCTTGATATGAAACTGAGAGAAGCACCAGAATCAAACAATACTTTAGTAGGTATAGAGTTAACTGGAAGGTTACCCAAAATGACATCAGAAGAAATTCTCCGCTTCAGCTGCACTCATCAGATTGACCCTTGCTTGCTTGGGATTATGCTTGACAATAGCTGAACTCACAGGTGGAGGAGGTGGAAGACGCTTCGGGTTCGGACATCTGTTGGCATAGTGACCTTTCTGAGTGCACTTGTTGCAAGTCACTTCTCAGAGAGGACGGAAATGAGAACCACTTGACTTGGAGCCTTGAGACTGAAACTGGTTCTTCGATTGGTTGCTCGGGTTGGGTGGGTGGGAGAAACCACGTCCACTAGAGTTCTTGTTGTTGTTGGAGTTGTTGTATGGAGCTCGAATCACTGGAGGAGGAGGAAGCCAAAATTTCTGTTGTTTCACAGCCACTTGAGAAGATGAGGAGGAGTGAACGGCATCTCGAATCCTCTTTTTAGAAGCCTCCATCTTGAGCTGAGCTACCTCTTGCTTCAAAGCCATGTTATAGAATTTGTCGAATTCATCGGGCTCGAACAAGGTGAGAGCAAGTTGAAGTTCATCCTTGAGACCACCACGAAACTGGTAGATTTTGCTCTTGGCATCAGGAATGTCTTGCTTAGCATAGCGGGCGAGGTTTTGGAACTTGACATTATACTGGTAGACAGTCATAGAGCCCTGCTTCAGGTTGCGGAATTGCTCACGCATACCCTCGATGACGCTTGTAGGAATATGGTGAGAGCGAAAGTCCTTGCAGAAATCCTCCCAAGAGATCACACGACCTGGCCTGGAGTCTTTGTACTGCTGCCACCAGTCAGCTGCTTGGTCTTTGAGTTGGAAGGCTGCAAACTTCACATAATCCTCTTCTCTTACGTTACTGCACTCAAAATGCTTCTTTATATCGGTTAACCAATCTTCAGCATCAAGAGGGTCGACACAGTAATTGAAAGCTTTTGGATTATTGGCCAAGAACTGGTTGAGAGTAGCATGGTGCTGCTGGTTGAAGAAATTGCCTTGATTCCCTGGAACACCCTGATTAGCTTGATTAGCTTGCATCTGCTGCATAATCTGCATCAACAACTGAGTGTTCTGATTTGTAGTCTGCATAATCGCTCTTCAAGCCTCAGACGGAGGAGGAGGGGAAGGAGGACGATCTGGGACCTCTTCACCCTCTGGGTTAGCGTTGGGAACTCGTTTCGGAGCCATCCTGAAAGAGATGACCATGAATCAGCAATTGATTGACAAAAGGTAAAGTTGAATCAATGGAATGAATTGCAATAAGTCTTCACAATAATCATTCGAACAATAGTAACGAATGAAATCATTCGAACAAGAGGAACGAATGAAATTCTCGGTTTAATCATAACAACAATCTTCACGAGAAGCCACATAGGGGACAAAAGGTAAAATAAGAAAAACACAAGGTACGGAAGGAAACAAACACAAGATAGGAGCTTCGTTCTAACATCTTTGTGCTGAAAGCTTATGAACGCGTTACGAAAGGGTTTTGCAATCCCCGGATCAGCATAGCCAAGGACCCTTTAAGATGCAACTCCCGATCGGAACATCGGTCATAAAACCACTTCACTCAATGTAGAACCCCGAACTCGCTAACCTGCATTCGTTGGAAGAATGCCTACGATCTACTGGATAAACCCACCTATTAATTTCCGAAAGTTTCCAGTTATGCAATCAGGTGTTGGGGATACAGGGGAAGCACCGCGCAATCAACTCTAAACCTACATCCAGCTGTATCCATCCTTCAACACATAACCAGTCTTTCTCGGAAACTGTCTACCTCGGACCTTCGAAAAGCATCCACTATACCAAGCTATGGCAATACTCCCGAACTACCTCCCCAGTACTAGGTGATGTCGGGGCTATCTTGCCACTAACCGTGTAGGAGAGATTTTCGATGTCGGCCGTCTTAAGTATTTAGTACTGTCGCGATATGCTTGTGACGACAATACCCCAAAGCTCAACTCCCCGGGACACTGCCACAACCCCTAATGTCAGGAGGCATCGAGAACAATACTCTCGTCACAAGAACATCGAAACAATCCAACAATACTCGCGAGATTCCTAAAAAAAATTTGGTGCAATTTTTGAAAGTAGAAGAGGGAAGAGTAGTCGTCAGGAGTCCTCACAGAGAGAAAGGGGATGAGAAGCAAAGAAATCCTACTCTCCGATATAATATAGGACTCAAAACATTTTAGTGTGTGCCTAGACTCGACCGTCAACGATTCGATCAATCAGTGGGGGCTCCTAGGTCGGAGAAGGCTCTGAATACCAACTTGTAATGCCCAGGATGGGACTATATCTCCTACGTGTCGAGGCACGACTTAGAGACATAACCCCATGCTGGAATGATCGCAAGTCTAGTATCTTTGCACAACTCATGTAAAAGATGGGGATGGAAAACATAAAATAGTTGGCTTACAATCGCCACGTCACACAAATTCATTACATGTTTCAAACATCATACAATAGAACATCACAGCCCATCTAAGGGTAAAATCCAAATGACAAGATACCAAACATAATTTAAATCCACAGGTCGGATTGAATCCTAGTAGAAGTCTCCACTACTGATCATCAGGATAACGGACATAGTATCGACTACGCTCCTCGTCATACTCCCAGTTTAGCTCGGTGCCATCACCTGGATAGCTCACCATCGGACCTGCATCTGGTGTGGTGAAGTAAATGTGAGCCACAGAGGACTCAGCAATCCCGTTCCCGGGTAACATGACTATAAGCCTTGGGAGAGGATAAGGCTGAAGAAAAGAGTAAGGATCTGCAGCAACAACTAGCACTAGCTTACGTGAAGGAGTGCGAGAAGAGAAGGCCTCGGTCGAGAGGTGATCACGAAGTGATCCTAGCTACAACACGTCAAACATAACCCCACCGTGTTCAACTCCCGAATCCCTATTCGGAAATTGACAGTCACGGTACACACGTTGGTAGTGTATTGGAACATTGTGTCAAGTTATCTACAACCGGATATTAACAAGCTCCCATCTGCCACATAACCGCGGGCACGGCTTTCGAAAGTTCATAACCCTGCAGGGGTGTTCCAACTTGGCCCATGACAAGCCCACGATCTGCGGAGTCGCAACTCCAAGGTGGGAAGACCCGAGTATTCTCGGAATTCCGTGCTCAAGATACTCCGAACTAAGGTAAGGCTAATCCAGCAAATCCTCCCGGCGTGCCGACACCCTGATAGTAGCCGCGCGTATCTCGTCTCAGGCCACGACAGGATAAGTCATCCTACAGGTTTTTACCAGACCTCGAGTTTCCTTGAGGTGGCCCCGCAGTCTGCTCATTTCGGACCAACACTCATGTGGAGCACTGGCCCGGGGTTGTTGATTAAGAAAGAGGGTTAATTACTCCCTATGCAAGTTTATTTAGTTGTTAGGCAAATAGTACCAATGTTGGGACTTGCTGGAAAAGACTTAGCACTTAGCGGTTTATCGAGGGGGGCCCCATAAACCCCAACCATGTGAGGAACGCATAATCAAGGAACATAACACCGGTTTATACGGTTCCTAGCGGCATGAGTGGAACAAATCACCAAGCAAAAGGCTTAGCCTTCCACCCCTGCCAATATATAGATGATTTCATTTAGCAATTATTATAGTGTGATATAACCCAACAAAACTTCAACATGAAGCAAGCATCTTCAACTTCACCTGCAACTAGCAACGCTATAAGAGGGGCTGAGCGAAGCCTACGTATAGCCAATCAATGGTTTGCATAGGTAGGGTGGTTAGACATGATCATGGTTACAAGTAGGAGGCTGACATGAAAGACATGGGCATCGAGGCAAAACTATAGATCTAGACTTCTAGCAATAGGCAAAATAGTAATGGTATCCGGGTTCGGTCATCTTGCCTGAAGAGTAGTCGTTCGGATCGTAAGAAGGGTCCTCGTTCTCAAGCTCGGTAGTAACCTTGTGCTCGTACTCGTACTCGGTCTCAGCTTCCGGCTCTAAACAATACAATCACACAAGGCACGAATCAACAAGATGCAATGCGCACACAAAAATGATGGATGCATGATGGATGCACTATGAGAGCACACGGAGCACGGAAAATAGCACACAAGCAAAATACTTCAAAACATGACAACAATAGGATATTATGAATCTACACGGAAAACCAATCAAGTTTCATATAAGACTCGCTGAAAACGGAGCTACGGGCTAAAAGTTATGCCCGAAACAAGAAACATGCGAAAGCTGAAAATTACAGCAACATAGCAACTTCGGAGCACTAGATAAATAAGCTACAGCACTCAAACATCATGGCAAAGAGCATGAACATAAACTAGACATATCCTACAGCAAATAAGTCCAAAGGTGCACCCCCAAAGGAGCCACGGATCAATAGCAACAAGCTTGGACATATTGAACTTGACAACAAAATCCTGACAGCAGTAATTTATTGCAACTTTGGAGCCAAAGTTAAATATGCTACAGCCACTCAAATAAGCATGTGAGAGCATGAATGGATAGCCAACAATATATACTACAAGGAACCATCAAGAGTCACCCCAAAACTATCATGGATTGTCCTAGAACAGCAAGCAAACATGGCATCTGGAAATTACTGTTTCCAGACTTAGTGAAATTTCACTAAGTGTTGAAACAGCAGTTTCGTCATGGCATCTATAAGAGCAAGTTTAAGTCACCTCAAAACTAAACATGGCAAGTGGTAAGCACCACATCAAAGTACACATGAAGGTGATTCCGAAGCATACAAGCATGCATCATGGAGATAAACACAACGATAGCAATGAGCTCAACAAGAAGGCATTTCATAACAAGTTAAGCAACTAAACAGCCACATAGCACTTTGCAACGAAGATAAGCATGGCAAGATAAAATCTATCATGCAACCTAACACAAACAACAAGTAGAGCATGGCAAGACGAACACGTGGACATGTCATTTGCATCATTCGGATAAACGAGCTAAAAGATATCACTATGCAAAGATGGCATAAAAACATCACTAACAGCAGTTTATAACGGGATGCACTCTTGCAACAGAAAAATAAGCAACTAGATGATCTCAAACATGCATGGCACAATGGAATGAATCGTAGTGCTAGTCACCACGAACGTCTGGACATGTCATTCACTCAAATTGGAGCATCACACACAAAGTTAGCACAGTTTGAATATTGCATCAGCGAACACAAAACTGGGACTTAGAGGGAAAACTACCTCAGATCTGGAGGACAACCGGGCTGAGGAGTGGATCTGGCGGGATGCGGCCCGCGAAGCAGCCGAAGCGGCCCACGCGGTGCAGCGGCGCGGGAGCCTGGCGCGGCCCGCTTGCGGCTTGGAGAAGCGGCCTGGAGGCCCGGCGACCTCGGACCGCGCGAGGCTGGCGAAGCCCGGCTGGGGCGGCACGGATCTGGGCCTCTGGCGGCGGCGGCCCGCGGGAGGAGAGGCGAGGCGGCCTGGCGGGGGACTCGGCCCAGCCGCGGGAGGGGCTGAGGCCCGGCCTGGCGACGGGGATCGGTGGCGCCTGGCGAAGGAGATCGGTGGCGCCTGGCGAAGGAAGGAGCTGTCGAGGCCGATGTGGGACGGCCGGCCCAGCTCGCGGTGCTGGCGAGCGGGAGGATGCGATGAAGCACTGGCGCTGGATGGGCCGAAGGGAGGCACGGCCCGAGGCGAGCGGCCGGCGGGAGCGATCGATCCAGATCTGAAGGATCCGCCCGATCCAGCCTGGCGGCGACGCGCGTTGACCGGTCGAGCGAAGGGATCGGCGGCGCGATGCTGGCTGCTGAGGCTTCGGCCGGCAGGCTCCTGTGCGAGAGGAGGCCAGTGACTGTGCGGGAAGAGGCCGGATCTGAGGTGGAACGGCTCGGAGGAGAGGATGAGGTGGAGGGGAGGTGTTTCCGGCGAGGTGGAGGTTCTCCGGCGAACTCCAGCGATATTCCGGCGAACTCTCCGGCGAGGTGGTGGTGGCTGGAGGAAGGAGAAGGTGGGGGCTAGGGTTTCCTTGTTTTGGGGCAAAAATTGTGGGAGGTGGACAAATATATAGGCACAAGGAGCTAGGGTTGGCCAAATGGGGTGTGATTTTCGGCCACACGATCAGATTTGGATGGCCCAGATGATAGAAGTGGCTAGGAGTGGTTTGGTGGGCTGTTGGAGGGGTGTCTTGGGCCTCAAAGTGGAGGCACTTTGAGCCCACGAGAATAACTGTTGGGCTAGCAAACGGACTCGAAACGCGACGAGATTTGACAGGCGGGTTTCACACACCAAAACAAGAACACACGACAAGTCTCGCGCCAAACCGGTAACGTTACACGGCCAAACAACAAAGTAGGCCTACGGGACGCCACGAACACGTGAGGGAGCTCCGGAACGCGAAACGGACAACGGGAAGGAACGCGTGGAACCGGATGCAACCGACAACACAAATGCAATGCGATGCACATGTCTACATGATATGAATGAAAGCCACACACGCACACAACAAAACGACGAAAACCCGAAAGACAAAGAACCCGAAATGGAATAGATGAAGCCAGAGATATATTATATGCCCAAAAGGGAAAGTATTACATCCGGGGCATTACATGAATACACATACATAAGACACATAATTGAAGCGTATACACGCACGGAATTGCGTCTTCTCGGCGTTATAGAGGCACGGGTACAAACCACCTAGATGCACAAAAGAGTGCTAGCAAAGGCACGGTTGTGTAGTCCCAAGAGGAAATGGTGTGTGACACATCAACATGTTCTCTAAATGTACATGAACTCGCGCAAACGTCAACATAAAAAATTATATTCACATTACATGTGTGACGCCCCCGATTTGTCCGTACACTAATCATGCACGCAATGTGTACGACCAAGATCAGGGACTCACTGGTAGATATCACAACACAACTCTAAAAGTAAAATAAGTCATACAAGCTTCATATTACAAGCCAGGGGCCTCGAGGGCTCGAATACAAGTGCTCGATCATAGACAAGTCAGCGGAAGCAACAAATATCTGAGTACAGACATAAAGTTAAACAAGGTGCCATAAGATGGCTAGCACAAACTGGGATACAGATCGAAAGAGGAGCAGGCCTCCTGCCTGGGATCCTCCTAACTACTCCTGGTCGTCGTCGGCAGACTGAACGTAGTAGTAGGCACCTCCGGTGTAGTAGGAGTCGTCGTAGGTGGCGTCTGGCTCCTGGGCTCCATCATCTGGTTGCATCATCCGAGAAGAAGGTACAGAAGGGGAAAAGGGGGGAGCAAAGCAACCGTGAGTACTCATCCAAAGTACTCGCAAGCAAGGATCTATACTACATATGCAATGGTAACAAAGATATGGGTAATATCGGTGGACTGAACTGCAGCAAGCGGGAATAAGAGGGGGATAGCTAATCCGAACGAAGACTACGCTTCTGGCAGCCTCCATCTTGCAGCAGTAGGAGAGAAATAGATGGTAAGTTCACCAAGTAACAACGAATAGCATAATCCTACTCGGCGATCCTCCCGCACATCACCCTGTGAGAGAGCAACCACCGAGTTATATCTGGAACTCATCTGGGTGTGTTTTATCAAGTGTCCGGTTCTAGTTATCATGAGGTCGGAATACAACTCCGGGTCGTCCTTTTACCGAGGGACACGGCTATTCGAATAGATTAACTTCCCTGCAGGGGTGCACCACATAACCCAGCACGCTTGATCCCATTTGGCCGGACACACTTTCCAGGGTCATGCCCGGCCTCGGAAGATCAACACGTCGCAGCCCTACCTAGGCACAGCAGAGAGGTCAGCACGCCGGTCTAAGTCCTAGGCGCGCAGGGGTCCGGGCCCATCGCCCAACGCACACCTGCACATTGCGTACGCGGCCGGTAAGCAGACCTAGCCTCTCCTAATACCAGAGTAGGCTTTCCAGTCCAATCCGGCGCGCGCCGCTAAGTCGCTGACGTCAAAAAGGCTTCGGCTGATACCACGACGTCGAGTACCCATAACTATTCCCACGTAGCTGGTTAGTGCGTATAGACCAAATGGCCAGACTCAGATCAAATATCCAAACTCGTTAAGCGTGTTATTATGAAATAACCGCGGACAACGACCAGGGCCAGGCCACCTGTCTCCTAGGTGTCTCAACCTGCCCTGTCGCTCCGCCACAAAGATCCACACAGAGGGCCGTCGGGAAAGTATGTCCTTTCAGCCCCCAATCCGTGAATCAACCGCGGGTACTCAACGAGCCGACCCGACTTTAGTCACATCAAGTATCATGTATATGTGTATGTAATATATACCCGTGATCACCCCCAAGTGATCACGGCCCGATAGAATAGCAGGGCAGACGGACAAGGGTGTAGGGCCACTGATGGAGTACTAGCATCCTATACTAAGCATTTAGGATTGCAGGTAAAGTATCAACAGTGATAGCAACAAAGACAGGCTATGCAGCAGAATAGGATTATCGAAAGCAGTAACATGCTACACTACTCTAATGCAAGCAGTAGAGAGAAGAGTAGGCGATATCTGGTGATCAAAGGGGGGGCTTGCCTGGAAGCTCGGCAGCCAAAGTGGGGTCGTCAACACCGTAGTCGATCGGGGCAGCAGCAGCGTCGGTCTCGTAGTCTACCGGAGAGAAGAGGGGGAAGAAACAGTGAATACAATGCAAACATATGCATGACGATGCATGACATGACAGGTAACGGTGCTAAGTGTGCCCTAACGCAGTATCGGGTGATACTGACGAAGGGGGGAAACATCCGGGAAAGTATTCCCGGCGTTTCGCGTTTTCGGGCAGAGGGGCCGGAGGGGGAAAGTTGCGGGTTCGGTATGTTAGGGGTGTGCGGTGGACGAACGGACCGCGTAGTCGTAATCGTCTCGTCGTTCTGAGCAACTTTCATGTACAAAGTATTTTAATCTGAGTTACGGTTTAAAAGATATGATTTTATTAAGTTTTTAATAATTTCTGGAATTAAATATTAATTAATTTAATTCGAAAATTCATTTATGACATCAGCATGATGTCATTCTGACGTCATCAGGGTTGACTGGTCAACCTGACAGGTGGGTCCCACCTGTCAGTGACACAGTAACTAATTAGGATAATTTTAATTAATTAAACCTAATTAATTAAATTAATTAAGGTTAATTAGATTAATCATAATTAGGTTAACCTAACAGTAATTAATTAAACTAATTAGTTTAATTAGAATTTAACTAATCCAGATTAATTAAGATAATTATTTAGTTAACTAATTAATTAATTAATTAATTAACTAATTATTATTATTTATATTATTTTCATTATTATTATTATTATTTTTTATTTATTTATTTATTTTTTAATTTTTCTTTTTACGTTCTGGGGGCGGGCCCCAGGCGTCATTGGCCCAGAGGGCCAAGCGGTTCGGGCGACGGTTGTAACGGGGAGGAGCCCCGTGCGGCATCGGCGGCCAGGGCGTGCAATCACCGGCGGCGAGGGCGCGACGGCCACCGGCCGGAGGCGGGGTGGCCGCGGGCTGGAGGGGCGACGTCAGGGCAGGGGCGCAGAGGCGGGGGAGGGGCTCCGGCCCGGCGGAGCTTAGCAGCGGGGCGGGGAGGGGTGGATGCGGCCGGAGGGGAGGGTGGCCGCGGCGTGGCGAGGCCAGCCAGAGGAGCGACGGGGGGGGCTCCGGTGCGGGGCTGCGGCGCGGTGGCGCGCTCGGCGGCGCCGGGCCGCAAGCAGCCGGCGGGCGGCGGAGCAGCGCGGGCAGGGCGCGGCGTTCGTGCGGGTTCGCGCGCGGGCGCGTGCAGCGAGCGGTGAGCGCGGGCGGCGGGCGCGGCGCGGCGAGGCCGTGGCCGTAGCGGGGGGAGGGCGCGGTGACCAGGGCAGGGGGGAGAGGGAGGCGGCGCGGCGCGGCTCACTTGCGAGGAGGGAAGCGGGGGGCGGCGAGGCTCGGTGGAGCCGGTGATGGAGAGGCGAGGTGGCGAAGTCCGGTGGCGGCGGGCGCGGTCCGGCAACGTCCCGAGCGGCGGCGGCGATGGGCGTCGAGCGGCGTCCGGGGCGGACGGGGCCCGATCCAGATCGGGGGGAAATGGGGACGAGGGGGTGGGGTTAGGGTTTCGGTGGCCTCCTGGGGGAGGCCATATAGGTGGTTGCGGTGGGCCGGCCTGGGTGGGCCACGGCCCGGTGGGAGGGGGGGAGTTGTGGGCGGCCTGGCTGGGCCGGGGCCCAGTTGGGCCGGGGGGGGTGTTTTTATTTTATTTTTGTTTAGGATTTACTTTTATTTATTTTCTGTTTTAGTTTTAATTTATTTAAAACACTTAGGCATTTTTAGAAATTGCAAAACCTATACCAAAATTAATGGTGCAATATTTAGCACCGCATGAACATTTTTGTTTGACTTTTGGAAAACTTTTATTGTTGCATTTATATTTGGATTTTTAATTCGAACGGGTTTTCGATAACAGCGATATTATCAACAGTAACACGATGACGTGTCACCATTAACGTGGGATTACTGTAGCTTGATTATCCGGGCGTTACAAATCTCCTCCACTACAAGAAATCTCGTCCCGAGATTTAGGAGGTAGAAGGAAACAGTGCGGGGTATTCTTCACGAAGATGATCCTCGCGTTCCCAAGTGGCTTCGTCTTCCGAGTGGTGCGACCACTGGACTTTGAGGAACTTGATCACCTTCTGACGTGTGCGACGTTCAGCTTGGTCGAGAATGCGGACCGGATGCTCTTTATAGGAGAGGTCCTGTTGCAACTCGAGCACTTCGTGATCCACTGCGCGGACTGGGTCTTTGAAGCAGCGGCGGAGTTGAGACACGTGGAACACATCGTGAACCTGAGAAAGGTTCGGTGGCAGCTCCAGTTGATATGCCACCTTTCCACGCCTTTCCAGAATAGTGAAAGGACCAATATAGCGAGGAGCTAATTTGCCCTTGATACCGAAGCGGTGAGCACCCTTCATTGGTGTAACTCGAAGATAAGCCTTTTCGCCAGGTTGATAGACCATGTCTTGATGATGACGATCATACTGACTTTTCTGACGAGACTGAGCAGTCTTCAGATTCTCGCGAATGACGCGGACTTGCTCTTCAGCGTGTTGAATAATATCCGGACCGAAGAGTGAACGTTCCCCAGTTTCTGACCAGTTCAGAGGGGTTCGGCACTTTCGTCCATATAACACCTCGAAGGGAGCCATCTTTAGACTAGCTTGATAGTTATTATTATAAGAGAACTCAGCATACGGGAGAGATTCCTCCCATTTCTTGCCGAAGGAAATAACACAAGCTCGAAGCATGTCTTCGAGAACTTGGTTGACACGTTCAACTTGCCCTTGCGACTGAGGATGAAAGGCAGTACTGAATGACAAATGTGTTCCCATAGCTTCTTGGAAACTTGCCCAGAATCTTGAAGTGAATAAACTGCCACGGTCTGAACTGATAACCAGTGGAATACCGTGAAGTGAAACAATTCTGGACATGTAGAGAGTTGCCAGCTGACTAGCAGTAATTGTTTCTTTGACTGCCAGAAAATGTGCAACTTTAGAAAGCCGGTCAATGACGACAAGAATTGCATCATTACCTCTCTGCGATTTGGGAAATCCAGTGACGAAGTCCATTTCAACATGGTCCCATTTCCATTCGGGAATAGAGATAGGTTGCAAAGTTCCAGCAGGCCTTTGATGTTCTGCTTTGATACGACGGCAAACGTCACACTCAGCAACATAACGAGCAATGTCTTGCTTCATATTAGACCACCAGAATCTCTGACGAATGTCCTGGTACATCTTGGTACTACCGGGATGAATAGTCAAAGGTGTGTCATGAGCTTCTTTCATAACCCTTGGAGTCATATCCAGGTTTTTCTTCGAACATGGTACCACTAAGCGGCCTTTGAAGTATAAGGCGCCATCATCAGCAACAGTGAAAAATGAGGGTTTTCCCCTTTTGAGATAGAGTTTAATCTTCTCGACTTCAGAGTCATAACCTTGAATAGTCTTGATATCGCCCACAAGATCTGGTTCGACAACCAGGGTATTTAGAGAACCCTGAGGAACAACACGAAGATTCATCTTCTGAAATTCTGGACGAGGGGGAGCGAGTGCCCCAGGAGGAACAATATGAAGGTTCAGCTTTCTGAATTCTTCAACGAGTGAGGGCTGAACCTTGTGAACCTGGAGATGGTTGCAATATGACTTGCGGCTTAAGGCATCGGCCATCACATTAGCCTTGCCCGGGGTATAGGAAATACCCAAGTCAAAATCTGCTACGGTCTCCATCCATCTCTGCTGACGGAGGTTCAGGTCTGGTTGAGTAAACAGGTACTTCAGACTTTGGTGGTCGGTGAATATCTCGCAACGGTTACCGAGAAGGTAATGTCGCCACTGTTTTAGCGCATATATGACAGCAGCAAGCTCAAGGTCGTGAACTGGGTAGTTCTCTTCATGAGGACGCAATTGACGAGAGGCATAAGCAATTACCCTGCGCTCTTGCATTAGGACACAGCCTAATCCTTGACGAGAAGCGTCGCAGTAAATGATGAAGTCCTTCTTAGTATCAGGTGGAGCAAGCACTGGAGCAGAAGTCAGCTTGTCCTTAAGTGCCTGGAAACTTTCCTGGCATTTGTCTGTCCACTCGAACTTAACGCCCTTGTGAAGTAGACCAGTCAGAGGCTTGGCGATCTTGGAGAAGTTCTCGACGAATCGACGGCAATAGCTGGCGAGACCGAGAAAACTTCTGACTTGCTTGACATTCTTCGGAGGAGTCCAATCGAGAATGGCCTGAACTCGTTCAGGGTTGACGGCAATACCATCCTTGGAGATGACATGACCAAGGTAGGTTACTTCAGGAAGCCAGAACTCGCACTTGGAAAACTTAGCATAAAGTTGATGCTCTCGAAGCTTTTCCAGTACAAGGCGAAGATGTTCAGCATGTTCTTCCTTATTCTTGGAGAATACAAGGATATCATCCAGATAAACCACGACGAATTTGTCGAGGTATTCCATGAATATGTAATTCATCAGGCGAGAGAATGTAGCTGGAGCATTGGTCAAGCCGAAAGACATGACGGTGTACTCGAACGAACCGTATCGAGTTACGAAGGCGGTCTTTGGAATATCCTCTTCACGAACACGGATCTGGTGGTAACCCAACCTCAAGTCGAGTTTAGAGAACACTGATGAACCAGCCAGTTGATCATACAGGTCATTGATCCGAGGAAGCGGATATTTGTTCTGAATAGTGGCTTGGTTGATAGGACGGTAATCTTGGACCAATCGGTTTGTCCCATCTTTCTTCCTGACAAAGAGGGAAGGTGCTCCCCAAGGAGAGCAACTCGGGCGAATGAAACCACTAGCAAGAGATTTGTCGATTTCCTCCTTAAGCTCAATGAGTTCATGAGGTGGCATCTTGTAGGGTCGTTTGGCGATAGGAGTGGTGCCTGGTTTCAAGTCGATGATAAACTCGACAGCTCTAGCAGGGGGAATCCCTGGAAGTTCCTCAGGAAAGACGTCCTGGAACTCGCGCACGATGGGAATGTTTTCGATGCCCTCGAGTGGTGAAGCGTTCAATGCATTCAATGCATAAAGACGTGCTTCAGCATTTTGAACCAGACAAGCTTGGTAGCTTACTATCTCATTAGAAGGATGTAATAGGTGGACGGTTTTTGTGCCGCAAGCGATAGAAGCGGTATGCGCTTTCAACCAATCCATTCCCAGGATGAGGTCGATGTTACAAGACCCTAGTATGATGGGAGAGGCATAGAATTCCAGTCCATCAATTTCAATGAGGACGTCGTGGCAAACCATGGAGGTTTGACATTGGCCGGCAGGGGTTTTCACCACTACCGAAGTGTTCATTTCATCACATCTAATGTCGTGCTTATATGCAAAATCTTCTGACATGAATGAATGCGATGCTCCTGAATCAAATAAAACGGATGCAGGTACTGAATTTACGAGGAGTGTACCCATCACAGTAGCAGGTTGGTCTTGAGCTTCATTGAGGTCAACGTGGTTGGCATGAACACGGCCATAAGACCTGGCGTTGTTGTTGCGGGACTGATTGTCTCCACGGCTAGTTGCCGGAAGTGCCAGTTGATTCTTGTTCTGAGTGCAATCCTTAGCGCGGTGACCTGGGTGTCCACACCTGAAGCACAGACCATCATTGGGAGCAGAAGCAGGAGCTGGGAGTGGTGCAGCTGGAAGTCTTGGCTGCCTAGGTGGTGGAGGCAGACGAGGTGCAGCATAGGACTGCCTTGGAGCAGGTGCAGCTGGACGGTACACATTGTTGGGAATCCAGACCCTACGCTTCTGTGAGGGAGGGCCCGAGGATGAGCTTGGTTCACGGTTGCGCCTGATAGTGCTGTGGTGTTCCTGCAGACCAGTTTCAACCTGGATGGCTTTGTTCACCAAGGTGGCGAAATCTCCAAAGTCATGCACCAGAAGTGCGAGCTTGATGTCAGCTTGAAGTCCATCACGGAACTTTTCCTGTCTACGAGCATCAGTGGCATGTCTTCTTCAGCATAGCGGGATAAGTCCAGAAACTCCCGCTGATAAGCATCCACAGTCTTGTTGCCCTGGGTGAGGTTGCGGAACTCACGTTTCTTCCTATCCATGATTCCCTGAGGAATGAAGCGGGCACGGAAGGCAGTTTGGAATTCCGGCCAAGTGATGACTGTTCCAGCAGGCAGTGTACGCCTGTGGCTGTCCCACCATTGAGCAGCGGGACCCTTCAGATAGTATGCCGCAAAGGTGACATAGTTGGCAGCGGCAACTCCAGCAGACTCCAGTTCAAAAGCAATGTCACGGAGCCAGTCATCAGCATCAAGAGGCTGAGTTGAGCTGCGGTAAATGGAGGGGTTGAGGCGAGCAAAGTCATTCAGTGTCACTACGCCTTGCTGCTGACCCATGTTGGGATGAGGGAACTGAGCCATGACAGTCTCCATGAACTGACGGTTCATCTCCAACTGTTGGATCATACCGGCCATGTATTCGGGCGGTGGTGGGGCATTGCCACCACGGCCAGCTGGTCTAACCATCCTGCTAATATATAACAGGGGTAGTTCAGCATTGAGAAATTTGCAAACGCAGGAATCATTCATAAATGAAACAAGCATAATGAAAGGAGCACGTTAAAATACCACATAGTAGTCGGCATATACTACAAAGGGGTGCATGCATAGAGTTCAGTACACAAGTTCAGTACATAACTAAGGACATCATAGGCGGCACGCAGGCTCGCGGCGAACGCATCTAGTACTAGTAAGCAAGACTACATCAGTCCCAGGCGGTACTGTGGAGGTAAAGGTAGCCTGACAGCTGGCAGTGCTGCAACGAGAAGTCCTCCACGCCATCAACCTGAGGGCCGTGGATACTCCGGTGCAGGACCCGACGTCCACGTGGCAGCAGAGGACCAGGTGCAGGAGTGTCGCCTCCCACAGCTGGCCAACCGACACCAGGAGGCATCACGGTCCTAGCTGGGTAGAGCACAGTAGGAGACAGCTGTCCAGATAGGACAAAGGGGTGCAACAGCGTCAAGGCGCGGCACAGGTGCTGACGGGTGGTGTACAACTCGTGGCGAAGAGCTCGGTTAGCTCGATCCAGCCCATCAGCATGCAGAACAAGGTTCCGATGATGGAAGGGCTCACGGGTGAGGGTGGAGTAGGCAGCAGTGTAGTATCCCTCCGCTCCATCGTCGGAGGCGATAGCAACGTGCCTGAAAGGGGAAGTGTCCAACGCCCGATACTCTCCACGAAGGCGTGTCAGAGCAGCGTAAGCAGCATCGTGAACTGCCATATCGACGGTCACTCCAACACCATGAGCGGTGTGCAGCACAGTAGAGGAGTAATCTGCTCGCGAGTAGAGGCGGACGATGGCACGATACTGCTCCTGGTTAAAGTCCTGGTACTGCTCGTACACGGTGTACTCAGGGTGCCAGCGATAACCCAGATAGGTCATCATCTCGACCAGCACAGCAGGTGATCCCGAGGCACCAAAGGCCTGCGTGTGGCGCACGACCTGCCTCGTGGGTTCCATCTGAAAACAAAGATGTTTCAAAGGAGTCAAATGACAATGTGGGGATTATGCAAAATTCTAGTCTAAGCAATAACTATGGCTAATCCAACTTTGGGGTGAGGGGTCTCGGGGATCCTAATGTTAGGGTTAGTAAAATCGTTTTACCCGAAATAGGAGAGTGTTCAGAATCCCGGAGTATAGATCGAGGAGTAAAAGAAGTTAGTACCACCCAAATGGCGACGTGGGCCCGTAAGCCACACAGCCATGTTAGTAAAAGTCTTGCAATGTCTAGACTCGACTTCGGCCAAGGAGTGTGGAAGGGGGATTCCTACAGGCAGTCGGCTCTGATACCAACTTGTGACGCCCCCGATTTG
>LR738711.1:486970776-487022593 GCA_902687465.1 Secale cereale
GGGGGGACGACGGCGTCGTGCGGCGTCGGGCGGACGGGGCCCGATCCAGATCGGGGGCGGGGGGAAGTGGGGACGAGGGGGGGGATTAGGGTTCGGTGGCCTCCTGGGGGAGGCCATATAGGAGGGTGCGGTGGGCCGGCCTGGGTGGGCCACGGCCCGGTGGGAGGGGGGGAGCTGTGGGCGGCCTGGCTGGGCCGAGGCCCAGTTGGGCCGGGGGGGGTGTGTTTTTATTTCATTTTAGTTTAGGATTTACTTTTATTTATTTTTCTGTTTTAGTTTTAATTTATTTAAAACACTTAGGCATTTTTAGAAATTGCAAAACCTACACCAAAATTAATGGTGCAATATTTAGCACCGCATGAACATTTTTGTTTGACTTTTGGAAAACTTTTATTGTTGCATTTATATTTGGATTTTTAATTCGAACGGGTTTTCGATAACAGCGAGATTATCAACAGTAACACGATGACGTGTCACCATTAACGTGGGATTACTGTAGCTTGATTATCCGGGCGTTACAACATGACACAAGCCAAACATGATGTTGTGAAAATAAGAAGAAAAAAATCCCAAAACGGTACTCCATAGGATTGAACTAAAAGTACTCATTAATTATACAAAAAAAGAAATAAAAATCTTCCATGAGTCCATTATGCTCAGAAACGTCCACACAAACGTTCACCGTGAGTCCGTGACCATTCTACTCGGTTGGAGTTCTGTTCAGAAACATCCACGACATCTGCGGTCGGGAAGACATCGAGGATGCATCATGTCTTTCATCGACAGAACTCGACGGTAGAGCTCGTAGCTGACATACCCATCCTAAAACAAAAGGCGGATTAGAATGAAGATATATGTAAAGGGGAAAAGGTACTATTGTTGTAATAAAACAAAAAATATAAAGACAAAAAATAAAAAATAAAAACAAAATTTTCACTTACAATATCCGCATATTTCAGGTTGTCAAGGGAAAGCGGCTTCCACTCCCAGTAGTCATGCAGACCCTATGGAAAAGACGACTTCATACTCAAGTAAGATTTGTCTATGATGGCTCCTGCCAAATCTGTCATGGAATCCCTTAGATTGCCTCCTTTGATCATGAGCTCCTCTTGAAGGTCGACATGACACTCTCTTGGAATTTTGAGGAAACTATTTGCGAGAACACCCCTATCGTTCTTGACGTCGACACTAGTGAAAATTATACCTTAGTTCCGAAGGAAATCCTTCAGAGCAGCACACTCCGTCCTGGCCTTGCACAAGTGATAAACAAGAACATGCTTGCGCATTGCCAGTTGCATGACAGCGACTTTTCTGCTCCGATCAAAATAATCCTCTCGAGTGTACTCCAGATCAAGACCAACAAACTTGTACGTGTCCTCAAGCAACCATTCCTCATAACGAGAAAGAATCTCCTCCACCTTGTAGGGCTCGTTGGTGTACAACACCTCGAGCTTGGTGTTACCATTAGCATCTATAAAGAGACGCTAAGTGGTGTTTCTGAAGTCGTCCATGGAAACGAGGGTGAGAGTGACAATGGAAACAAGGGTGATAGTTACAATGGAGTTTGACTGTACTGCTCCGGGGCACTCCTACGTGGCAAGGATGATGGGAGCTACCTGCACTTCTCTGTTGAGAATGAGACACGATAACCTCCCGGAATAGACCACTATTTAACCTTGGGGACGACTCGGTTACCATGCGCTCATTAAATTGCATCGGGAACGGTAAATGGACAGCTGTGCTTCTGCACCTTGTGAAACCATGCACTTCAAAAGTCACGGCTACCACGCTGTGTAATCGAGGAGCCTCTAGATTAACTCTAGCACAGTATCTCGCGCAATGAATACTAACAATAAATAGCCATCCCATCGGTCACCAACACATCTTTTGACCGACATAAGGATGCGAGGAGGCAAACGATGACCCTGTCGTACAAATACAACATGGGGAGTGAAGCAAAATAGAAGCACGGTTCGGCCAACACAAAAGCCACACACATGCCTCCACTTTGTTAAACACAAACCTCAATGATATCAACGAACCTCCATCTCTATGTCTGCGTACCACCAAAAACATTGCCAAAACAAAGGCACGCCCATGCTTCTGACATACATATAACCGTGTCCTATATCATACATATTCCAGACTGAACCAAACGAACATTTGATAAACATTGGCTCTCTTCGTCAATGACTGCCTGGAAAACATTTGAAATCGCAGAGTCACGAACCGTGACTGCAATTCAGATGCAAAAGTGCCTCTCATTGAGAAACGACCATGCCTCCCCTGAATTTGCCTCCCCCAATGTATGGATTGTGCCTCTCCTCCCACAACGACCGTGCAACTAAATCACAGAAGCACGAGTATGCTTTTCAGCATGTATAACCATGCCTCAAAGACACGCCCAACCCTATCTGATTAAAAATGTGATTAAAAACAATTAAATCACAGAAGCACGAGTATGTTTTTCAGGAGCGCTATGATCGTTCTGTGTCCATCATAATTCAGCGCATTCTATAGATTCCGTTGGAACCAGCGCAATAGTGTATCTCCTAGGATGTTCACCGCTCGATTCATGATGATGCTTCGCATGAGCAAAACACTCGTTACTATAAGTTTGCTTGTTACAATGTTAGAGTAATGTAACTATTATGAACCATGGCTTGCTTGAACTACCGAAATGATCTTTTGAAACTTGTGTACCTCTTTACAGACCCTCAACTTGCTATTTGAACTATCGAAATGATCTTTTGCTGCAAATGTGCTTCCTGGAATAGTAGAGTAATCTAACTATTATGGACCATGTACTTGATAGAACTATCGAAATGATCTTTTGAAACTTATGTAGCTCTTACGGACCCTCAGCTCGCTGTTTGAACTATCGGAATGATCCTTTGCAACAAATGTAGTTCCCATCCTTTAAAAAGTTCACATTTCAAAAAACCAAAAAACAAAAAAGAATCGTTTAAAAAAATCAAACGAAACAAGAATCAGTTTCTGATTAAAAACCTATATCAATACCATCTTATCAAACTTATTCAAACCATCTAGTGAAACATGTCTCAATTAAAAACCAAACAGGACTCCATTTTCAAATGCAAACAATGTTTACTTCACCAACTTTTCCTAAACACACAGTTGTGCACTGAATAACATAACAAAAGTGCCACCTTGAGCAAGAAAGGTTGTTAATGGGAAAAAATATTTTGACAACAAAGGCACGACCATGCATCTGCTGAGTGTTCCACCGTTACACGACTACCTTCACAGCCAAAGATGGAATACACACATATGGATCACGCACACAACACGCGACGAATAGAAAAAAATCAATGAACAAGATAAGTGAAAATCTAAAAAAACAGATAAAACAAACATCTGTTTCCGTAAATCTACCCCTGGAACCGCCACATGACTACCAACTGCTCTGTGACGGTTTCCTTTTTTGCTCGACAAAGTAAAGATCCCTTTCACTTTTCCAAGTCCATTTGCATCATCTTCCTCGGAAGTTCCTCGCCGGCCGAAGTTCACCACCACAAACCTCCAGCCATGGATGACGGCAAACTAACAACACTCACCAAACACACTACTACCCACGGTACAACCATTTCACCAAACACATTACTACCCACGGTACAACCATGCTGGAGGTGGTGTACACCAACGACCCAAGGACCGTGGAGCGGATCATCAAAAAGTACAAGGAATGGTTAAAGGAGGAGAACAACAAGTCCGCCGGCCTCGTGTAATGCCCAGGATGGAGCTATATCTCCTACGTGTCGAGGCACGACTTAGAGACATAACCCCATGCTGGAATGATCGCAAGTCTGGTATCTTTGCACAACTCATGTAAAAGATGGGGATGGAAAACATAAAATAGTTGGCTTATACTCGCCACGTCACACAAATACAATACATGTCTCAATCATCATACAATAAAACATCACAGCCCTCTAAGGGTAAAATCCAAATGACAAGATACCAAACATAATTTAAATCCACAGGTCGGATCGAATCCTAGTAGAAGTCTCCACTACTGATCATCAGGATAACGAACATAGTATCGGCTACGCTCCTCGTCGTACTCCCAGTCTAGCTCGGTGCCATCACCTGGATAGCTCACCACTGGACCTGCATCTGGTGTGGTGAAGTAACTGTGAGCCATAGAGGACTCAGCAATCCCGTTCTTGGGTAACAAGAGTATTTAAGCCTTGGGAGAGGATAAGGCTGAAGAAAAGAATAAGTGTCTGCAGTAGCAACTAGCAACTAGCTTACGTGAAAGAGTGCGAGAAGAGAAGGCCTCGGTCGAGAGATGATCACGAAGTGATCCTAGCTAAAGCTCAACAAACATAAGCCCACCGTGTTCAACTCCCGAATCCCTATTCGGAAATTGACAGTCACGGTACACACGCTGGTAGTGTATTAGAACAATGTGTCAAGTTTTCTACAACCGGATATTAACAAGCTCCCATCTGCCACATAACCGCGGGCACGGCTTTTGAAAGTTCATAACCCTTCAGGGGTGTTCCAACTTGACCCATTACAAGCCCACGATCCGCGGAGTCGCAACTCCAAAGTGGGAAGACCCGAGTATTCTCAGAATCCCGTGCTCAAGATACTCCGAACTAAGGTAAGGCTAATCCAGCAAATCCTCCCGGTGTGTCGACACCCTGATAGTAGCCGCGCGTATCTAAGTCTCAGGACACGACCGGATGGGTGAAGCTACAGGTGTATGCCAGATACCTCGAGTTGCCCCAAGGCGGCCCCGCAGGCTCCCCGTTTCGGACCAACACTCATGTGGAGCACTGGCCCGGGGTTGTTGATTAAGAAAGAGGGTTAATTACTCCCTATGCAAGTTTAATTTGTTATTAGGCAAAAAGTACCAATGTTGGGACTTGCTGGAAAAGACTTAGCACTTAGCGGTTTATCGAGGGGGTCCCATACACCCCAACCGTGTTAGGAACGCATAATCAAGGAACATAACACCGGTTTAAACGGTTCCTAACGGCATGAGTGGAACAAATCACCAAGCAAAAGGCTTAGCCTTCCACCCTTGCCAATATATAGATGGTTTCATTTTAAGCATTTATATAGTGTGATATAACCCAACAAAACTTCAACATGAAGCAAGCATCTTCAATCTTCACCTGCAACTAGCAACGCTATAAGAAGGGCTGAGCGAAGCGTACTTAGCCAAGCAACGGTTTGCATAGGTAGGGTGGTTAAACATGGACATGGTTACAAGTAGGAGGCTGACAGGAAGAACATGGGCATCAAGGCAAAACTATAGAGCGGAACTACTAGCAATAGGCAAAGATAGTAATGTTATTGGGGTTCGGTCATCTTGCCTGAAGTGTAGTCGTTCGGATCGTAAGAAGGGTCCTCGTGCTCAACCTCGTTGGTAACCTCGTGCTCGTACTCGTACTCGGTCTCAGCTTCCGGCTCTAAACAATACAACCACGCAAGCCACGAATCAACAAGATGCAATGCGCACACCAAAATGATGGATGCATAATGGATGCACTAAGGAAGCACACGGAGCACGGAAAATAAGCACTCAAGCAAATCACTTCAAAACATGGCAACAATAAGAGATTATGAATCTACACGGAAAATCAATCAAGTTTCATATAAGACTCGCTGAAAACGGAGCTACGGGCTAAAAGTTATGCCCGAAACAAGAAATAGGCGAAAGCTGAAAATTACAGCAACATAGCAACTTCGGAGCACTAGAAAAATAAGCTACATCACTCAAACATCATGGCAAAGAGCATTAACATAAACTAGACATATCCTACAGCAAATAAGTCCAAAGGTGCACCCCCAAAGGAGCCACGGATCAATAGCAATAAGCTTGAACATATTGAACTTGACAATAAAATTCTGACAGCAGAATTTTATTAGACTTTGGAGCAAAAGTTAAACATGCTACAGCCACTTAAATAATCATGTGAGAACATGAATGAAAAGTCAACAATATATAATACAAGGAACCATCAAGATCCACTCCAAAACTATCATGGTTTGTCCTAGAGCAGCAAGCAAACATGGCATCGGAACGTTACAGATTTCAGACTTCGTGAAATTCCACTAAGTGTCAAAACAGCAGTTTCATCATGGCATCTAAAAGAGCAAGTTTAAGTCACCTCAAAACTAAACAAGGAAAGTGGTAAGCACCACATCAAAGTACACATGATGGTGATTCCGAAACACACAAGCATGCATCATGGAGATAAACACAACGATAGCAATGAGCTCAACAAGATGGCATTTCATAACAAATGAAACAACATCACAGCCACAAGGCACTTTGC
The DNA here is from genome assembly GCA_902687465.1 of Secale cereale. NCBI lineage: Eukaryota > Viridiplantae > Streptophyta > Magnoliopsida > Poales > Poaceae > Secale > Secale cereale. The sequence goes on from LR738711.1 coordinate 486,977,091, forward strand.
AACGAAGATAAACATGTCAAGAATAAATCTATCATGCAACCTAACACAAGCAACATGTAGAGCATGGCAAGATGAACACGTGGACATGTCATTTGCATCATTCGGATAAACGAGCTAAAAGATATCACATAGCAAAGATGGCATAAAAACATCACATAACAGCAGTTTATATCGGGATGCACTCTTGCAACAGAAAAATAAGCATCTAGATGATCTCTAACATGCATGGCACAATGGAATGAATCGTCGTGCTAGTCACCACGAACGTCTCGACGTGCTATTTGCGCAAAACGGGGCTCCACACAAAAAGTTATCAGCAGTTGAAACTAGCATCAGCACACAAAGGATCTGGGGCTTAGGAAAAAGAAGTCAACCTAGATCTGGTGAAGGCTTCGGCCCGGCGGCGCGGATCTGCCGCGGCCCTGCAGGATCTGGCGCGGCCCGGAAAGAAGAGGCCCGCGGAGCTAAAGTGGCGGGGCGGCCGAAGCTGGGCGGTGGAGACGGGCCTTGGCGTCGACCCGCTGGAGGGAGGCGATCTGGCGGAGGCGATCTGGCTGGAGCGGCCCACCCGGCTGGAGGCCAGGCGAGCCTCGGGCCGGTGGAAGCGCGCGACGGGAGGCGGCCCAGGCGCCGGTTGGTTCGGCCGCTGGCGATCGGCCCGCTCGGCGGAGAGGCGAAGCGAGGCGCTGGGCCTGGCAGCGGCGATGTGGTCCACGGCTGGAGCGATCGGGCTGGCGCGGCTTGGGCCCGAAGCGGGGCACCTTGGCTGAGGCGAGCTGGCGACCGGGCCGCGTGGCGAAGTGGTCCAGGCGGTCGCGGCTGGAACCAGCGAAGAGGCTCGATCTGGCCCGGCGATGCGGGAACCAGCGGCTCGATGTGTTGACCAGATCGGGGCGCTCCCGATCCAGCGAAGGAAGCGGCGGCGGTCCCTGGCTTGCGGGATTCGAGGAGGAGAACTCCAAGTGGCAAAATGGATCTGGATTAGCACGAAAATTAAGGAGAGGTGAGGCTAGAGGTAGGTGGAGGGGGGGTTTAGGCTGCCAAAATTGGAATGAGGATGTGTTTATATAGGGTAGGTGCTAGGGTTTGAGGGATTTGAGGAGTTTAGAGCCCTCCGATCGCGATCCGACGGATCCGATCGCGAGGGGAGTTAGGATGGGCCAAGAGGAGGTAAGTGGGCTGTTGTAGGCTGTCTTGGGCCACAAAGTGGAGGCACTTTGAGCCCACACGAATAACTGTTGGAGGAGCAAACGGACTCGAAACGCGACGAGATTTGACAGGCGGGTTACACACAACAAAACAACAACACACGACAAGTCTCGCGCCACACCGGTAACATTACACGGCCAAACACCAAAGTAAGCCTACGGGATGCCACGGACACGTGAGGGAGCTCCGGAACACGAAACGGACAACGGGAAGGAACACGCGGAACCGGATGCAACCGACAACACAAATGCAATGCGATGCATAAAGTCTACATGATATGAATGAATGCCACACACGCACACAACAAAACGACGAAAACCCAAAAGACAAAGAACCCGGAATGGAATAGATGAAGCCAGAGATATATTATATGCCCAAAAGGGAAAGTATTACATCCGGGGCATTACAAACTCTCCTCTACTACAAAAAGATCTCGTCCCGAAATCTAGGACTGGAAAAAGGAAGGGTACTCGGAACGAAGATGATCTTCTCGTTCCCACGTAGCCTCTCGGTCGGTGTGATGTGACCACTTGACTTTCAAGAATTTGATGGACTTGTTGCGGGTCTTGCGTTCGGTTTCTTCGAGAATAGCAATGGGATGCTCTCGGTAGGACAAGTCTCGTTGAAGATCAATCTCCTCAAACGGAATCATGTGCTCAGGTGCCTTGAAGCATTTGCGGAGTTGAGACACATGGAACACATCATGAACATTGGCGAAGTTGGGAGGGAGCTCAAGTTGATAGGCTAGATCGCCTCTTTTGCCAAGAATCTTGAAAGGCCCGACGTATCTAGGAGCAAGCTTTCCTTTGATACTGAATCTTTGGGTGCCTTTCATCGGAGACACACGGAGATAAACATGATCATCAATGTTGAAAGCCAAATCACGATGCTTGCCATCATAGTAGCTCTTCTGACGCGACTGGGCGGCCTTGAGATTCTCACGTATGACTTTGCAGATTTCTTCGGCTTCTGAGATCAAGTCATTGCCAAGAAGTTGACGTTCGCCTGTTTCAGACCAGTTGAGAGGGGTACGGCACTTTCTGCCATAGAGGATTTCAAACGAAGCTTTGCCGGCACTTGCTTGAAAGCTGCTGTTGTAAGAGAACTCGGTAAATGGAAGGCAGTCTTCCCATTTCATGCCAAAAGATATGACACAGGCTTTGAGCATGTCTTCTAGAATCTGATTCACTCGCTCGACTTGACCACTAGTCTGAGGGTGAAAAGCAGTGCTGAACCTGATCTTAGTGCCCATGGCGGACTGAAAGGAGTCCCAGAACCTTGAAGTGAACAAACTTCCACGGTCTGAGGAGATAACTTAAGGAATGCCATGTAAAGACACAATTCTGGAAGTGTACAACTCTGCCAATTGAGCTGCCTTGATTGATTCTTTGACTGGCAGGAAGTGAGCGACTTTGGTAAGCTTGTCAATCACCACGAAGATAGAATCATTTCCACGCTTGGACTTAGGAAAGCCAGTGACGAAGTCCATTTCAATGTGGTCGAACTTCCACTCTGGAATAGGAAGAGGTTGGAGAAGACCGGCTGGACGTTGATGTTCTGCTTTCACTCTTCTGCAAACATCACATTCATTCACGAATTGGGCAATCTCCCTTTTCATGCGTGTCCACCAGTAAGATTGCTTGAGGTCTTGGTACATCTTGGAACTGCCAGGATGAATGGAAATGAGAGAATCATGTGCTTCTTCCATTATGAGCTTCCTGAGATCACCTTTGGGAACAACGAGTCTGTCCTCGAAGAACAATGTATCTCTCTCATCAACACGAAAGCACTTGTATTTTGGAGTGCCCTTAGCAATACCATGTTTCACCTTCTTCACCATGGTATCCCTGAGTTGGGCCTCACGGACCTGATCTTCCAAGGTAGGAGCAATTTGAAGATTTGCAAGAAAACCCTGCGGAACAACTTGGAGGTTGAGTTTCCTAAATGCTTCACAAAGCTCAGGCTGGTACGGCTTGATAAGAAGGCTGTTGCAATATGCCTTTCTGCTCAAAGCATCTGCAATCACATTCGCCTTGCCAGGAGTGTATTCAATGCTGGGATCATACTCTTGGATCATTTCAACCCAACGAGTCTGGCGGAGGTTCAGATGCGGCTGTGTGAAGATGTACTTCAAGCTCTTGTGATCAGTGAAGATGTCGACTTTTCTGCCCAACAACAGATGTCTCCACGTAATCAATGCATGTACCACAACTGCTAGCTCGAGATCATGTGTGGGATAGTTCTTCTCACTTGGCTTGAGCTGACGAGAAGTGTATGCCACAATTCTCTTATCTTGCATAAGCACACCACCAAGACCTTGAAGAGAAGCATCACAGAATACTTCATAGGGCTTGGACTCATCTGGAGGAGTCAGAACTGGAGCAGAGACGAGCTTTTCTTTGAGGGTTTTGAATGCCACTTCACACTCTGGAGACCAAAAGTATTTGACATTGTTCTGAAGCAAGTTGGAAAGAGGCTTGGCAATCTTGGAGAAGTTCTCAACGAACCTTCTGCAATAGCTGGCAAGACCCAGAAAACTTCGGAGTTGCTTGACGTTCTGAGGAGCTTCCCAGTTGACAATTGCTTCAACTTTCTCAGGATTAACCGCAATACCGTCAGCTGAGATGATATGGCCCAGGTACAAAACCTTATCGAGCCAAAACTCGCACTTTGAGAACTTGGCATAGAACTTATGCTCACGGAGTCGATCAAGAACCAGACGTAAGTGCTTTTCGTGATCTTCTTCATTCTTGGAAAACACCAGAATATCATCCAGATACACAAGCACAAACTCGCCGGTATAGGGGTTGAAGATGTAGTGCATCATCCTCGAAAAGGTAGGAGGAGCATTGGCGAGACCAAAAGACATGACGGTATACTCGTATGAACTGTAGCTCGTTCTGAAGGCCGTCTTGGGAATGTCTTCCTCGCGAATGCGAATTTGATGATAGCCCATTCGGAGGTCGAGCTTAGAGAACACTTTAGCTCCTTTGAGCTGCTCGAAGAGTTCGTTGACGTTGGGGAGCGGATATTTGTTCTTTATTGTCTTCTTGTTCAATGGCCGGTAATCAACACAGAGACGCTCCGTGCCATCTTTCTTCTTGACAAATAAGACACCACAGCCCCATGGAGACGTACTAGGCCTGATGAGACCCATACTCTCCTGTTTATCAAGCTGCTTCTTCAATTCCTTCAATTCATCCGGAGAGAGCTTGTACGGACGCCGGCATGCTGGCTCAGTACCCGGCTCGAGTTCAATAACGAATTCCACCTGACGGTGTGGAGGCATGCCTGGAAGTTCTTCAGGAAAGACGTCTTGGTATTCGTTCACCAACGGAATTTGAGATATGGCATTAATTTCGCCCTTATCATTGAGAGAGAAAAGCCTAATAGTGTTATCCCTGGAGGCAAAGATAATCACATCTTCATCAGGATGAGTCATCTTGACTTCCTTCTGTGCACAATCAATGTGAGCATCATGCTGAGAAAGCCAATCCATTCCGAGGATGAGGTCGATGTCAGAATTACCAAGAACCACCGGTTTAGCCAGAAAGCGATAATCACCCATGCGAATAGAAACATTCGGAGCAAATATGTTGGAAGTCATACGTCTTCCCGGAGAAATGACTTTCAACTTCTGAGGCAGACTTTGGACGTCAACATTATACTTGGATGCAAATGGTTGAGACATGAAAGAACATGAAGCACCCGAATCAAACAACACTTTAGCTGGAAAAGAGTTAACTGAAAGGTTACCCAAAATGACATCAGAAGAATTCTCCGCTTGCGCTGCACTCATCAGATTGACCCTTGCTGCCTTTGGATCATGCCTGACAATAGCTGAACTCACAGGTGGAGGAGGTGGAAGACGCTTTGGGTTCGGACATCTGTTGGCATAGTGACCCTTCTGGCCACACTTGTTGCACACCACTTCTGAGAGAGGACGGAAATGAGAGCCACTTGACTTGGAGCCTTGAGACTGACACTGCTTCTTCGACTGGTTGCTCGGGTTGGGTGGGTGGGAGAAACCACGTCCACTGGAGTTCTTGTTGCTGTTGGAGTTGTTGGAGTTGTTGTATGGAGCTCGAATCACTGGAGGAGGAGGAAGCCAAAATTTCTGTTGCTTCGAGACCATCTGAGACGATGAGGAAGAGTGAACGGCATCTCGAATTCTCTTTTTAGAAGCCTCCATCTTAAGCTGAGCTGCCTCTTGTTTCAAAGCCATGTTATAGAATTTGTCGAATTCATCGGGCTCGAACAAGGTGAGAGCAAGTTGAAGTTCATCTTTCAGGCCTCCACGGAACTGGTAGATTTTGCTCTTGGCGTCAGGAATGTCTTGCTTAGCATAGCGGGCGAGGTTTTGGAACTTGACATTATACTGATAGACTGTCATAGAGCCCTGCTTCAGGTTGCGGAATTGCTCACGCATACCCTCGATGACACTTGTAGGAATGTGGTGAGAGCGAAAGTCCTTGCAGAAATTCTCCCAAGAGATCACCTGACCTGGCCTGGAGTCTTTGTACTGCTGCCACCAGTCAGCTGCTTGGTCTTTGAGTTGGAAGGCTGCAAACTTCACATAATCCTCTTCTCTTACGTTACTGCACTCAAAATGCTTCTTTATGTCGGTTAACCAATCTTCAGCATCAAGAGGGTCGACACAGTAACTGAAAGCTTTTGGATTATTGGACAAGAACTGGTTGAGAGTAGCATGGTGCTGCTGGTTGAAGAAGTTGCATTGATTCCCTGGAACACCCTGATTAGCTTGATTAGCTTGCATCTGCTGCATCATCTGCATCAACATCTGGGTGTTCTGAGCTGTAGTCTGCATAATCGCTCTCCAAGCCTCAGACGGAGGAGGAGGGGAAGGAGGACGATCTGGGACCTCTTCACCCTCTGGGTTAGCGTTGGGAACCCTCTTCGGAGCCATCCTGAAAGAGATGACCACGAATCAGCAATTGATTGACAGAAGGTATAAGCTGAATCAATGGAATGAAATGCAACAAGTCTTCACAATAATCATTCGAACAATAGGAACGAATGTAATCATTCGAACAAGAGGAACGAATGAAATCATTCGAACAAGAGGAATGAATGAAAATCTCAGTTAAATGATAACATCAATCTTCACGAGAAGCCACATAGGGGACAAAAGGAAAATAAGAAAAACAACAAGGTACAGACGGGAACAAACACAAGATAGGAGCTTCGTTCTAACATCTTTGTGCTGAAAGCATATGAACGCGTTACGAAAGGGTTTTGCAATCCCCGGATCAGCATAGCCAAGGACCCTTTAAGATGCAACTCCCGATCAGAACATCAGTCATAATACCACTTCACTCAATGTAGAACCCCGAACTCGCTAACCTGCATTCGTTGGAAGAATGCCTACGATCTACTGGATAACCCACCTATTAATTTCCGAAAGATTCCAGTTATGCAATCAGGTGTTGGGGATACACGGGAAGCACCGCGCAATCAACTCTAAACCTACATCCAGCTGTATCCATCCTTCAACACATAACCAGTCTTTCTCGGAAACTGTGTACCTCGGACCTTCGAAAAAGCATCCACTATAACAAGCTATGGCAATACTCCCGAACTACCTCCCCAGTATTGGGTGATGTCGGGGTTATCTTGCCACTGGCCGTATAGGAGAGATTTCCGATGTCGGCCGTCTTAAGTATTTAGTACTGTCGCGATATGCTTGTGACGACAATACCCCGAAGCTCAACACCCCGGTACACTGCCACAACCCCTAATGTCAGGAGGCATCGAGAACAATATTCTCGTCACAAGAACATCGAAACAATCCCAGAATACTCGCGAGATTCCTAAAAAAAAATTGGTGCAATTTTTGAAAGTAGAAGAGGCAAGAGTAGTCGTCAGGAGTCCTCACCAGAGAGAAAGGGGATGAGAAGCAAAGAAATCCTACTCTCCGATATAATATATAGGACTCAAAATATTTTCAGTGTGTGCCTAGACTCGACCGTCAACGATTCGATCAATCAGTGGGGGCTCCTAGGTTGGAGAAGGCTCTGAATACCAACTTGTAATGCCCAGGATGGAGCTATATCTCCTACGTGTCGAGGCACGACTTAGAGACATAACCCCATGCTGGAATGATCGCAAGTCTGGTATCTTTGCACAACTCATGTAAAAGATGGGGATGGAAAACATAAAATAGTTGGCTTACACTCGCCACGTCACACAAATACAATACATGTCTCAATCATCATACAATAAAACATCACAGCCCTCTAAGGGTAAAATCCAAATGACAAGATACCAAACATAATTTAAATCCACAGGTCGGATCGAATCCTAGTAGAAGTCTCCACTACTGATCATCGGGATAACGAACATAGTATCGACTACGCTCCTCGTCGTACTCCCAGTCTAGCTCGGTGCCATCACCTGGATAGCTCACCACTGGACCTGCATCTGGTGTGGTGAAGTAACTGTGAGCCACAGAGGACTCAGCAATCCCGTTCCCGGGTAACAAGACTATTTAAGCCTTGGGAGAGGATAAGGCTGAAGAAAAGAATAAGTGTCTGCAGCAGCAACTAGCAACTAGCTTACGTGAAAGAGTGCGAGAAGAAAAGGCCTCGGTCGAGAGATGATCACGAAGTGATCCTAGCTAAAGCTCAACAAACATAACCCCACCGTGTTCAACTCCCGAATCCCTATTCGGAAATTGACAGTCACGGTACACACGCTGGTAGTGTATTAGAACAATGTGTCAAGTTTTCTACAACCGGATATTAACAAGCTCCCATCTGCCACATAACCGCGGGCACGGCTTTCGAAAGTTCATAACCCTGCAGGGGTGTTCCAACTTGACCCATTACAAGCCCACGATCCGCGGAGTCGCAACTCCAAAGTGGGAAGACCCGAGTATTCTCGGAATCCCGTGCTCAAGATACTCCGAACTAAGGTAAGGCTAATGCAGCAAATCCTCCCGGCGTGTCGACACCCTGATAGGCGCGCGTATCTAAGTATCAGGACACGACCGAATGGGTGAAGCTACAGGTGTATGCCAGATACCTCGAGTTGCCCCAAGGCGGCCCCGCAGGCTCCCCGTTTCGGACCAACCCTCATGTGGAGCACTGGCCCGGGGTTGTTGATTAAGAAAGAGGGTTAATTACTCCCTATGCAAGTTTAATTTGTTATTAGGCAAAAAGTATCAATGTTGGGACTTGCTGGAAAAGACTTAGCACTTAGCGGATTATCGAGGGGGTCCCATACACCCCAACCGTGTTAGGAACGCATAATCAAGGAACATAACACCGGTTTAAACGGTTCCTAACGGCATGAGTGGAACAAATCACCAAGCAAAAGGCTTAGCCTTCCACCCTTGCCAATATATAGATGGTTTCATTTTAAGCATTTATATAGTGTGATATAACCCAACAAAACTTCAACATGAAGCAAGCATCTTCAATCTTCACCTGCAACTAGCAACGCTATAAGAAGGGCTGAGCGAAGCGTACTTAGCCAAGCAACGGTTTGCATAGGTAGGGTGGTTAAACATGGACATGGTTACAAGTAGGAGGCTGATAGGAAGAACATGGGCATCGAGGCAAAACTATAGAGCGGAACTACTAGCAATAGGCAAAGATAGTAATGTTATTGGGGTTCGGTCATCTTGTCTGAAGTGTAGTCGTTCGGATCGTAAGAAGGGTCCTCGTGCTCAACCTCATTGGTAACCTCGTGCTCGTACTCGTACTCGGTCTCAGATTCTGGCTCTAAACAATACAACCACACAAGGCACGAATCAACAAGATGCAATGCGCACACCAAAATGATGGATGCATGATGGATGCACTAAGGAAGCACACGGAGCACGGAAAATAAGCACTCTAGCAAATCACTTCAAAACATGGCAACGATAAGAGATTATGAATCTACACGGAAAATCAATCAAGTTTCATATAAGACTCGCTGAAAACGGAGCTACGGGCTAAAAGTTATGCCCGAAACAAGAAATAGGCGAAAGCTGAAAATTACAGCAACATAGCAACTTCGGAGCACTAGAAAAATAAGCTACAGCACTCAAACATCATGGCAAAGAGCATTAACATAAACTAGACATATCCTACAACAAATAAGTCCAAAGGTGCACCCCCAAAGGAGCCACGGATCAATAGCAATAAGCTTGGACATATTGAACTTGACAATAAAATTCTGACAGCAGAATTTTATTGGACTTTGGAGCAAAAGTTAAACATGCTACAGCCACTTAAATAAGCATGTGAGAACATGAATGGAAAGCCAACAATATATACTACAAGGAACCATCAAAATCCACTCCAAAAGTATCATGGTTTGTCCTAGAGCAGCAAGCAAACATGACATCGGAACGTTACAGATTTCAGACTTAGTGAAATTCCACTAAGTGTCAAAACAGCAGTTTCATCATGGCATCTAAAAGAGCAAGTTTAAGTCACCTCGAAACTAAACAAGGCAAGTGGTAAGCACCACATCAAAGTACACATGATGGTGATTCCGAAACACACAAGCATGCATCATGGAGATAAACACAACGATATCAATGAGCTCAACAAGATGGCATTTCATAACAAGTGAAACAACATCACAGCCACAAGGCACTTTGCAACGAAGATAAAAATGTCAAGAATAAATCTATCGTGCAACCTAACACAAGCAACATGTAGAGCATGGCAAGACGAACACGTGGACATGTCATTTGCATCATTCGGATAAACGAGCTAAAAGATATGACATAGCAAAGATGGCATAAAAACATCACATAACAGCAGTTTATATCGGGATGCACTCTTGCAACAGAAAAATAAGCATCTAGATGATCTCTAACATGAATGGCACAATGGAATGAATCGTCGTGCTAGTCACCACGAACGTCTCGACATGCTATTTGCGCAAAACGGGGCTCCACACAAAAAGTTATCAGCAGTTGAAACTAGCATCAGCACACAAAAGATCTGGGGCTTAGGAAAAAGAAGTCAACCTAGATCTGGTGAAGGATTCGGCCCGGCGGCGCGGATCTGCCGCGGCCCTGCACGATCTGGCGCGGCCCGGAAAGAAGAGGCCCACGGAGCTACAGTGGCAGGGCGGCCGAAGCTGGGCGGTGGAGACGGGCCTTGGCGCCGGCCCGCTGGAGGGAGGCGATCTGGCGGAGGTGATCTGGCGGAGGCGATCTGGCTGGAGCGGCCCACCCGGCTGGAGGCGAGGCGAGCCTCGGGCCGGTGGAAGCACGCGACGGGAGGCGGCCCAGGCGCCGGTTGGTTCGGCCGCTGGCGATCGGCCCGCTCGGCGGAGAGGCGAAGCGAGGCACTGGGCCTGGCGGCGGCGATGTGGTCCACGGCTGGAGCGATCGGGCTGGCGCGGCTTGGGCCCGAAGCAGGGCGCCTTGGCTGAGGCGAGCTGGCGACCGGGCCGCGCGGCGAAGTGGTCCAGGCGGTCGCGGCTGGAACCAGCGAAGAGGCTCGATCTGGCCCGGCGATGCGGGAACTAGCGGCTCGATGCGTTGACCAGATCGGGGCGCTCCCGATCCAGCGAAGGAAGCGGCGGCGGTCGCTGGCTTGCGGGATTCGAGGAGGAGAACTCCAAGTGGCAAAATGGATCTGGATTAGCACGAAAATTGAGGAGAGGTGAGGCTAGAGGTAGGTGGAGGGGGGTTTAGGCTGCCAAAATTGGAATGAGGATGTGTTTATATAGGGTAGGTGCTAGGGTTTGAGGGATTTGAGGAGTTTAGAGCCCTCCGATCGCGATCCGACGGATCCGATCGCGAGGGGAGTTAGGATGGGCCAAGAGGAGGTAAGTGGGCTGTTGTAGGGTGTCTTGGGCCACAAAGTGGAGGCACTTTGAGCCCACACGAATAACTGTTGGAGGAGCAAACGGACTCGAAACGCGACGAGATTTGACAGGCGGGTTACACACAACAAAACAACAACACACGACAAGTCTCGTGCCACACCGATAACGTTACACGACCAAACACCAAAGTAGGCCTACGGGACGCCACGGACACGTGAGGGAGCTCCGGAACGCGAAACGGACAACGGGAAGGAACACGCGGAACCGGATGCAACCGACAACACAAATGCAATGCGATGCACAAAGTCTACATGATATGAATGAATGCCACACACGCACACAACAAAACGACGAAAACCCAAAAGACAAAGAACCTGGAATGGAATAGATGAAGCCGGAGATATATTATATGCCCAAAAGGGAAAGTATTACATCCGGGGCATTACACCTCGACCTCAAATACACACGTAAGAGCAGTTACATACGACATGGGATCGCCGTCGTCCAACTTGCCATGCGCGAGCATGTCCTCATATACCACTACTGTAGGTCCGAGCGCTCCCAGGCGTTACTTGACTTCCTGCAACGAAAAACGTTAAGTTTCACTAGCGTCGACACCAGGAGCGACAAGACCATGCTTGCCCGTGCATGGATTAAAATCCCAGACGAGCACCACGTCGACATCCAGAAACTATTCTGCATCAAGGGTGGTGGAGAAAGGGACTCCATGGGTGACCTTGCAGCGGCCATCATCGACCCATCATACAAGAACATGAAGAAATCATTCCCAAAGGAGAATCACCAGTTCTGGGAGTGGAAGCCGCTTTCCCCGATACACCTTGAGTACGCAACAAAAGACGGGTATGTTAGCTACGAGTTATACCGTAGAATCCTAATCATCAAGCACGGGCTACGTCACCTCCACCAACAACCAAGGAAGGAAAGACTCCGCCCACGTAAGAACAAAGACAAGGGATCTTCCAGCGGCTGGAAGCGCCGGTAGGGAAACATTGGTTGGTAAATTGCGAGAAAATGGTTGTCTACATCAAACTAGTAGTAACTACTATTACGATAATTTAGATTGAATGAACCCATGTTGTAAATATGATTGTTGTTGCCCAAAGATTCTCTGTGTATTGTAGTACTACTATACGTTTAAACTTTGAACGCAGTGGTGTGCTCATGTACAAATGCATAATACGTCTTGCATGTCTAAATTCAATTAGTAAATTTATCTCCCAGTATTGACCAAGTATATATTGTATACATGATTATAGAAGGAGAGATATATCGCACGATATTGTATTATAATTTTCATAACCTTCACAAGATGCATCGTGCATTTAAAAGAATATGTGATTGTATCATTGTAAACTTTGAGTAGAGTGCGTATTCAATATTGGGTGAACAATTCATAAATACTGCAGAACAACATTCGATACAAAGACGCAAGGGACAAAAACTCTGTTACTTTAACTATATTGAAAAAAAATTAAAATCACACAACACAACCATTCCAAATCAAACACAGGATGCTCTCCGTACACCAGTTCTGCACAATGCCACAAAACTAAGTGGCTATTCGGACACATGCATGTGGTGCCACACGCCCGTGACCCTACATACTTTACACCAGTGCATCCACAACCGAGCCTCTGAACGAGTACTGACAACCGAGCCTCTGCTGCCATACTTCCGTGCCTCTAGAAACTTGGCAGCAGCAAGAGAATTCATAACCATGCCTCCACACATCAGTGCTTGTACTCACTTCACTTCCGTGCCTCCGTTTACTCAGTCGACGTGCCTCTCGCATGAAACCCACGGTAACTCTACATGCTCCGCACGCATGATCGCCCGCGCAACTTTGGTGCTGCACACACGCCCCTCTCTTCAGTATACCCGTGCCTCCACGCAACCGTGCCTGTACTAACTTCACTTCCGTGCCTCCGTTCGCTCAATCCACATGCTTCACAAGAAACCCAGAGTAACTCTACGAGCTAAACACACACGTGCCTCTCGCATAAAACCCACGGTAACTCTACGTGCTCCGCACGCGTGATCGCCCGCGCAACTTTTGATGCTGCACACACACTCCTCTCAGTATACCCGTGCCTCCATACAACCGTGCCTGTACTGACTTCACTTCCGTATCTCCGTTCGCTCAATCCACGTGCCTCAGAAGAAACCCAGAGTAACTATACGAGCTAAACACACACGTGCCTCTCGCATGAAACCCACGATAACTCTACGTGCTCCGCACGCGTGATCGCCCGCGCAACTTTTGGTGCTGCACACACACTCTCCTCCACACAACCGTGCCTGTACTGACTTCATTTCCGTGCCTCCGTTCGCTCAATCCACGTGCCTCACAAGAAACTCACAATAACTCTACGAGCTCCACACACACGTGCCTCTCACATGAAACCCACAGTACTCTACGTGCTGCTGGATGCCACCAACCTATACCTATGCCTCCCCCTTGCAGAGGCTTCACCCACGTATCTCTCATGCCCACACACCCGTGCCTCGCGTAACACACGTCGTGACTCTATAAGCTATTTTCACGCGTTATCATCCGTGCCTCTTAGCTGCTGCACATACATTCGTGTCTCTAGAAACCATATCACAGTAAACCATATCACGGTAAACCATATCACAGTTAGCTTAATATCGTTTCATATATCTAAATAACATTACACCGTAGCATATATTTTTAAACAAAATCCATTATGTTCAAAGGCCATAACTAACATCACTGCGGCAGAAGATTGAAGATAACAACAAGCCTCCCAGCATGCTCTTTGAAAGTTATAAGCACCAAGCTGTTTACTTTAATAGACGATGCCTCGAGAAAATCACTGAAACCTTCCTGTTTGAACACCATTCTAACACCCGAGCCAATGAAGTAAGAGCAAGGAGTGCTCACATATATATCACCGTCACCAGACTCTAAAGTAGCTTCAAGAGTTAAAACACCAGTCCTAGGAAATGTCACAAACTCCTTCAAACTCCTCACAGCAATACCCGTAATAACCTGACAAAAACACCAAGCTATTAGAAATAGAATAAACATTAAAAAATATAAATAGAAGAGATAATAAAAATAAATAAATAAACAGAAACAAAGAAAAACAGTAGAAAAAACTGACCATACAATGACCATTAACATTCATGGAATCAATCCTGTGAACAAAAGGACAATAGGGTATGTACTCATCATCAAAGAGTTGACACCTCATGAAATACATCTGCTGATAATTAAGAAAAACACCACGGGTGTAATAACCACCGGCGGAGCTACTCACGGGCAAAACCGTGCTGTGGCCCGCCCAGCAAATCACCAAAATATATTTATATACTACATATGTCCACTGCCAGTCCACGTGAATAGCAGCCAAACGCCCAGTTCAGTAGACTAGTAAAGCCAAACACATACATCCCCAGTTCTCTATGCGTCTTGTTCAGTACTACCCGTGTACTCTAGGGCATCTGGGCATGCTGCCGGCCGACGAGGGAGGTCCAGCAGCTTGGGCAGCTACAGCCAGTCAGCTAGCGGCAACTCTGACCCATCCCTGCATCCAATTTTTTGCGCTTTTCATTAGCCTGGCCCGCCCAGTTTTTTATTTGTAGCTCCGCCACTGGTAATAACAACTCCCAACAAGTTCTCTTTGCGAGTCGCTCAAACCATCAAGAGCTACAAAATATAATTACACATGCTCAAGGAAACAGAAAAATCATCATGTATAATAAAACAAGCTAAAAACTTTCTTAAAAAAAACCTTACCAACAGACGGTAAAGGAGACAACGCATCTCCACAACCAACACGATAAAAATCAATACCAATCCACGTCCCATAACGTTCAAGCCTAACAGTCATTATATCACCAGGACGAATACCATAATCACTAACCAATCGTTCCCAGGAAGGACCATGGAATTTGCTCCTCACCCGACCATGACTAAACAGAACACCATACAAATAACCCTCATTGCACTAAAGAGCAAGATCAGTATCTTCGTCACCCCTCCTTATGGCTAAAGCCTTACACTCCTCGATGTACCGAGCAAGATGAGCTCTAACACTGCACAGAACATACTGCACAGAATCATAATCAAAATCAAAACAGCAGGGCAGCACCAAAAGAAATAAACGTGTGTGCCAAAAATTACACAATTATAAAATGATATTCTTACAGCACGCCTCGAACAACGCCGATCCAGGATCACACTGAACCCATCAACACAAGAATCAACAGAAGAACACGGGCCACCAGGCATGCGGCAAAAAGGACAAGCCATAACTGCAACGAACACAATGATTATCAAGAACTAATCCCACAAAACCCAGTTGAAACTTGACATCTAATAGTGTTGGTAGTCCCCGCCCGTAACTACCCCATAAATCTCCATATCCCGAAAATATAATAATAGGAACAAAAAAAGAAACGAAAAAGAGAAACAGGGAACCCACAAATGCAACAGGTAGGGAACGACGATATCGCAAACGGGAAAGCGTGGTCGACGCTAAAGAAGGACCGCCATAAGCGCAGGCAACAAGCGCGGGGGCAAGGACGGCGGCCGCCGTAACCACGCGACAAGAGCGACGACCACGACGGACGGAGACGGCGGCAAAGAAAGAACAGTCCGCGGCGACGGTTCGACCACACCAGAGAGAAATAGATCTCAAAAATAGATCAAAACGTATTACAAAACATTACAAGTACAAGTACTAAAGTGAAAAAAGAAAAACCAGAAAGGAAAACAGGAAACCGGAAATCATGGGAGAGGCCGTGCGCGCGCCAAGTGTCCCGCGCGGAGCACCCCGGAAAAGTCTCATGAGCGCTACGCGCGTGACACTTGGCGCGCAGAAAGGGCTCCCTGACTAATCGTCGCGAGGAGCACTCCTCAACTAGTGATTTCGGAAATTTTGAACCATGGTACAAGAAGAAGAGATTGGCTTGGGCACCAAATTCGTGTCCGATAGGAATTAGAGCATCTCCAACAGCCGCGCTACGCGCCGCGCCCAAAAAACGCATTTGCCGCGCGCGCTTAGGCTGTTTTTCCGCGCCGCGCAGCGCTGGCTCCAGCAGCAGCGCTATAATGTAGCGCGCGCGCCGCTCCGGCGGTGCGCAAAAATGCAGCGCGCAAAAACCACATATACAGTTCAACAAATAGAAGAAAAACGATCAAACAAACAAAATAAATCAACAATAAATAGTTATTACAACTGAAACAAATAGTTTTATCGTTCAGTACAACAAATAATGCAATAAATAAACACAACCAATAGTTCATGAACAATACAATACATAAAATGCAATGAAATCATGCTCGTTGTCGTCCATGCCATACCCACCACTCTTCAATCAGATCCTTCTGAAGATCATTGTGTGTTGCGGGACGCCGAATGGCATGATAGGAGGCAACAATACGGGCTACCCTTTCAGCCCTCCGTCGCACTCGCACGGGATGTCCCAAGAGCTCATACTGTGAGTAGTCTAAATCTTGGCCACGCTCATTCTCGATGATCATGTTGTGTATGATCACACAAGCGTGCATGATGTACCAAAGCATTTTTTGATCCAAAAATCTAGCCGGTCCTCTCACAATAGCAAATTGGGCTTGCAAAATCCCAAATGCTCTCTCGACATCTTTTCTAGCAGCTGCCTGAGCATTGTGGAAATCAAGATTTTTCTTACCTTCTGGCTTTTTCAACGGCTTCACGAAGGTTTGCCACTTTGGATAGATGCCATCCGTTAGATAATAGCCATAGTTGTACGTATGACCATTTGCTACAAACTGGGCCATTTGCTACAAACTGAACCGATGGCAACTCACCATTCGCAATCTTATTCATCAGTGGTGACCGGTTGACAACATTGATGTCATTCAAAGATCCAGGCATTCCAAAGAATGCATGCCATATCCAAGTCTCCTGATCGGCCACCGCTTCAAGGATTATAGTGGAACCCTTTTTTTGGCCGTGGAATTGCCCATGCCATGCCTTTGGACAATTCTTCCAACTCCAATGCATGCAATCTATTGAGCCAAGCATGCCAGGAAAGCCGCGAGATTTGTTCATCGCCAATAGCCTTGCGGCGTCTTCAGCAGTGGGAGATCTCAAATACTCCTCGCCAAACACTTGCACAATTCCCACTGCAAAGCGCTTGACACACATGATGGCTTGGCTCTCACCCATAGCCAAGTGATCATCAACTAGATCGGCCGAGATACCGTATGCCAACGTACGCAAAGCGGCTGTCACCTTCAGAAAGGTGCTATGCCCGAGCTCTCCAACAACATTCCTCCTTTGCTGGAAAAAACGGTCATGAATCGCTAGTTTCTCTGCAATGCGCTTGAACAAGTCTGTGCTCATCCTAAACCGGCGACGAAAATATGACTCCGGGTATGTGGGATTCTCCACGAAATAGTTCTTCATCAATCTGTTATGGGCATCAATCCTATCTCTCCAATTTTTTTCCCGACCCATAACCGAACCACCGTGCTTCGGTTTTTATTGATATGCATTGCTATGATCATTGTAAGATCCTCCTCCTCTTCCATATCAAATTCATCTTCGGAAGAATCATGCGATGAACTCATCTACAATGTTCAATACTATACTATCAAAACTACAATTCAAAATATGCACCAAATTCAGTTTGGAGCAATACATACCTTGTAGGTTTTTTGTCGAACACCTTGCGGGCGCGGCGCGGAAGCGAGCCGTCGGGCGCTGTTCCTCGGATGTCGGAGGCGCGCGAGGTCCGGTCGGACTAGGAGGGGGTGGGGCGGAAGCACAGCGGCGCGGGGAGGCCGGCGAAGCGCCTGAACGGTCGCCGGCGAGCGCGGGAGGCGGGCGCCAGCGGAGGCAGACCGGGAAGCGCGAGTCGCCGGCGGGCGCGGGGGCGGCGCCGGGATAGGCCGGGGAAGAGGTCGCCGGGGGCGCGAGCGGCGGCGGCGGCGCGGCCGGATGGGGGCGAGCGAGCGCGGGAGAGCCGGCGCGCGGGGGTGGAAGAAAGAAGAAAGGAGAGTTCGCGCGCGCGAGAGTGTGCTGCGCACGGAAGTGAACGCACCAAATCAACAGCGCGGGATGGGGCTTTCACCAGCGCGTCCAACTCGTTTTAGCGCGCGCGCGTTTTTTGCACGCCCGCTGGAGCTGTCCGACGCGTTGCGCGCGCGCTGAAATGACGTTTTTTGCGGCGCGGTGCTAGTATAGCGCGGCTGTTGGAGATGCTTTTAGGAGGGGGGGAGGGAAAGTAAAACAGGCCGACGATTTGGAGCCTAGAACCAAACCACCCGCGACCGCCACCGCCACCGCGACAGCGAATAGAAAATTGAGAGGGTTATAAACCCTCACAGTAACACGCCCCTGAATCCCTCTACAAAAAAACCCTACATCCACATCGCTCCCCTTCCACCCTCCACTTCGCCGCCGCCTCCTCTTCACCACCAACCTTCTCGCGCGCCTCCGCGCCGCCGCCGCCGCCGCCATGGCGACCTCACTCTCATCCCACTCCCAGCTGCGCGCATGCCCCTCCCACGCCCACCGCGCCACCGTGCTCTCCCGCTCCCTCCTCCCCTTCCCGCGCCGCCACCACGGTTCCTCCCGCCGCGGCCTCTCCGCCCGCTCCGCCTCCTCCAACGGCGCCGCACAGGACACCGCTAGTATAACGCGGCTGTTGGAGATGCTTTTAGAAGGGAGGGAGGGAAAGTAAAACAGGCCGACGATTTGGAGCCTAGAACCAAACCACCCGCGACCGCCACCGCCACCGCGACAGCGAATAGAAAATTGAGAGGGTTATAAACCCTCACAGTAACACGCCCCTGAATCCCTCTACAAAAAAACCCTACATCCCCATCGCTCCCCTTCCACCCTCCACTTCGCCGCCGCCTCCTCTTCACCACCAACCTTCTCGCGCGCCTCCGCGCCGCCGCCGCCGCCGCCATGGCGACCTCACTCTCATCCCACTCCCAGCTGCGCGCATGCCCCTCCCACGCCCACCGCGCCACCGTGCTCTCCCGCTCCCTCCTCCCCTTCCCGCGCCGCCACCACGGTTCCTCCCGCCGCGGCCTCTCCGCCCGCTCCGCCTCCTCCAACGGCGCCGCACAGGACACCGCCGTCACCGTACGCCACTTCGCCGCGGAGCCCACCAAGGGCGGCAAGCTCGCCGGCGTCAAGAAGATCATGATTCTCGGCGCGGGGCCTATCGTCATCGGCCAGGCGTGCGAGTTCGACTACTCCGGCACACAGGCTTGCAAGGCGCTCGTCGAGGAGGGATACGAGGTGGTGCTCGTCAACTCCAACCCGGCCACCATCATGACCGACCCCGACCTCGCCCACCGCACTTACATCGGGCCCATGACCCCGCCGCTCGTCGAGGGCATCATCGCCAACGAGCGCCCCGATGCGCTCCTCCCCACAATGGGCGGACAGACGGCCCTCAACCTCGCCGTCTCTCTCGCTGAATCGGGTGCGCTCGATCGGCTCGGTGTGCGCCTCATCGGCGCTTCCCTCCCTGCTATCCGCGCCGCCGAGGACCGCCAGCTCTTCAAGCAGGCCATGGACCGCATCGGACTCAAGACGCCCCCCTCTGGCATCGGCACCACACTTGAGGAGTGCCTCGCAATCGCCAAGGACATTGGTGAGTTCCCCCTGATTGTCCGACCAGCTTTCACACTTGGTGGTACTGGGGGAGGCATCGCCTACAACAGGGCCGAGTTTGAGGACATTTGCCGGTCTGGTCTGGCGGCTTCACACACGCAGCAGGTGCTTGTGGAGAAATCCCTGCTCGGATGGAAGGAGTACGAGCTGGAGGTGATGCGTGACATGGCCGACAATGTGGTCATCATCTGCTCCATTGAGAACATCGATCCCATGGGCGTGCATACAGGTGATTCGATCACGGTAGCGCCTGCTCAGACACTTACTGATAAGGAGTACCAGAGACTCAGGGACCACTCGGTGGCCATCATCCGGGAGATTGGTGTGGAATGCGGTGGCTCCAATGTGCAGTTCGCCGTTAACCCTGCGGATGGGGAGGTCATGGTGATTGAGATGAACCCCAGGGTTTCAAGGTCATCAGCTCTTGCATCAAAGGCGACTGGGTTCCCGATAGCCAAAATGGCAGCAAAACTCTCAGTAGGTTATACATTGGACCAGATTCCAAATGATATCACAAAGAAGACGCCTGCTAGCTTTGAGCCCTCCATTGACTATGTTGTCACAAAGGTAGTCATTTTGAATCTCTTTGCAACCTCCTTGGGGCAAATAGTATTTGGTTCATTGTAGAAATTTTGCATCCATCCAACATTAACTTTGTGTTGTGTTGATGGTGTTTGCTGCAACTTCCAACTGTAGTACCGATAGCTTACTCTTTATGTGCTCGGCATGCTATAGAACTTTTCAACTGCTAATGATTGGTTTGGCCAGTATACTCTCAAGATATTTTTAACAGGATGAGTAAAATTTCTTATTCCTTGCTTAAGGGAATTGTCATATGTGCATCGGCATCTCCCTGTCAGAAGTTCAATGGTGCTTCTTTATTCGACTAAAGATAAAGTAGTACTGTTTAGTTATCCTTTATCTCTTGCACGGTTTACTTCATGTTGCTTCACTAATCATTCTTATCTTCTTGGCTACATTAGTCAATTCAGAATCCAAACATCGCAATCAAATGAGTTCCTCTTTTGTTCTTTATATTTGAGTTCTGCATCTTTGACTAATCTAATTGCTGTGTTCCTACTTCTGATTGCTAGCCCACCAAATATTGAATCTGTAAAGCATAACCTGATATCAAGGAGACTGTCATGTTTGATTTCTTTCTATCTCATAGCTTTTCTCAGATATTATCTCATGTTGTTCTTACTGCAAATAATTTAACATCTGCATGTTGGAATATACTCGAGAAGCAGCAAACAATGATCTAGCTACTTATATTGATTTGCTCATTTGCATGTTCTTTATGTTTTTCATCATTCGGAGGTTGTACTTGTACAGTTGTACTGTTAGTTCAGCTCAGCTAATGTATTGTATTTGCTTTGCAGATACCGCGATTTGCGTTTGAGAAATTCCCTGGTTCTGAACCAATACTAACCACACAGATGAAGTCTGTTGGTGAGTCAATGGCATTAGGGCGGACCTTCCAGGAATCTTTCCAGAAAGCTGTTCGTTCATTGGAGACTGGCTTTGCAGGGTGGGGTTGTGCGCCCATCAAGGAACTTGACTGGGACTGGGAAAAGATAAAATATAGCTTACGTGTACCTAATCCAGATCGTATCCATGCTGTTTATGCTGCTTTCAAGAAAGGCATGAGGGTTGAAGAAATCCATGAAATTAGCTTTATTGATAAATGGTTCCTTACAGAGCTTAAGGAGCTAGTTGATGTTGAGCAGTTCCTTATTACAAAGAACTTAGATCAACTCTCAAAAGATGACTTTTATCAAGTGAAGAGGAGGGGTTTTAGTGACCAGCAGATTGCATTTGCGACATCTTCGTCAGAAAGTGATGTGAGAGCGAGGCGTTCTGCGTTAGGAGTCACTCCAACATACAAGCGTGTTGATACCTGTGCCGCTGAGTTTGAAGCCAATACCCCTTATATGTACTCTTCATATGAGTATGAATGCGAGTCAGCTCCAACTAATCGGAAGAAAGTCTTAATATTGGGTGGTGGACCCAATAGGATAGGGCAGGGTATTGAGTTTGATTACTGCTGTTGCCATGCCTCATTTGCGCTCCGAGAGGTTTGTTACTACTTCGTTTATTTCCACCTTACTTTTTATGGCCATTGTTTCATCATGAGTTTAATAGGCTATTGCATTCTGGTATAGGCCTCCTTTTTTTAATTATAAAATTGTAGCACTGACGTAATAAATTTCTAATTTCTTTGTCAGGCCGGATATGAGACTATAATGATGAACTCCAATCCGGAGACTGTCTCAACTGACTATGATACCAGTGACCGACTGTACTTTGAACCATTGACAGTTGAGGACGTAACAAATGTCATTGATTTGGAGCGCCCAGATGGTATAATTGTGCAGTACGGAGGGCAAACTCCTCTAAAGCTTGCCCTTCCTATACAACGCCATCTAGAGGAGAAGAAGCTGCAGTCTGCTTCAGGCACAGGATTTGTGAAGATATGGGGAACATCACCAGATTCTATTGATGCCGCTGAGGACAGAAAAAGATTTAACGCAATTCTTGGAGAGCTTGGGATCGAGCAACCTAAAGGAGGGATAGCAAGAAGTGAGTCTGATGCATTGTCAATTGCCTCAGAAGTAGGCTACCCTGTTGTTGTCCGGCCCTCGTATGTTCTTGGTGGACGAGCAATGGAGATTGTGTACAATGATGAAAAATTGATAAAGTACCTTGCGACTGCAGTGCAAGTAGATCCAGAACGACCTGTCCTGGTGGATAAATATCTGAATGATGCAATTGAAATTGATATTGATGCATTGGCAGACTCAGTTGGGAATGTTGTGATCGGTGGAATAATGGAGCATATTGAGCAGGCTGGTATACATTCTGGTGATTCTGCTTGTTCCCTTCCCACTAGAACGGTCTCAACCAAGTGCTTAGATATTATTCGTTCATGGACCAAAAAGCTTGCAAAGCGTCTCAATGTCTGTGGGCTCATGAACTGCCAGTATGCCATCACTCCTACTGGTGACGTGTTCCTTCTTGAGGCAAATCCTCGAGCTTCACGCACAGTCCCTTTTGTCTCAAAAGCAATTGGCCACCCGTTGGCTAAATATGCATCTCTGATCATGTCTGGAGTGACCTTGCCAGAGCTTGGGTTTACGAAAGAAGTGATTCCTAAGCATGTTTCTGTCAAGGAGGCTGTTCTTCCATTTGAGAAATTCCAAGGCTGTGACATTCTTCTTGGACCAGAGATGCGCAGCACTGGAGAGGTTATGGGCATTGACTATGAGTTTTCTGGTGCGTTTGCAAAGGCCCAGATTGCCGCTGGACAGATACTCCCTGTAAGTGGCACTGTGTTTGTTAGCCTAAATGACTTGACTAAACGCCACCTTGCTGAAATTGGGCGTGGGTTCCGTGAACTTGGGTTCAACATCATTGCAACATCTGGAACAGCCAAAGTACTTCAGCTTGAGGGCATCCCAGTGGAGCCAGTTCTGAAGATACATGAGGGGCGGCCAAATGCCAGAGATATGCTCAAGAATGGTCAGATACAGGTGATGGTGATAACAAGCTCAGGCGATGACCTTGACTCGAGAGATGGCCTCCAGCTGCGTAGGCTTGCTCTGGCCTACAAGGTCCCCATAATCACAACTGTGGATGGTGCACGGGCTACCATGGACGCCATCAAGAGTATGAAGAACAAGTCAATTGAGATTCTTGCTTTGCAAGACTATTTCCAGCCTGCCGATGCACCACAGAAGTTGCCCGCTGCACAAGCTGCCCCTTAGGGTCAGTCATATACCCTCATGCTTGCCCTTTTCCATCTAATGTCTTTATTCTAATATGAACTAGAATCCTGCGCCATGTAGGATCCTGCTGCTACGATAGTCACACCTACTGCATGCGCGAAGGCAAGTGTCGAGATCACATTTGGTTGCTGAGTGTTGGGAGTCAAAAATTGATATTGGGGATTTGTATTTTTACCGTGTAAGAGTAGGGTCGGCATCTATCTATAGAATAAGGCCTCCAGTTGCAATCTGATGGTGGTATCATCTCCACACTGGAGCATGTACTTGTATCCCCGTGGCGCAAATTTGTGCAACTTATCTATATTGTACTGTATTTGTCCCCAAACATTGTGATTACAATTTTTATCTGCCATGATCATGGTTACCCGCTCAGGTTCTCTTGCAGTTTGTTTGCATCTCCCCATAAAAATGAGAGAATTCCTTATTCGGCTCTTTCTTAAAATTTGCTTCCCTTTTTGGCCCGAAAAACTTTTTTCTTCCTTTTCATACACTTAAACTTCATTTTGTTCCTATGTGACACTTCCGTCAGTTTTGGCTAGTAATACCATTAAGTCCGACATAAAAAGACTCTTTTACCCCTATTGTAATATGTGATCAGATTATTCACATATTGATGACTAATCATAAAACAAAGAGGTGATGTGATATATTTTGTCATGGTTGGATAAATAAAAAAATAGTACTACATGACTAATCATAAAAAAATATTGCAGGGGATTTTAATAATAATATAATGAAGGAAACAATGAGTACCCATTCAGACTCTACAGCATACAAATTTGGGCAGATTAATCTTATGCTTGATAATTTGGACCTTGACGTGTCAATGGGTGATGTCCCTTGAGCTGTGTTGTGTCCGCGCCTCAATTTGCGGCACACGCTCATGCCTCCACCTAGTCGTTTCAAAATTTGTCTCCATCGCTACCATGCATGTATATACACGAGTCAATAGGATAGTTGCGTGAGTATTCCACCAAGATCGAATTAATCCGGTCGATTAAGAGCGAGCTTCTACCAGTGGCGT
The DNA here is from genome assembly GCA_902687465.1 of Secale cereale. Lineage (NCBI taxonomy): Eukaryota > Viridiplantae > Streptophyta > Magnoliopsida > Poales > Poaceae > Secale > Secale cereale. The sequence goes on from LR738711.1 coordinate 487,001,576, forward strand.
GCGCAAGTGAGGTGTCTAGTGCGTGCACTGTTTCAGACAAAATCAATCAAGCTGCTAGCTTGCATGCTTCTTGTCCTAACTTTGCATGTACTCGTGCGTGAGCAACTGGGTGATTTGGCCGGCACCGACGAACATGTAGATATTGCTGGATTTCTGCGCCACAAACGCGGCCGTGGCATTGCCGAAAGTACCCAGTGCTAGCTCCTCTTGGCTGCGTCCATGTGGCTGGGTCGTCAGCTCCTACCTCTACTGTCGTAGAGTTAAGTGTTGTGGGGATTTTCTTTTACTAGTGATCCGAAGCAGGGGTAAAAATGACTTTTCATGTTGCATTTCACGATGTTAGTGGACAAGACGGATGGAAGTGTCATGAAGGGAACAATGTGAAAATTAAGTGTCATAATGGATTTTTTTTTTAGGGCCAAAAAGGGACAAATTTTAAGAAAGAGCCAAATAAGGAATTCTCTCCATAAAAATCCTTGTGTGGTTTTATGCGCTTGAATTTTGAAGGAGAAATTAATCTTAATTGTCTCAATGTTTATTAATTATGTTCTGTGTCGGCAAATGATCATTCTGTTTGGGTGCAAAAATGGCATGTAAGGTTTTTACACGAGTTTCAGGCAATCTCTCTTTCCTACTCCCTCTGTACCACAATACTTGTATTTGTAGCTGGGGGAGTATTTTGGAAACGAAGTGATGTGATGTGAGGACGGGGGACAGATAATTCCAGGATAGTTGTCAAGCAACAAGAGTTGTACATCTTTACCTAATAATAAAGAAAATTGGGTTTCAGCTCGTCCGTCATGGCATTTTTTAAAAAGTCCCTCTACTTTAGAGAAATCAACCCGCAGTCCTATTTTAAGTTAAAACGAATCGTTTTTTTTGTATTTTACACAAAAGTCCCTGTGTTTTCTTCAAATCAACCCGCAGTCCGGAATTAAGTCATACCCGAACCGTTATTTTACAATTTTCGAAAACCCCCCTGATGTTTTAGGTAATTCATCCGCGGATCATATTTAAGTCAAATGCATGGTTTTTTTAAATCATCCATATCTTTTAAACCGTAACTCCGATTTAAACATGTTATATATGAAATTTGATTAGAAAAATATGTAGAATATGAATATGAGATTATTTTTACTTGTTAAGTATTTATAATATTATTTTGGAATATATTTAAGTCAAACAAATGATTTTGTAAAATATACGTATCTTTTAAACTGTAACTTCGATTTTAACATATTGTATATGAAATTTTATTAAAAAAATGTGTAGAATCCAAATATGATGTTAATTTTACATGTTAAATATTTTTAAAATATTGTTTTGGAAGCAAACTTATAATTTATAGCACAAGATCCGTTTTTTTCTTTCGTACCGATGGCGATCCGGATTGCAAATAAGCACTACACTATAACCATATAGGGAAAAGAAAACATCGATAACTACACATGCATACCTCTGAAAAATGTCGCAGGGGAAAACAACAGATTTCTCATCGAGAGAGAGAGAGAGAGAGAGAGAGAGAGAGAGAGAGAGGGAGAGAGAGAGAGGAGAGAGACACCTTAGGATTAACAATATTTAAACACGTTTTTTGCTTTATTTTGTGTGAACATTGAGGCCATCGCCGGCGAGGGTGAGAAGGAGGATAAGCGGCAATACAAATATGATGCCTCGCAAAAATAAAGGAGATGGACCTATTGTGGTCTTGAGTGATGGTTGTTGGGCTAAGATCGTGTGTTATGTTTTCTCTCCCGTTGCAACGCACGGGCTCTTTTGCTAGTCTAACCAAAGGATGTAGGTGGAGTGAGAAGAAGTCTTTGCCAACGGGAGCGGCTCGTGTGAGCTAGCTTCGGATTCGCATGCGCGTTGTAAAACGATTCAATGGTCAAATACACACAGCACACACACACACACTCGGAGATAGATATTTGCCTTAGAAAATTAGAAGGAGCATTCATACACCACCAAAGGAACATGTTTATGGATGTCTCGCTTTCGACCGGTATGTCGACTACTGGTAGACATTTTCGCTTGGGTAAGCCATGCTCAGCTGGAAGTAGCCAAGCTCGTGTTTCCTACTTCGAGGATGGATAAGTTCTGGGAGCAATTCCGCCGTTCCAATCTACACGAATAGACTTGGAATGAGGGCACTGCGCAGCTGGAATTTGACTTTCAGGCATGTCATTCTCTACGGTCAAAAGTTTAAAATAGTAGTCAAGCCAGCTCGTCGTCTTGCCACTGTGCTGTTCCGTTCAACATACGCAAAGCGCCAAACAAGGAAATCCTAAAGAAACCCGCAGCGCTCTTCGTTTCTCCTCCCACGACGTTTCCAAGTTGTGCGCTTGAATTGACCTGCCTCTTTTGATTGAGGACATTGAATTTTCCTTTTCTTTTCCTTCTGAAAAGATCTTGATGTACTTGCAGTTTTTTTCCTTCTGAACTTGCAGTTGGGTGTACTTCATTACATTCTTCGGAAACTGCTACTCTTTTTTGGGTCGTCTAGGGCGTATCTAGTCTAGATGAGAAATAATTATTGCAATTCAAGATGGCGTCATCCACCGTTCGTGACTTGTTTCCTGTCTTCCCAGCTTTTATTTTAGGACGCTGATAGGCGTCGGTGCGCCGGCTGAATAGTTGGGCCAGTCAAGCCACAGTCATTCGATACATACTTTCCCAACCGTCTGATTACTTCGTTCCAAAAGTCAAACGCACAGGAAACAAGGAAAAAGGCAGCGCGCGCACATGCCAGATCCTGAGCGCTCGCTGGTCGCCCGCACTTCTCCTCATCTTCCCGTGCTTGCTTGCCACCCTTGCCACCGCGCCCATCACCCGCGCTCGCCCGCCGCCCCCGTCTCCGGCTCGCCGCCGTTTTGACTTGCACGGCCATGTCTAGTAAAAAAAAGCAACAAAAACCTCAAGTGCTGGGTTGAAGCAAAACAATTTGCCGGTTCCAGCAAAAATAAATGACGGTTCCGGCAAAAATCTCAGCAGCAGAAAAAACTTCAGTAGTGGATTTGTAGCAAACAAATTAGTTAGTTCCAGCAAAAAGAAACGCTAGTTCGAACAAAAAATCATGCCGCTTCAAACAAATGTTTACTGGTTCCAGCAAATTACACGACGCCATGATGCGTGTTATGTAAATGGATGTAGCAACTAAGAACATTGGTTGTAGCAAAACCTCAAATGGTTGTAGCAAAATAAATGATGCACTGGTTCCACCAAAAATACATGGTAGCACAAAAATTGACTGGTTCCAGCAAAAACCAAAGATGATGGTAGCAAAATTGTATACTGGTTGTACCAAAAGCAAATGACATGGTAGCAAAAATTTGGGTTGGTTCCATAAAAAAACGAACATGGTTGTAGCAAAAAAAAATGATTGGTTCCAACAAAAACTGAAGATAGTGGTAGCAAAATTGTACACTGGCTGTACCAAATAGCAAATGACAAGGCAACAAAAACTTGGATTGGTTCCATCAAAAAACAAACATGATGGTAGCAAAATCTTACACTAGTTCCAGCAAAAGGCAAGGGCGTTGGTAGCAAAAATTGTTGGAATTTACTAGTATTTACTAGTCCAAATAAATTCAGAAATTCTCATTGACACATTATTATTTTGTTAATTGGGAAAATTAATGAGTCATTGATTAATTAGTAACGGTCGCGTTTATTGGGGCTGTTTCTATTTCATTAACAGACGCGGTTATGACGACCGTTTCTGACTCATTAACAAACGCGTTTATTGTTACTGTTTCTATTTCATAAACGGACGTGTTAAGTACGGCAGTTTCTAAATCATAAACAGACGCGTTTATGGGGCTGCTTTGACTCCCAACATACACTATATAAACCCATACCAAGCCAGCCTTGGAAGTAAGTTGTTTTCGTATGGTTTCTCACCGTTCCAAAATATTGCGCTGCCACTCAAGCCTTCTCCATCCCTCCTTCCGGCGTGCACCAGAAGAAGGGACAGCAGGCCTCCGGAACCCCGCCTCTTGCGATCCTGCACGGGAGAGGGGCGATCAGGTTTTTGGGGAGAGCTCTCGCTCGACTGCTGACAGCGATCACTTCCCCAACGACGACTTCTTCCCCGACATCGGCAACCTCTTCCTCGACGACGACATGGCCCAGACCGGGGACAACACAGCCGCTACTACAGCTGCTGCAACGTATGCATCTCTCTCTCATCTGTATCAGATCTCGCTACAATTTCTATGTCTAGTACTTGCCATAGATTGGATCTGTTTCCCCATTGTACTAGATATTTGCATGCTCGCTTTAGTTGCTTCTGTCATGATTAATTTTATGATATTTCGGATTAAACCATATGATGAATTGCTAATATATTCAACAATCCAAAACCTGATTATAGGCAATTTGCTACACCTGCTTTTCTTACGTCGACAAAGCCCGATCGGTTCAAGGGTGTGAACTATAAGAGGTGGCGCACGAGAGCAGTGTTGTGGTTTCAATCCATGAACTGCTATGCGGCCACCAAGGGCATGCCTGAGGGCGATCTTGAACCTGCACAGCGGGAAGCCTTTGAAAGGGTTGATATTATGTTTAAGACAGCCCTCCTCGGTATTATTGATGATTCCATTGTGGATCCTTATATGTCGTTTGATAATGGCAAGGACATGTGGGCCGCGCTCGAGGCCAAGTTTGGGGTCTCGGACGCTGGTAGCGAGTTGTACGTCATGGAGCAATTCTATGACTACAAGATGACTAATGAGCGTTCTGTTGTTCAACAGGCTCATGAGATACAGTCACTCGCTAAGGAACTTGAGCACTTTAAGTGTAATTTACCGGACAAATTTGTGGCCGGTGGCATCATTGCCAAGCTTCCACCTTCGCGGGGCACCTTTGCTACTTCTCTGAAACACAAGAGACAGGAGTTTTCCGTTTTGGACCTCATCGGATCTCTTGATGTGGAAGAGAAGGCGAGAGCAAAGGATACACGTGCTTGGGTTGCTGAGGTAGGTTCTGCTGCGCACATGGTGCAGAAAAAAAACTACCAGCCCAACAAGCCTAAATATAACAAGAAGAAATACGAGGGTAAAGGTAAGCCTGACAACAAGTTTAAGCCATCGTCCTCTACCAACTTTAAGAAGAAGAAGGGATCATGCCATGTTTGTGGCGACCTGAGCCATTGGGCTCCGAGATTGTAATGCCCAGGATGGAGTTATACCTCCTACGTGTCGATGCACGACTTAAAGGCATAAGTCCATCCTAGAATGATCTCAAGTTTGGTAATCTTTGCACAACTCATGTAAAAGAGGGATAGTAAACTGAAAAATAGTTGGCTTACACTCGCCACGTCACAGAATTACAGTACAAGTCTCAAACATCATACATTAAGAACACTACAACCCTCTAAGGGCAAAAGCCAAATGTCAAAGTACCAAACTCAGATAAATAAACCACAGGCGGATCGAATCCTAGTAAGAGACTCCACTACTGATCGTCCGGGTAGCGCACGTAGTACCGACTACGCTCCTCGTCGTACTCCCAATCCAGCTCGGTGCCATCACCTGGATAGCTCACAGTTGGACCTGCATCTGGTGTGTGAAGTAACTGTGAGTCACAGAGGACTCAGCAATCCCGTTCCCGGGTAACAGAACTATTTAAGCCTTTGGGTGAGGATAAGGCTGAAGAAAGAATAAGTCTGCAGCAGCAACTAGCATCTAGCTTACGTAAGTGAGAGCGAGAAGAGAAGGCATCGGCGAGAAGTGATCACGAAGTGATCCTAGCTACAAGCTCACAATCATAACCCCTCCGTGTTCAACTCCCGAATCCCTATTCGGAAATCGACAGTCACGGAACACACGCTGGTAGTGTATTAGTAACATTGTGTCAAGTTTTCTACAACCGGAATTAACAAGCTCCCATCTGCCACATAACCGCGGGCACGACTTTCGAAAGTTCAAACCCTGCAGGGGTGTTCCAACTTGACCCATTACAAGCCCACGATCCGCGGAGTCGCAACTCAAAAGTGGGAAGGCCCGAGTATCCTCGGAATCCCGTGCTCAAGATATACCGAGCTAAGGTAAGGCTAATCCAGCAAATCCTCCCGGCGTGTCGACACCCTGATAGTAGCCGCGCGTATCTAAGTCTCAGGACACGACCGGATGGGCGATTCTACAGGTTTTTACCAAACCTCGAGTTTCCTTGAGGTGGCCCCGCAGACTCCCCGTTTCGGACCAACACTCATGTGGAGCACTGGCCCGGGGTTGTTGATTAAGAAAGAGGGTTAATTACTCCCTATGCATGTTTAGTTTGTTATTAGGCAAATAGTACCAATGTTGGGATTTGCTGGAAAAGACTTAGCACTTAGCGGTTTATCGAGGGGGTCCCATACACCCCAACCGTGTTAGGAACGCATAATCAAGGAACATAATACCGGCTTATACGGATCCTAACGGCATGAGTGGAACAAATCACCAAGCAAAAGGCTTAGCCTTCCACCCTTGCCAATATATAGATGATTTCATTTTAAGCATTTATATAGTGTGATATAACCCAACCAAACTTCAACATGGAGCAAGCATCTTCAATCTTCACCTGCAACTAGCAACGCTATAAGAAGGGCTGAGCGAAGCGTACTTAGCCAAGCAACGGTTTGCATAGGTAGGGTGGTTAAACATGGCAATTGGTTACAAGTAGGAGGCTGACAAGAAGAATATGGGCATCGAGGCAAAACTATAGATCGAGACTACTAGCAATAGGCAAAGATAGTAATGTTATCGGAGTTCGGTCATCTTGCCTGAAGAGAAGTCGTTCGGATCGTAAGAAGGGTCCTCGTGCTCAACCTCGTTGGAAACCTCGTGCTCAACTTCGTACCCGGTCTCAGCTTCCGGCTCTAAACAAAACAATCACACCAAGCACCAATCAACAAGATGCAATGCGCACTCGAAAAACATGAATGCATGATGGATGCACTAAAAAATGCACACGGAGCACGTAAAACATCACTCAAGCAAAACACCTCAAAACATGATAACAATCTGATATTATTAATCTACACAGAAAAACAATCAAGTTTGATATAAGATTCGCTGAAATCGGAGTTACGGGCTAAAAGTTATGCCCGAAACAAGATTTGAGCGAAAGCTGAAAATTACAGCAACATAGCAACTTTGGAGCTCAAAATAATTAAGCTACAGCACCCAAAAGCATGGCAAAGGACAGGAACACAAACTAGACATATAGTACAACAACTAGGTCCAAAGTGCACCCCCAACGGAGTCACGGATCAATAGCAATGATCTTGGACATATTGAACTTTGCAATAAAATTCTGGCAGCAGAATTTTATTGAAACTTTAGAGCACAAGATAAATATGCTACAGCCACTCAAATGAACATGTGAGGACATGGATGGAAAGACAACAATATATACTACAAGGAACAAACAAAATCCACTCCAAAACTAACATGCTTTGTCCTAGAACATCACACGAACATGGCATCGGAACGTTACAGATTTCAGACTTGGTGAAAATCACGAAGTCCTAAAACAGCAATATCATCATAGCACACAAAAGAGCAAGTTTAAGTCACCTCGAAACTAAACATGGCAAAGGGTAAGCACCTCATCAACATACACATGAAGGTGATCCCGAAGCACACAAGCATGCTTCATAGAGGTGAACACAACGATTGCAATGAGCTCAACAAGATGGCATTTCATAACAAGTGAAAGCACCTCATATGAACATGGCACTTTGCAACGATGATAACAAGGCAAAAATAAATCTACCATGCAACCTATCACAAGCAACACGTAGTTCGTGACAAGACGAACACGTGGACATGTCATTTGCATCGTTTGGACAAACGAGCTAAAAGTTATCACATGTCAAAGGTGGCATGAAAATAACACATAACATCAGTTTATATCATGATGCACTCTTGCAACAGCAAAACAAGCCCCTAGATGATCTCTAACATGCATGACAACAACAGGTAAAACGTAGAGCACATCTCCACGAACGTCTGGACATATCACACGCACAAAACGGAGCATCAGGCAAAAAGTTACAGCAGGTCAAACTTAGCATCACAGATTAGTTAACAGGGACTTAGAGATCTAGGGTTCAACCTCAACAGAAACAGATCTGAAGGAACAGTAACGGGCCGGCGCGGCGGCTTCGGTGCGGCGGCGGATCTGGGCCCGCGGAGAAGGAAGTGGGCCGCGGCGGAGGCGGGAGCCCGCCTGGCTCGGCGACGCGTTGGAGGACGCGGCGGCCCGCGTCGCTGGCGTGGCCCGGCTGGGGGGGAGGCGGCCCGGCGCGCTGTGCGGAGGCGGCGGAGCGGTCGGGCCTGGCCCGAGAGGCTGGCAAGGAGGCGGCGGCCCGCGCGGGAAGTGGCGAAGGCGCGCTGGGCCGCGGGAGCCTGGAGGGAGGTAGGCCCAGCGGAGGGCCTTCTGCGGCGATCTGGTCCCCAGGGGCGACGGGCCCGGCGCGGTCGCCCCGATCGGTCGACGAAGCGACTAGGCCAGCTGGCGGCGTACGACGAAGGCCGGTCGGCGCCGCGGTGCGAACGAGCGTCGGTCGCCGGTCGAGGAAAAAGCGGCGGGCGTTGACCCCGGGCTCGAGGGAGCTGGTTCCCTCGGGATCCAGGGATTTTGAGATCTGGTGAACTGGAAGAAAGGAAAAAAAAATAGAGGGGAAGGGGAAGAAGAAGAGGACATGCCAAAATAGACTTAGGGGGTCTATATGTAGCAGTTTTTAGGGTTAGGAGGGGATTTAGGGGCGCTAGGAGCCCTCCGATCGCGATCCAACGGATCCGATCGCGGGGGTAGAATTAAAAGGCCTAGACGGAGATAAAAGAAAGCAGCAGGGATGTTTCCGGGACACGAAGTGAAGGCACTTCGGACCCACACGGACAACGGATGGAAAAGTCAACGGAGTCCAAACGAGACGAGATTTGAGAGGCGGGTTGCACACAACAAAACAACAACACACAACACAACCTCGCGGCACACCGGTAACGTAAAACGCCCGAACAACAAAGTAGGCCTACGGGACGTCACGGACACGTGAGGGAGCTCCGGAACGCGAAACGGACAACGGGAAGAAACACACGGAACCGGAAACAACCCACAACACAAATGCAATGCGATGCACATGTCTACATGATATGAATGAATGCCACACACTCACACAACAAAACGACGAAAGCCCGAAAGACAAAGAACCCGGAATGGAAATAGATGAAGCCGGAGATATATATATACCCAAAAGGGAAAGTATTACATCCGGGGCATTACAAACTCTCCTCTACTACAAAAAGATCTCGTCCCGAGATCTAGGACTGGAAAAAGGAAGGGTACTCGGAACGAAGATGATCTTCTCGTTCCCAGGTAGCTTCTCGGTCGGTGTGATGTGACCACTTGACTTTCAGAAACTTGATGGACTTGTTGCGAGTCTTGCGTTCGGTTTCTTCGAGAATAGCAACTGGATGCTCTCGGTAGGAAAGGTCTTGTTGGAGATCAATCTCCTCAAACGGAATCATGCGCTCAGGTGCCTTGAAGCATTTGCGAAGCTGAGACACATGGAAGACATCATGAACATTTGCAAAGTTGGAAGGGAGCTCGAGCTGATAGGCTAGATCTCCTCTTTTGCCAAGAATCTTGAAAGGCCCGACGTATCTAGGAGCAAGCTTCCCTTTGATACCGAATCTTTGGGTTCCTTTCATCGGAGAAACTCGGAGATAGACATGATCACCGATGTCGAAAGCCAAATCACGATGCTTTCCGTCATAGTAGCTCTTCTGACGCGACTGAGCGGCCTTGAGATTCTCACGTATGACTTTGCACATTTATTCAGCTTCAGAGATCAAGTCATTGCCAAGAAGTTGGCGTTCGCCTGTTTCAGACCAGTTGAGAGGGGTACGACACTTCCTGCCATAGAGAATTTCAAACGGTGCTTTGCCTGCACTTGCTTGAAAGCTGTTGTTGTAAGAGAACTCGGCAAATGGAAGGCAGTCTTCCCATTTCATGCCGAAGGAGATGACACAGGCTCTGAGCATATCTTCTAGGATCTGATTCACACGCTCGACTTGACCACTAGTCTGAGGGTGAAAGGCAGTGCTGAACCTGATCTTCGTGCCCATGGCGGACTGAAAGGAGTCCCAGAACCTTGATGTGAACAAGCTGCCACGGTCTGAGGATATCACTTGAGGAATGCCATGTAGGGACACAATTCTGGAAGTGTACAGCTCTGCAAGTTGAGCTGCATTGATTGATTCTTTGACTGGAAGAAAGTGAGCGACTTTGGTAAGCTTGTCAATCACCACAAAGATAGCATCATTGCCTCTCTTGGATTTAGGAAAACCAGTGACGAAGTCCATTTCAATGTGGTCGAACTTCCACTCAGGAATAGGAAGAGGTTGGAGAAGACCGGCTGGACGTTGATGTTCTGCTTTCACTCTTCTGCATACATCACATTCATTCACGAATTGGGCAATCTCCCTTTTCATGCGTGTCCACCAGTAAGATTGCTTGAGATCTTGGTACATCTTGGAACTGCCAGGATGAATGGAAAGGAGAGAATCATGATCTTCTTCCATTATGAGCTTCCTGAGATCACCTTTGGGAACAACGAGTCTGTCCTCGAAGAACAAGGTATCTCTCTCATCAACACGGAAGCACTTGTATTTTGGAGTGCCCTTTGCAATCCCATGTTTCACCTTCTTCACCATGGTATCACTGAGCTGGGCCTCACGGACTTGATCTTCCAAGGTAGGAGCAATGATGATATTGCTGTTTTAGGACTTAGTGATTTTCACCAAGTCCGAAATCTGTAACGTTCCGATGCCATGTTCGTGTGATGTTCTAGGACAAAGCATGTTAGTTTTGGAGTGGATTTTGTTTGTTCCTTGTAGTATATATTGTTGTCTTTCCATCCATGTCCTCACATGTCCATTTGAGTGGCTGTAGCATGTTTATCTTGTGCTCTAAAGTTTCAATAAAATTCTGCTGCCAGAATTTTATTGCAAAGTTCAATATGTCCAAGATCATTGCTATTGATCCGTGACTCCGTTGGGGGTGCACTTTGGACCTAGTTGCTGTACTATATGTCTAGTTTGTGTTCATGTCCTTTGCCATGCTTTTGGGTGCTGTAGCTTAATTATTTTGAGCTCCAAAGTTGCTATGTTGCTGTAATTTTCAGCTTTCGCTCAAATCTTGTTTCGGGCATAACTTTTAGCCCGTAACTCCGATTTCAGCGAATCTTATATCAAACTTGATTGTTTTTCTGTGTAGATTAATAATATCAGATTGTTATCATGTTTTGAGGTGTTTTGCTTGAGTGATGTTTTACGTGCTCCGTGTGCATTTTTAGTGCATCCATCATGCATTCATGTTTTTCGAGTGCGCATTGCATCTTGTTGATTGGTGCTTGGTGTGATTGTTTTGTTTAGAGCCGGAAGCTGAGACCGGGTACGAAGTTGAGCACGAGGTTTCCAACGAGGTTGAGCACGAGGACCCTTCTTACGATCCGAACGACTTCTCTTCAGGCAAGATGACCGAACTCCGATAACATTACTATCTTTGCCTATTGCTAGTAGTCTCGATCTATAGTTTTGCCTCGATGCTCATGTTCTTCTTGTCAGCCTCCTACTTGTAACCAATTGCCATGTTTAACCACCCTACCTATGCAAACCGTTGCTTGGCTAAGTACGCTTCGCTCAACCCTTCTTATAGCGTTGCTAGTTGCAGGTGAAGATTGAAGATGCTTGCTCCATGTTGAAGTTTGGTTGGGTTATATCACACTATATAAATGCTTAAAATGAAATCATCTATATATTGGCAAGGGTGGAAGGCTAAGCCTTTTGCTTGGTGATTTGTTCCACTCATGCCGTTAGGATCCGTATAAGCCGGTATTATGTTCCTTGATTATGCGTTCCTAACACGGTTGGGGTGTATGGGACCCCCTCGATAAACCGCTAAGTGCTAAGTCTTTTCCAGCAAATCCCAACATTGGTACTATTTGCCTAATAACAAACTAAACATGCATAGGGAGTAATTAACCCTCTTTCTTAATCAACAACCCCGGGCCAGTGCTCCACATGAGTGTTGGTCCGAAACGGGGAGTCTGCGGGGCCACCTCAAGGAAACTCGAGGTTTGGTAAAAACCTGTAGAATCGCCCATCCGGTCGTGTCCTGAGACTTAGATACGCGCGGCTACTATCAGGGTGTCGACACGCCGGGAGGATTTGCTGGATTAGCTTTACCTTAGCTCGGTATATCTTGAGCACGGGATTCCGAGGATACTCGGGCCTTCCCACTTTGGAGTTGCGACTCAGCGGATCGTGGGCTTGTAATGGGTCAAGTTGGAACACCCCTGCAGGGTTTGAACTTTCAAAAGCCGTGCCCGCGGTTATGTGGCAGATGGGAGCTTGTTAATTCCGGTTGTAGAAAACTTGACACAATGTTACTAATACACTACCAGCGTGTGTTCCGTGACTGTCGATTTCCGAATAGGGATTCGGGAGTTGAACACGGAGGGGTTATGATTGTGAGCTTGTAGCTAGGATCACTTCGTGATCACTTCTCGCCGATGCCTTCTCTTCTCGCTCTCACTTACGTAAGCTAGATGCTAGTTGCTGCTGCAGACTTATTCTTTCTTCAGCCTTATCCTCACCCAAAGGCTTAAATAGTTCTGTTACCCGGGAACGGGATTGCTGAGTCCTCTGTGGCTCACAGTTACCTCACACACCAGATGCAGGTCCAGCTGTGAGCTATCCAGGTGATGGCACCGAGCTGGATTGGGAGTACGACGAGGAGCGTAGTCGGTACTACGTGCGCTACCCGGACGATCAGTAGTGGAGTCTCTTACTAGGATTCGATCCGCCTGTGGTTTATTTATCTGAGTTTGGTACTTTGACATTTGGCTTTTGCCCTTAGAGGGTTGTAGTGTTCTTAATGTATGATGTTTGAGACTTGTACTGTAATTCTGTGACGTGGCGAGTGTAAGCCAACTATTTTTCAGTTTACTATCCCTCTTTTACATGAGTTGTGCAAAGATTACCAAACTTGAGATCATTCTAGGATGGACTTATGCCTTTAAGTCGTGCCTCGACACGTAGGAGGTATAACTCCATCCTGGGCATTACAGAGATGCCCCAAACGGCATGAGCTGCAGCAGCTGGAGAATTGCGGCAAGATCGCTAATGTTGTCATGGCTGACACCGAGATGAAGGATATTGGGTCACAGGGACTTCCCCCGTGCTGATGGGGAACGGGTCACATGCCACTGTTCGTGGTGTTGGTACGGTCGATCTGAAGTTTACTTCGGGGAAGATCGTGCGACTGAAGAACGTGCATCATGTGCCCTCCATCAATAAGAATCTCGTCAGCGGTTCGCATTTATGTCGGGATGGTTATAAGTTGGTTTTCGAGTCCAATAAAGTTGTAATTTCCAAGTATGGACAATTTGTTGGTAAAGGCTATGAGTGCGGAGGCTTGTTCCGCCTATCTTTGTCAGACTTATGCACTAAAGTTATTAATCATGTTTGCCACGATAATGAATCTGATATTTGGCATTCACGACTTTGTCATATTAACTTTGGTTGCATGACGCGGTTAGGAAATATGAGTTTAATTCCGAAATTTACTACTGTGAAAGGTTCCAAATGTCAAGTGTGTGTTCAAGCTAAGCAACCTCGCAAGTCCCATAAGACTGCGGAGGTAAGAAATTTAGCACCACTGGAGCTTATACATTCTGATCTTTGTGAGATGAATGGCGTGTTGACAAAGGGTGGAAAGAAATACTTTATGACACTCATTGGTGACTCCACTAGATATTGTTATGTGTATCTTCTGAAAACAAAAGATGAGGCTTTAACTTACTTCAAAAACTATAAGGCCGAAGCAGAGAACCAACTTGATCGTAAAATTAAACGGCTTAGGTCTGATCGTGGTGGAGAGTATTTTTCAAATGAATTCAATTCGTTTTGTGCGGAACATGGTATTATCCATGAGAGGACGCCTCCCTATTCACCTCAGTCAAATGGGGTGGCTGAAAGAAAGAACCGAACTCTGTCTGATTTGGTTAACGCCATGTTAGACACTTCGGGTCTCTCCAAGGCATGGTGGGGGGAGGCGCTAATGATTGCATGTCATGTCCTAAACCGAGTTCCCACAAAGAATAAAACCATTACTCCATTTTAGGAATGGGAAAGCAAAAGATTGAAACTCTCTTACTTACGTACTTGGGTTGTTTGGCGAAAGTCAATATATCAATTCCCAAGAAGCGCAAGCTTGGACCTAAAACCGTAGATTGTGTTCTTTTGGGCTATGCTTTTAATAGCATCGGTTATAGATTTTTGGTAGTAAAATCTGAGGTATCCGACATGCATGTCGGTACGATTATGGAGTCGAATGATGCGACTTTCTTTGAGAACATATTTCCTATGAAGGATATGGCTAGCTCATCAAATCAGGAAATACCTATTTTATCGAGTCAGGAAATAACTGAGATTCCTGAACCCACCATTCCAATAGAACACGTTGAGAATCCCTTGGAGGATGACAATAAAGTTCCTGTTAGGATCAAGAGACAGAGGATTGCAAAGTCCTTTGGTAATGATTTCATTGTGTACCTCGTGGATGACACACCTAGGACTATTTCAGAAGCCTATGCATCTCTTGATGCTGACTACTGGAAAGAGGCTGTCCGTTGCGAGATGGATTCCATCCTGGCTAAGGGAACCTGGGAGATCACCGATCGTCCCTATGGGTGTAAACCTGTAGGGTGTAAGTGGGTGTTCAAGAAAAAGCTTAGGCCTGATGGTACAATTGAGAAGTACAAGGCAAGGCTTGTGGCCAAGGGTTATACTCAGAAAGAAGGTGAAGACTTCTTTGATACTTACTCACCTGTGGCTAGATTGACCACTATCCGAGTGCTATTGTCTTTGGCTGCCTCGCATGGTCTTCTCGTTCATCAAATGGACATTAAGACATCTTTCCTTAATGGAGAGTTGGATGAGGAAATTTATATGGAGCAGCCAGACGGTTTCGTAGTGCCCGGTCAGGAAGGAAAAGTGTGTAAGTTATTGAAGTCATTATATGGCCTCAAGCAAGCTCCTAAGCAATGGCACGAGAAGTTTGAAAGGACTTTGACTTCTGAAGGCTTTGTTGTAAACGAAGCTGACAAATGTGTGTACTATCGCCATGGTGGGGGCGAGGGAGTTATTCTTTGTCTATATGTCGACGACATAGTGATATTTGGAACCAATCTTGATTTAATTAAGGAAGTTAAGGATTTCTTATCTCGTTGCTTTGAGATGAAGGATCTAGGAGTGGCTGATGTTATCTTGAACATCAAGCTGCTGAGAGATGATAATGGTGGGATTACACTGCTTCAATCTCACAATGTGGAAAAGGTCTTGAGTCGCTTCGGGTATACCGACTGTAAGCCTTCTCCAACTCCATATGATCCTAGTGTGTTGCTTCGAAAGAATCGACGGATTGCTAGAGATCAACTGAGATATTCTCAGATTATAGGCTCGCTTATGTATTTGGCGAGTGCCACGAGGCCTGACATCTCTTTTGCTGTGAGCAAATTGAGCCGGTTTGTTTCCAATCCGGGAGATGATCATTGGCGTGCGCTTGAGAGAGTTATGCGCTATTTAAAAGGCACAACGAGCTATGGAATTCACTATACCGGAAACCCGAGGGTTCTGAAAAGCTATAGTGATTCTAATTGGATATCTGATGCTGATGAGATTAAGGCCACTAGTGGTTATTTATTTACACTTGGTGGTGGCGCTGTTTCTTGGAAGTCTTGCAAGCAGACCATCTTAACGAGGTCAACTATGGAAGCAGAACTCGCAGCATTAGATACAGCCACTGTTGAAGCAGAGTGGCTTCGTGAGCTTTTGATGGACTTGCCTGTGGTTGAAAAACCAATACCCGCGATCCTAATGAACTGTGATAATCAAACCGTGATCATCAAAGTGAACAGTTCTAAGGATAATATGAAGTCATCAAGGCATGTGAAGAGGAGATTGAAATCTGTCAGGAAACTGAAAAACTCCGGAGTTATTACAGTGGATTATATCCAAACGACTATGAACTTGGCAGATCCCTTCACAAAGGGTTTATCACGTAATGTGATAGATAATGCATCGAGGGAGATGGGTTTAAGACCCACGGTATGAGTTGTCCATAGTGGTAACCTACTCTATGTGATCGGAGATCCCGTGAATTAGAAGTAAGAGACAAGCTGTTGGTCAGCTGAGAGGAGAGTATTCTTATATTTTATCCCACTCCGTGAAGATGCAATATTCTCCTAATCTGTATGGTAGGTTGACATTTCTCTTAATGTGTTCCAAGTGGTTTACTTATATAAGCGGAGATGTGTCCTACAGAGCATCTCTTGAGGAACTCACCTATATGAGCTTGATTGTTGAACGTCGCAATCTGTGAGAATTGGGTGTTCTCTAAAAAAACTCATGAAAGTCCTTCGGAGTATGACGCATAAGCTCCAACCGCGGGAAAGCCTTGCGGCAGCCTAGTATCGGTCTAGACGTTGTGTGAAACTGGTATCACAGCAAACTTGTAGTTCAAGGCATAGTCCACTATCCAAGTTGTGAATTAGTGTAACATAACATTCTAGGTGGAAGTTCAACTTAACAGTCTCCACTAAGTACCGGTATATAAACAATGCTTTGGAACTTAAAAATAAGGAGATGTGTCTATGAGATTTTGTGGGGGATTGTTGGAATTTACTAGTATTTACTAGTCCAAATAAATTCAGAAATTCTCATTGACACATTATTATTTTGTTAATTGGGAAAATTAATGAGTCATTGATTAATTAGTAACGGTCACGTTTATTGGGGCTGTTTCTATTTCATTAAGAGACGCGGTTATTACGACCGTTTCTGACTCATTAACAAACGCGTTTATTGTTACTGTTTCTATTTCATAAACGGACGTGTTAAGTATGACAGTTTCTAAATCATAAACGGACGCGTTTATGGCGGCTGCTTTGACTCCCAACATACACTATATAAACCCGTACCAAGCCAGCCTTGGGAGTAGGTTGTTTTCGTATGGTTTCTCACCGTTCCAAAATATTGCGCCGCCACTCAAGCCTTCTCCATCCCTCCTTCCGGCGTGCACCAGAAGAAGGGACAGCAGGCCTCCGGAACCCCGCCTCTTGCGATCCTGTACGGGAGAGGGGCGATCAGGTTTTTGGGGAGAGCTCTCGCTCGACTACTGACAGCGATCACTTCCCCAACGACGACTTCTTCCCCGACATCGACAACCTCTTCCTCGACGACGACATGACCCAGACCGGGGACAACACAGCCGCTACTACAGCTGCTGCAACGTATGCATCTCTCTCTCATCTGTATCAGATCTCGCTACAATTTCTATGTCTAGTACTTGCCATAGATTGGATATGTTTCCCCATTGTACTAGATATTTGCATGCTCGCTTTAGTTGCTTCTGTCACGATTAATTTTATGATATTTCGGATTAAACCATATGATGAATTGCTAATATATTCAACAAAAATTGGGGCTGCTTCCAAGAAAAGAAAGGCCGGATCTCCATCACTTGTCGCCGTGGTTGCAATGCCCCAACGCCGGCCGCCACGGCTGTTCATCACTTCTCGCCGCCATCGGCAGCGCTGGGGGGATTGGTTGGCAGCACTAGTTGCTGGTGGGGAGTGAAGGGGCGGGGTGGGGGTAACCACGGTTGGGAGGCGCGGTGGCCATGGCTGGCGGCACAGCCAGTCGCCGGTGGGGGAGGCGCAATGGCCATGGTGGCGGCACAGCCAGTCGCCGATGGGGGAAGCGCGAGTATCTACAGAGAGGAAGAAAAGGGAGAGAGCGGAGGTTGCGGTGTAGACGAGATGCACTATGAGAGGTTGGCGTTATCCCTGAAGAGATAAGATAACGTGGGGGATGGTCGTTCGGTGGTGGGTCTACGTACAGAGGAAGCGAGTCACGGAGCGAGCGGTGCGACCGGCCCAATGATTCGGCCGGCGCGCCGTGGGGAAAGGTTTCCCTTTATTTTATCACCGTCCTGACAGTTCTTGTTGGATTGACGATTTGTCACACGAATGGGCCGGGCCTTGTTGTTTTAGATCTGTCCATTGTTTGCACTGTTTGGGCTTTTCCTTTTTCTCCATATGCACAAAACTCCAGTCGATCTAGCCTGTTTTCGCAGTGCACACACAAGCATGTGCCTTGCTTGTAAAAAAAAAGCCTTCTCCCGATGGGGGGTCATCTTAAATTGTTGTTTCTCGTGCGACGGAAGAAACTAAGACAAACAAAAATAAAAATAAAATGCAACGCCAGTTAAAGTCGCGTTACCACCGTTATCCTCGTAGCCTCTGTTACAAAGATTGGATTAATTACTAGAGCTCACGCACATTAACTAATTTACCAGGTACCTTCGTTTCTTGGAACCATTTTCAACGCTCATGGGAATATGATGCTGCCCAAATCAGATATGTTTTTATTGCTTAGGAGTGAAGGATCTAGCATGGATAAGAGGGAGGGCCATTGGAGCATGATCAAGCATGGAGAACAAGGAAAGCACATCTACATGAAAAAATAATTATTGCACATTGAAGATGATATCTTCCCTCTGTGGTCCGTTCCCTATCTCGCTAACCTTTTTGATTGCCGCCGTGATAGTTGTTGTTGGCTTGACGATTTGTCACACAATTGGGATGGACCTTGTTGTTTTAGGCATGTTGGTTGTCTGCAAAATATCACTGCGTGGGCTTTTTCTCCATATCAGACAAAAAGTGAGCCATTATTCAAATTTCGGTTGATCTAGCTTGTTTTTTTTTGAAAACGGGCAAAAGTTTTGCCACGTATATTAACTAAGAGAGAATAGAGTTTGTGTTACAAACACCCCTTAACAATACACGGAAGAATCACTCTCCCGACATGATGGACCCTAGTTGCTTAGCTCCGGCGGCGACCCAAAATGATGCCTCCCTTTCGATGTTGTCGAGAAGAACCGTAGGCGGAGCGGCCATGTTGCGGAATACACGGGCGTTTCGCTCGTTTCAGATCGTCCATGAAGTGAGCATGATGAGCGAGGCCATGGCCTTCCGGTTAGGGACGGAAGCATCGGTCAACCCAAGCCACCAGTCTAAGGTGGAATGCCTCAGGGGCCAAGTAGAGGTGTCAACATGAATGAGCTGCAGCCACGCCTTGACCAAGCCCCATAGACGAATGTGAAACGGCATTCGAAGAAGAAATGATCAACCTAGCTTGTTTTCACAATACATACACAAACATGTGGCTCGCTTGTTAAAAAAACCCTAGAAGGAACAACATGCCCCCGATGGGGGGGAGGGGTGTCATCTTACATTGTTGTTTCTTGTGCGGCGAGAGAAACTATGACAAACAAAAATGAAAATAAAACGCAACTCAATATCAGTTGCATTCAACGGGCGGAGCCAGGTCCCAGGCTGCCCGGGCTATTGATACGGCCAGTCCTAGCTCTAGACATATTAACTTTGCACTTGTCAAGAGATTGTTATTATGCATAAAGAAATAATGCATGCTTCCTATCATAGGTTTGACATGGACCAGGAGGCGCATGCATATGCTGATAGCACATACACGTGCAAGTATGATGGCAAAGAATTATCTGGTACAGTACTATATTATGTACTACTCCACATCAGATTTAGGTCTTGTTTGGAATTCCATTAAAATAGGAGATGAGATGGTTTCGTTTGAGCTGCCGAGGTCGCCAGAGTTAAAAGTTGATTCGGTTAGGAGAAGTAATAACTTTAAAAGGGATTTACTTTCCTCGTACCCGGTACGCATGCATGCAAAGGGCATGTACAATGGTTGATAAGATAGTCTTATCTTAAGTTTTGCATGTAAATTAGAGATGACAAAAAAAATAAGTCTACAATGGGTCATCTCTTAGCCTTATCTTTAATAATTAGTTATTCCTAAAAACATGGTGAGACAAATTGTGCTAAGCTATCATCTCTTGTCTTCTCTTAAATAAGATAAGACAAGTCTTCTCTTATGATTTCTCTCTCCTCCACCTCATCATTTATTTTACGTGGCATCCTTAAGATAGAACCATTGTACATGCCCTTACGTGGGAAGAGTTACAAATGTGGGCATGCAAGGAAGGATTCGTACACTAGGATGTTTGGCCAAGGTGTGCATCAATTTGATTGTCTCTTCTCGTTGCCACGCTCAAAAGAAATACATGTTGTACACGTACAAGAGTCAAGTTTTCTTGGGATCTACTACTTCTCATGTTCAAGGCCTCCCGAACCAGAGGTGCACACTGATATGTTTGGATGATGGAGATTATTTTCCATAAGACAAATCAGATAGGGGCCATCAGAGATATTTGTTTTATTTAGAGTCATGCTATACAGACGACACTAAACAGACGACTCATGCAGTACTGCTCCACCGTTTGATACGCTGTCGGCTGCATGTCGTGAGTGTATTTTCGTGTGCATAGCAGTTTCGTTTTATTTATTTTGTAATGATTACATGCTAAAATAAAGTACGTAATCAGTTTTGGAGTAAAATGCATCCTTGCCCCCTGAACTTGCTGGCTAGGTCCAAAACGATCCTCAAACTCAGGATGTGTATCAATACGGTCCCTGTACTTGTCGATACGGTGTCAATACAGTCCTCAAACTTCGTGCAGCGGTCCTAGCATACGGTCACGCATACAACAGTGTACCGGACGTGCCGCATCAGTGCTGGGTCCACTTGTCTCCACGTAAAAGAAATAGGTAAAAATAAAATTGAGCTGTGCAGGTTCGAACCAGAGACTTCGGCTGGCTGGGATGTACGCGCGTGCTAACCATCACACCCGATGCAGGTACGCCCATATTAGAGGACGATATTTATAACCTTTCTCAATGCAGGTTGGTGTGAAATCAGAGGTCGAGCTGTAGTATGAAGGTATCGAATATATCCATGCAAACTAGAGTATATGTAGACTGTAGTAACATAATTGTAATGTATGCGCATTATTCAAAAGCCTGGGGGG
>LR738711.1:487022766-487189412 GCA_902687465.1 Secale cereale
GGAGAGGGCCATCACGGGAGGCAGAGAGGAGGGCAGAGAAGAGATAGAGAGGAAGAAGAAAGAGAAGAGGAACATGAAACTTACATGTGGGCTCCACATGTAAGTTAACGGTCAAACTAAGGTCAAACAAACGGTTTGTTTAGGTGCGGGCCCAAACTGTCATAATCGTGATCAACCGATAAAGACTCGACGATTTGGGTTTTTTAAAACAACGGACCCCACGATTGATAGGTTTCTGAGAAAAATTAAAAACCGGTAGTTTTTTGGAACCCTAGCCTGTAAACTAGTAGTTTTATGCTATTTACTCCGTGTAATGCGTACGTGATGCCATGCATGCATGCACTAATGCATCATATAGAGGTGACAAGCAATCAAACCACGATTGTCTCCTCGTAGCTTGCTAGCTGAATAAAACTATAAATGTAATATGGAATATATTTGAGAAAAAATATATCTTACGCTGTGTCACGTCCCGTATGTCGTGTCCTCGTGTCTCCGTCTAACCTTTGTGCACGTCATCGCCTCAAAGTCGTTCATGAGTATGCAGTGGAGTACTAGAACATGCTACTAATCTACTTCATGCTTGCTTACAAACCGGAGATATGGCGGGCAACGTCGCCGTCGGTGGCTGCATGCGTTGTTACACTGTCTCACCGGTGGCAGAGAATACTCGGGACAACGTCGATCCGTGGTCGCCAGCCGGTGACAAAGGACGGCCAGGCAGAGATTGAACCTTAGATTGAAATGTTACACAATAAAGACTGCAGCTCTGTTTGACCAAGAACTAGCGCAATATGTGTTGGATCGATCTTGAGCAACCGCTTGCCCCCTCCACTCTGCTTTTAAAGAATCGTATGCGTAACTGGCGCACATTGACAGATGGGACCCATGTAAAGCACTGACATGGCATGGCCAGTACACTATTGTATACGCGATTCGTATGCGTGGCTGTATGCCAGGACCGGTGCAACAAGTTTGAGGACCGTATTGACATCATATTAACAAGTATTGGGACCATATTGGTACACTTTCTAAGTTTGAGGACCGTTTTGGACCTAGCCAGCAAGTTTAGGGGGCAATGGTGCATTTTACTCTCAGTTTTGCTCCTTTAGACGTTTGGTCTAGAATTAGAGATAGCGCAAGATTTTCTTCGGTCAAGGCAAGTTTAAGTCGGCTAGCTATACTATAAATAGTTATGGTACAGTCATTGTAAAGAGCAGGTTATTTTGTGATGAATTAGGCACCGTGTATGTTCCGACCATCAGCCATCATCGTGATGAAAATATGCACTAGAGGCAATAATAAAGTTGTTATTATTTTATATTTCCTTATTCATGATAAATGTTTATTATTCATGCTAGAATTGTATTGACCGGAAACTTAAATACATGTGTGAATACATAAACAAATACCGTGTCCCTAGTAAGCCTCTACTTGACTGTCTCGTTAATCAAAGATGGTAGGTTTCATAACCATTGACATGAGTTGTCATTTGATAACGGGATCACATAATTATGAGAATGATGTGATGGACAAGACCCAACCGTTATCTTAGCATTTGATCGTATAATTTATTGCTACACTGCTTTCATGTATGTCAAATACATATTCCTTTGACTATGAGATCATGCAACTCCCGGATACCGGAGGAATACCCTATGTGCTATGAAACGTCACAACATAACTGGGTGATTATAAAGATGCTCTACAGGTATCTCCAATGGTGTTTTGTTGGGTTGACGTGAATCAGGATTAGGATTTGTCACTCCGAGTATTGGAGAGGTATCTCTAGGCCCTCTTGGTAATACACATCATAATAAGTCTTGCAAGCAAATGATTAATTAGTTAGTCACGAGATGATGTATTATGAAACGAGTAAAGAGACTTGTCGGTAGCGAGATTGAACTAGGTATAGAGATACCGATGATCGAATCTCGGGCAAGTAACATACCGACGGGCAAAGGGAATTGTGTATATTGTCATAATGGTTTGACCGATAAAGATCTTCGTAGAATATGTAGGAGCCAATATGGACATCCAGGTTCCGCTATTGGTTATTTACCGGAGAGGTGTCTCGGTCATGTATGCATAGTTCTCGAACCCGTAGGGTCCGCACGCTTAACGTTCGTTGACGATACAGTATTTTACGAGTTATGTGATTTGGTGAACGAATGTTGTTCGGAGTCCTAGATGAGATCACGGATATGGCGAGGAATCTCGTAATGGTCGAGAGGTAAAGATTGATATATATGACGATGGTATTCGGATACCGGAAGTGTTCCGGAGGACATCAAATACTTATCGGGTCACCGGAAGGAGTTTCGGGCACCCTCGGCAAAAGATATGGGCCTTATAGGCCAAGAGGGGAAACACACCAGCCACAAGGGGCTGGTGCGCCCCCCATATGGGCCGGCCTAAGTGGAGAAGGAAAGGGGAGGAGGAAAGGAAAGAGAGGGAATAGGATTCCCCCTTCCTTCCTGTCGGTACAACAAACCCTGGGTCCGTTGCCCATACTATGCACCGACCGAGGAGCAAGTTTACTACACCAACATCAGATCAAGACTCAAAGGGTTCAACCCTTTGAGAAACTAGAGAGCTGGCCAAGGAGATCAACACGATCAAGACCAGCCAAAGGGGCAAGAGATCACCGGAAGAAGAGCCCTCCTTGCTGGGCACGCGAGCCTGGCGGGGTGGGATCGACTCAGAAGAAAGCCTCCAACATCGCACTGGCAGGCCTGCTGGGGGCTCATGGAGGCAAACCAGCACCTCACAACGACGCCCGTCGTTAATCAGTGCGGTGTCAAGCTCCTAAGTGGCTCAGTGGTAGCCTCCTGCCACATGGCAGCCACTTCCTACAGAAAGGGCCTAGAAATGACACTCGTCCCGCGACGTGTCAAGCAACAGGCGCGAAGCTGACAAAAATAGCCCGGTAAGGCCCGCCGGGCGAGCTGTGATGTGACACTGAGCGATGCATTTAATGCGCTCTGTCAGCCTGCAGAGTTAGGTATGATAGCACTGTTTGCTATCTAATCAGCCTAGAAAGACTGATTGGCCACTATGGTGATCCCTTAATCTATAAAAGGAGGCCCATGAAAACCATAGAAAGGATTCGGCCATTCGAACATACACACACACACACACACACACACACACACTCATACGCGCGCGACCGCTCTCGCCCCGAGGCAACCTTGCCGCGCAAGGGGTTGTGCTCATTTCCACCATCCCACCATCAATCCGCCAAAGCAGGAGTAGGGTTTTACGCCTCGCAGCGGCTCGAACCTGGGGAAAAACTGCCCGCGTGATCTCTGTTGTGCTGCACTACGCTTTCCGGTCTTTGTGCAACGTGCCCATCCCCCCGCCGAACCAAAAAGGGACCCATGTCCCATAGGTGGCTGTGGTTTTCCGTGACATCTTTGGCGCGCCAGGTAGGGGGATCACTTGCGCGAACCCGAGAGCTTGAGCAGTGCGTCATCTTAATCACCAGCTTGACCGTCTTCGGCTCCATCAACTATGGCGCCCAAGAAGAAGTCTGATGCCGCCGCTCATCCATCCACTTCGAGGGCCTTGCTGCCCGCGGTCGCCAACGCCGCGGGGAATGCGGGTACGCACAGGAGCGCGGACGTCATGGGGGACGTGGTCGACGCAGGCAACGTCACTACCGCACCCCCCGCAGCCGAAGCAGGAGTGGAGGCACTGGGATAGAGCAGCGTCAACAACAGCCCAGCGATCATGCTCCACGAGGTACGAGCAGAGAAATTATTCCATCCGTACCTCCTCGCCCAGTCGAAGAGCGCAATCATGGTGGTGTCGCTCGTTCTGGGGCAAACCGCAACTCTCCGGCCACTCCCGTCGCGGGCGCGACCGCAGAGCATGCGCCACCCTTGGAACGAGCTAACCAAACCACTATGCTCGACGAAGCCGCTGGCCCTCAAGCGCCACCGCCTCGTCCCCATGTCGTCCAAGCGACTGGCTCGCAACGACGAGGGTACGACGCGATCGCCACCAGCACCATCACGAGCCGGGCGACGTTGCAGTCCACATCATCATCATCACCTATGCCAAGCACCACCTCGGAGTCTATGGCGCGGGCCCAACCATTGCTGAGATTTCCGCGACGACCAATCAGATGGATGAGTGGCGAGCCACCATCCAAAGTCTGATTGGTTTCGCCGAGGCGGGAGGATCACATTGAGCCGGCCTGTCGCAACCTCCCCAGGCGATGGCGACGGCCTATGCTACTGGCCGTACTGAGGGGGGCACCCCCACAATGCAGTCCCCGCTACGACGGCCAACGCGTGAGCCACATCATCAGGAGCCATAAAACGTCTTGATGGCCTCGTCAGACCCTCGAGCACATCAAGGCCGACAGCGAGCCCCGAAAGGCACGCAGGGGGAGCGCGCGTGTGTCACCGTCGAGCAATGCCGTGATGACCACTACCAGCCCGATGGCACGATGGCCCCAACGCCGACGAGCCCGCGTTTGACGGGGGCGGGTACCTGCCTTTCGAGGCTGGGTGCCCTTCCTTCACCCATGAGATGCGGCAAGTCCGTTGGCCGTCCGCTCGCAAGTTCAAGCCAGAGATTCCAGAGAAGTATGATGGAAGACTGAACCCGACAGAGTTCTTGAGCGTCTACACCATCTCCGTTCAAGCTGCCGAGGAAGAGATGAGAAGGTATTCACCAACTACTTCCCTTTGGCACTCAAGCCAAATGTGAGGTCTTGGCTGATGCATCTGCTGGAGAACTCCATCTCGACTTGGGCTGACCTGTGCCATGAGTTCGTGGGTGCCTTCACGGGCGGCCACCAAGAACCAGGGCGGCCAAGCGATTTGTAGTTGCTCGCCCAAAAGGAAGGAGAGACCCTGTAGAAGTACATGCAGAGATTCAGTCGAGTCCATAGAAATATTCCAGACATCCACCCAGCCGCAATGATAGCAGCATTCCAGTGCAATGTGCGCAATCGATAGATACGTTCCAAGATGAACGTTTGGCTGCCCAAGACTGTGAATGAGCTTTACACCTTGGTGTACAAGTGTGATCGGGTGGAAGAGGGGAGAAAACTCCCTGGAGAAGAAAATGGCATCAATGTCGACTCAGAGGATGACGACGATGCCTCCAGTCAGAAGAAGAAGAAGAAGAAGAAGAAGAAGAAGAAGAACAAGAAGCGCAGTAAGAAGCACAAGGATAAAGTACTGATGACAGTTGAGGGGTCGAGCACGCCTAGTACCGACAAGAAGGCTAAGGCCGAAGCCCCCGGCAAGGAAGTTGCCGCATGCAATGATTGCCAGGAGGCTGCAGCTGCCGAGAAGGCTGGGAAAAGTGATGGCCCTTACTGCAATATCCACTGGACGAAGGGCCACGAGCTCCAGGAGTGTCATCAGGTTGAGCAGCTTGTGAAGAAGTAGATGGCTGAATATGGGAAGCGAGATAAGGAAAAAGGTCAGAACGGTGCTGGCGAAAAAGGCCGGGGCAGTGAAGCAAATCGCCCCGGCAAGGCTCTCAGGAACCAAGGGAAACCCGCCAGGGGTCGTGAGAAGGAGGATTGCAATGAAGAGAGTGATGGAGGGGATGAAGAGGAAACCAGTGATCAGGAGTTCCAAAAGGCCACTAACGCCCTGTGCATTGACGGGGGTGCGTCTGTGCACTCCTCTCACCACCAACTTAAACAGTGGGTGCGTGAGGTCAATGCCGTGGAGCCAGCAGCGGAGTTTCGGAAGCCACTCAAGTGGTCCCGCACACCCATCATCTTTGATGAAGAGGACCACCCTCGCCGCACTCCTGCGATAGGGTGCTTGCCGTTGTTGGTCTCACCAACAATCCGCAACCTCAAGGTCACAAAGATGTTGGTCGATGGCGGGGCCGGGTTGAATCTGATTTCCCCAAAGGTCATCAGCAAACTCCAGATAGCAGAGGAAGACCTTGAGGTTACCGACACGTTTCAAGGAGTTAATCCCGACAGAATCCGTCCTAAGGGAAAGATCACGTTGCCTGTCATGGGGTTAACATGGCAGATGTCCTAGTGCAAGGACTTATTTGTGGAGCCATCACGCCTAGGTTAGCTTAAAGGGGTTAATCGGGACAAAGGACACAGAGAGTTTATACTGGTTCGCCCCCTTACGGTGAAGGTAAGAGCCTAATCCAGTTTGAGGTGGTATTGCATAGGTTTCGATTGCCAGGGAGAGAATACGCTTGACCTAGCTTTCGATCTCTTGTTTCTTGTCTAAACCGCCGCCGGGACGTCCCTTTATATACACAGGTTGACGCTCGTCGGTTCATAGAGTCCCGGCCGGCTTTGGGCTTCGGGTCCTTAGCAAGCCTGCTTTGTGAACCGCCATCTTCAATATCTTCATGGGCTGTCTTGGTGAACCGCCATCTTCAATATCTTCATGGGCCCTATCTTGGTGAACCGCCATCGGCATAACCCGGTCCCTCCTGGCCGGGTTATACCCAATAGCTATATCCCCAACATAGGCCCCAGGTTGATTTGAACTTGTTCATATCAATCTTCAACACTAAGAAAAATCCTTCTTCATTTGCTTTTGCGAGGCCCTGTAACCCGCCGTGACATCATCTCCTAGGGTTGTGGTAACCCGTCGTGATGTCACCTGTCATTAATATTATACAAAGCTCAAATCTGAACATATCTTCTCTTTTAATGATCCTCCGAAAATCAAGGCGTCTGCGCCATTATACATCCATTTGTTGGTCTCCTCGATTCCCACGCCTGCCACTTATCCTCTCGACGTTATAAATAGGGCCAGGGGTCTACTTCACTTTCCTCCTTGCCTCCTCATCTGTCTTCTACCTCGTGTCACCTCAGCACCCGAGCTCCTACGCCGCCGTCGACCTTTGCCGCCACCGCCTCAACAACGGCCGCTGCATCAACCTGAATCGACCAGAGTTCGTCTGCGCGCCTCCGCTGTTCAACAATTCTGGTGAGTTCTCCTCCTTTCTTTTCTCATAAATCCTCTTAGGGGTTTGACGAGTTCGTCGGAGTTCATCTCGGCCATTCTTTACTCTTTACTGCATCCTAGGGTTTTGATCCAACTTTTATATTCTTCCTCCACGAAGACAACTGCAGTACTCATTTTAGATATCAGAAACATCTCCATTGTATAAGAAATCCAATCTGGACATATGAACTGCTCAAGCATTGTAATTTTAGGTCTAAATATTTTTCATTATCCGACGCGCCGTAGATCCAAAATCATAGCATCAATATGTGAAATCTGTTTTTTCAATACTTTGCAATTTTTCATTTCTCAGATCTGTATTTCAATAACTGTGTGGGAGGCTTAACTCAGAAATAACAACCCGCCAGGTACCATTAGTCCCCTCTTAAGCCGCCAGTAGCTCATCTACAATCTCTGATTTAACACTTATGCATGCTTCATTATTGCCTGCCTTTAAACCTTTCAACTGACTTAACTACATAATCTTGAACCGGTATAATCTTTCTTTCAGATCATTGGAAAAATGGCTAAGACATACACTGCTTGCAACTGGGTTCGATCTCGGGTCACTGAAGAAGATTCGAATAATTTCGTTGCCATTGGCGCCTTAGCTAAGAAAACAGACATCCATTGGAGGGTCCCCGGCGAAGAATGTCCTCCTAAACCCAAGGATGGAGAGGTGATTGTTGTTGCTGATCACCTGCAGCGAGGGTTTAGCCCTCCCGGTTCAAAAAATTTCCGCGACGTGCTTCATTTTTTCCAGCTTCACCCCCAAGATATCGGACCCAATTCTGTATCCAACACTTGCAATTTTCAAGTATTCTGTGAAGCTTACCTTCAAGAGGAGCCCACGGTTGACTTATTCAGAGAATTTTATTACTTAAACCGTCAGACAGAGTTCATTGACGGGCCCAACATCGAACTTGGTGGGGTTTCAATTCAAAAGAGGAAAGAAGTCAGCTTTCCTCATGCTAAGGCTCATAGTCATCCCAAAGACTGGAACCAAACTTGGTTTTATTGTCAAGACACATCTCCAGCTGACGAGAATCCTCTCCCGGGTTACCGCGATCATCGACTTAGCAGCACACATCCACTCCCCTCACGGCTTAGTGCGAAGGAACGGGCCAAGTACGCACCATCATTTTCAAAGCTCAGAGCCTTTATGGCCAACAGCTTAATTGGCGTCGACCTTGTCCGATGCTGGGTGTCCTGGAGTATCTTGCCATTAAGTCTCCGCCCCAGCTTAATGTGCGAACATACTAGTGATGTAAAAGATCCCCAGCACCACTTGACATTCAACTATCTGATGTAGAAGTTACCGAATCCACAAAGAAATTGCTGAACAAACCTTTAAAAGAATACAGCAAAATATGACTTAGTCCTTTCAGTGCCTTCAACAAACCGCCAACTGTAAGTGTTGCACACCTTCTGCTCAACCATATTTGCATTAATCATTGCCCACTCATGATCTTTTTAACGTTACTAGGGAGATTCTTCATTTTGGAAAAAGAAGCCGCAAGACAAACCGGTCAAACCGGCTCGTACAAAATCCAAAGCCACCAAGAAATCTGCCAAGAAGAAGATTACAGAACCTGCCGAGTTAAACTTGGATGATGACATTGATGATGATGATGAGTCGGAGGTAGAACTTGACTCTCTTGGCTCATTTTCTGTACATCTCATTGACAATGACTGTTACCAGGACGACGCAGAGGCCAGCCGCGCAGATGACGCAGAGGTAATTATTCTTCCCTCCGGCTCAGAAGCTCTGCCAACAAAGAAAACCCGACAGGCTAGCCGGAAAGTAAGCTTTTCTCACCCTCTAGCTCACTTGGATCCCAACTTTCTTTTGAAGAAACAACAATTTGAAGTTCGTCGTACCACCCGGCATAGCAGTGGTGTAATCACTTCTTCCAGCTTACCAAACACGCCGGTTCGCAAACGCCGCCGAGAGGTCTCTCATATTTCTGACATATTTTATCCCAAGGCTGGTCATTTCCGACAACCTCTTAACCCGTCTGATTCAAACTATCAGGGGACTTCACATTCCTCCTCTGGCGAGTCAACGGGAACTCAAATCCCGGCTTTCAAGACTGTACCTAGGTAAGAGTATATTCAATCATTTAAAGCTTATGTCTGATCATTATACTGACCTCTTATGCTTCTTATTTTCAGGGGTCAGGCCAAACCCAGTAAAAAGGCAAAGCTTAATAAACCGGCCGACAATCCCATCCCGTCTGAACCGGAAAAGCAACAGTCAGAACCTTCCAACTCAATTGCTGAAACTGCTCTCAATGATCCACCACCAGAAGACCACGAAGCCTCCGCCGATCATATGGTCGCCGAACCGGCTATTTCTAAGCCGCCAAGCCCAATCAAGCCTGCTGAGGAAAAGAATGATGATGTTATTGTCATTGGAAGTGGATTCATAGCTCCGGGTCAGCGTACTGTCTTATGTAAGCATACTGCCAAGGAAGAACTTTCTGATAAAAACAATGGCAAATGGAAGGTGGACTTGGAGAGCTACACCCATTTCAGTGCCCACGACATCCACTCTGATTATTTGAACCGTCTGTGCACCAGCCGTGACTTTGAAGCCGGCTTAGTAAATCTGATGAAGGAGCGTTATGAGGTAGATGCCGCCACTCCTTTTTATATAAATATACTTTCCTTAACCGCCAAGTTTATTGGACATGATAGAATAGAATGTTCTATAAACTTCAATATTTGCATAGATCAATTGCAGTAGCCCCCAAGGGCCGGTTTATGCTTTCAAACATGATCTGGGACTTAATATCAGCACTTCAACTTTGCATGTGTAGCCCCCAAGGTCCGGCTTAATCAGACATGAATAATCGGGGACTAATCATCCTACCAAAAACCAATACTCCAGCTTGTAGACTTTATAAACCGGATCATGTCATTTGTCCAGGTCAGCAAATGAGTCTGTCTCAAAAAAAGAGCAATATGCATTAGCCCCCAAGTGCTAAGTATAATAGTGCTTGGGACTTTCCAGAAAGTTTCAAGAAGCAAGTATGCATTAGCTCCCAAGTGCCAAGTATAATACTTGTATTGTGCTTGGGACTTCACAAATCATCATGATCATAATGCCTTCCATGTTTGCATATATCACAGGCTGAACTGACCGAAAAGATGCTGGGCTGAAAGATCTTAAGGCCAACTTGAAAACTCAGCAAGCCGAGACATCCAAGGCTAAAATAGCATTAAAAACTGCTTTGGAGAATATGGAGCAGCTGAAGCAAGATTTCAATGCTGAAAAATCTGGCTGGGAAACTGAAATGGCGGCTCTATTGAAGAGAGCTAATGATGCCGAAGCGACACTTAAGCCGGTGACTGAAGAGCTATCCGTCTTAAAGGAATAGGTTAATATCATGTCGTCAGCCATCTTTGGTAAGTAGGAAAAATATGTCTCCCTTGTACTTCAAGAACTACCTTGTGAATATCTGCCGGATTACTCATAATTTCACTGATGTAGGTTCGCGGAGCATAAAGTTGGGCTCAGACATGCACGTTCGGCTTAAGGCTATCTACACTCTTGTAGAACAATTATATACTGGTGCTCAACGTACCATTGCCGCTGCTATGCACAAGAAAACTCCATCCCCACTTATCAAAGATACCTTGGATAAGTTATTCGTGTTGCCTCAAAGGATTTATGATTTGAAACGGGGAGCCGCTAGAGTCGTTGCCTTAACTGCTTTAAGCCAGGTGAAAGCATGGCTGGCAGATCTTGACCCGGAAGATTTGACCAATGTGTGCCCCAGTGTTAAGGAAGATGGATCTGCGTTCAATGCTGATGATTTTGCCGAAATAGTAAGAGCAATGCGTCCTTTGGCAAGTAAATTGGCTGATGAAACCAATCTTGCCACATACCAGGCGGCTTATGACAATGAAAATAAAAAGGTGAAAGCTCCGGTTCATCTGACGACGGATCTCATCCCACTGATTCGTAAGCACATCTTCGCTCCTGACATTGATCCATCAAACCTCATTGATGATGAAGCTATATTTAGAGCGTTGACCGGCATCAACTGGCTACGCCTGACTTCCAGCTGGTGGATAGCACGGGAGCTGAAGATGAAGAACAGGCGCAAGATGACCCAGAGCCTTCAACCCGTCCATAAGCATAAGCTGCTTTTACTGAGTATCATACCTCGCTGTGTTGACATCAAAACAGTTTATCCTTTGTCGGCCATCAGATGCCTTGTAATAGGCTAGTTAAACTCTTGATCTGTCATGCCATCGCGCATGTTTTGTTCTGCATGACACTGCCGCTTTACCAATTGAAGCTTGGCCACTTGTGCTCATGATCTCATCAACTATGTATGCTAGATTTATTACTTTACTTGCACGCAAAACAAATCACAAGTGCCCTGGCGGTTTACCGCTGGACGGGTCACAATACCCTATAAAACCCACTAGTGAACAGAGGCAGTCCATAACCAGGGCCGGTTCAATCATAACTTTACATAATTATAAAATATCATACCTGTGATATTCATTCGCATTGCCGGCATACCATACCAACGCAGTAAGGGTGACAACCCAAAAGATTTGAGCACATAATGCTCTGTTCAATTAACATATGCCGCCGGCTTACAACGCCGTATGCAGCAAGGGGTAATATCGCAAAACTTAGAGCACAATGCTTCCAAGCATAAAATCATCATATTCTGGCGACTTATAGTCCAAAGCCAGGTCCAGTTTAACAAACTCCGGATGGATTTATATGTGAACCATAAGGCATTAGAACCCTCATTGGTTTTTAATCATGTATCAACATGTCACAAA
Organism: Secale cereale; assembly: GCA_902687465.1. Lineage (NCBI taxonomy): Eukaryota > Viridiplantae > Streptophyta > Magnoliopsida > Poales > Poaceae > Secale > Secale cereale. The sequence continues at coordinate 487,034,535 of LR738711.1, forward strand.
ACACTCAAATCAAATATGAATCAAAAGACAAGAAACAAGGCGTTCATGGCTGCCAAACCTTTAAATCAAGTGCTGTCAAAGGGGCGCACAACCGCTGAGTTAAACCTTCACTTAACCTTATAAGCCGGGCCTCACATGACCAATCATTGTTTTAACTTTGACAAGTTTAGGGTATGTATAAGATTAACTTGTCAAAACTACGGCGGGTCATTCCAGTCAATCTAGGCGGAGTGGCAGACTTAAAAGGCAGGATAACCCGACTTTTTAGGTGAATACACCTGTCTTCCAAGCCTATTACAAGGGTCAGAAATCTCTTGTCCGTTGAATAAAGAGCCCCCAAGTAACATTTTATTCCTGGTGTACAAGCCGGAGGAATAGGGTATTCACAGGTATGCTCGATTCAGCAAGAAGCCCCCAAGTAATCATATGAAACAAAGACTCATTATTAGTAAGAATGAAATGACAAAGGCCCTGAGTTATCAGGGATGCTGACTTTATTATAACCATCATCATATATACATTGTCAAAATTTGTACATCACGAAAGCCGGTGACTCATGTGTAATAAGGCCGAAAATGAGCAATATTCCACGGCCGACGGGCCTCCTCCTCCGACGTGCGTGAGTCCTTGTGGTCTCGACCATTGATAAGGTAGTATGATCCATTGTGTAAATTCTTGCTCACCACAAAAGGCCCTTCCCAAGGTGGGGATAGTTTATGCATATCTTTTTGATCCTGGATAAGCCGGAGCACCAAATCACCCTCTTGAAGAGTTCTGGTCTTAACCCGGCGGCTGTGATAACGACGCAAATCTTGCTGGTAAATCGCCGAACGAGCCGCCACAAGGTCGTGCTCCTCATCCAACAGGTCAAGTGCATCCTGACGTGCTCTTTCATTATCAGCTTCAACATAAGCCGCCACACGGGGTGAGTCGTGATGGATGTCACCAGGGAGAACTGCCTCTGCTCCGTAAACCATGAAGAAAGGCATGTAACACGTGGATCTGTTGGGGGTAGTATTAATGCTCCATAGTATCGAGGGTAACTCCTCCACCCAACAACACGACGTCCTCTGCAAAGGGACCATAAGCCGGGACTTGATGCCTCTCAGGATCGCTTGATTGGCTCTCTTAGCTTGACCATTGGATTGGGGGTGAGCCACTGATGATACATCAAGCCAGATATGTTCTCGTTGACAAAACTCTTTCATAGCACCCTTGGACAAATTAGTGCCATTATCAGTTATGATGCTATGTGGAAAACCAAAACGGAAAATCACCTTTTTGATGAATTGAACCACCGTTGCCGCATCACACTTACTAACCGGCTCTGCTTCGATCCATTTTGTAAACTTGTCAACTGCCAGCAAGAGGTGAGTCTTTTAATCTTTGGACCTTTTGAAAGGCCCAACTATATCAAGCCCCCAGACTGCAAACGACCAAGTAATTGGAATCATCCTCAATTCTTGAGCCGGCACATGAGCTCGGCGTGAAAATTGTTGACAACCATCACATTTACTGACTAAATCCTCTGCATCAGCATGAGCCGTTAGTCAATAAAACCCATGACGAAAAGCCTTGGCTACAAGAGACTTAGAACCAGCATGATGACCACAATCTCCTTCATGAATCTCACGAAGAATCTCCTCACCCTCCTCAAGAGAAACACAACGTTGAAACGCCCGAGTAACACTGCAATGATGCAACTCTCCATTGACAATGGTCATTGACTTAGACCGCCAAGTTATTTGCCTGGCCAAAGTTTCATCCTCAGGTAACTCGCCGCGGGTCATATAAGCCAAATATGGAACTATCCAATCAGGAATCACATGAAGAGCCGCCACCAATTGTGCCTTCGGGTCAGGAATAGCTAGATCTTCCTCTGTAGGAAACTTGACCGAAGGGCTATGCAGGATATCTAGAAAAACATTAGGTGGCACCGGCTTATGCTGGGATCCTAGCCGGCTTAGAGCATCAACGGCCTCATTTTTCCTGCAATCAACATGTTCCACCTGATAACCTTTGAAGTGACCCACAATAGCATCAACCTCGCGTCGGTAAGCCGCCATGAGCGGATCTTTAGAATCCCAAGTGCCAGAAACTTGTTGAGCCACCAAGTCTGAGTCGCCAAAACACCTAACCCAGCTTAGGTTCATCTACTTAGCCATCCGAAGGCCATAGAGCAAGGCTTCATACTCAGCTGCATTATTAGTACAAGGGAACATCAACCTTAAAACATAACATAATTTATCACCTCGTGGGGAAGTCAAGACAACTCCAGCCTCCGAGCCTTCGAATTGCGTGGACCCATCAAAGTGAATGGTCCAATATGTGTGATCCGACTTTTCTTCAGGCATCTGCAACTCTGTCCAATCATTGATGAAATCCACAAGTGCTTGAGACTTGATGGCTGTGCGAGGCATATATTTCAAACCATGAGGTCCAAGTTCAATGGCCTACTTGGCGACCCGACCTATGGCTTCTCTATTTTGAATGATATCCCCTAAAGGAGCAGAGCTGAGCACAGTGATAGGATGACCCAAAAAATACTACTTGAGCTTTCGGCTAGCCATGAACACCCCGTACACAAGTTTCTGCCAGTGTGGGTACCTCTGCTTGGATTCAATAAGCACCTCACTGATGTAGTAAACCGGCCTTTGAACCGGATGCTGCTTGCCTGACTCCTTCCGTTCTACCACAATAGCTACGCTGACAGTTCGGGCATTAGCAGCTGCATACAAGAACAATGGCTCCTTATCAATAGGATCAACAAGGACTGGTGGCTCAGCTAACTGTTTCTTCAAGGCTTCGAATGCTTCATTAGCAGCGTTACTCCAGACAAAGTGATCTGCTTTTTTCATCATCTGGTACAGTGGTATAGCTTTCTCATCCAACCGGCTTATAAACCGGATTAAGGCCGCAATACGACCCGCTAGACACTGAACATCATTGACACACGCCGGCTTAGCCAAGGAAGTAATGGCCTTAATCTTCTTCGGGTTAGCTTCAATGCCTCTGTCAAAAACCAAAAAACCCAAGAGCTTACCTGCTGGTACACCAAAGACACACTTGGCCGGGTTAAGCATCATCTTGTAGACCCGAAGATTGTCAAAGGTCTCTTTAAAATCATATATCAAGGTTTCTTTCTTCCTGGATTTCACCACAATATCATCCACATAAGCATGAACATTGCACCCAATCTGGTCATGAAGGCAATTCTGCACACATCACTGGTAAGTCGCATGGGCACTCTTGAGCCCGAAAGGCATAAACACATAACAGAAGGCTCCAAAAGGAGTGATGAAAGCTGCCTTCTCCTGGTCCTTAACTGCCATCTTGATCTGATGATAACCAGAATAAGCATCCCAAAAGCTCAGACGTTCACAACCCGCCATAGCATCAATAATCTGATCAATGCAGGGAGAGCAAAAGGATCAGCTGGACATGCTTTGTTCAAATCTGTGTAATCCACACACATACGCCAAGTGCCATTTTTAAGCACTAGCACCGGGTTAGCTAGCCACTTAGGATGAAAGACTTCAACAATGAACCCAGCCGCCAAGAGCCGGTCCACTTCTTCACCAATGGCGTTATGTCTCTCTTCATTGAAGCGACAAAGGAATTGCTTGATCGACTTAAACTTTGGATCAATATTAAGAGTGTGCTCAGCGAGTTCCCTCGGTACACCCGCCATGTCAGAAGGTTTCCATGCAGAAATATCCTGGTTCTCACGGATGAACTCGATGAGCGCGCTTTCCTATTTCGGATCTAGATTAGCACTGATGCTGAACTGCTTGGATGAATGGCCAAGAACAAAGTCAACCATCTTAGTGTCATCTGCTGATTTGAACTTTAGTAAGGGGTCATGCTCTGTGGTTGGCTTTTTCAAAGATGTCATATCTGCTAGGTCGACATTATCCTTATAAAATTTCAATTCCTCTGTCGCACAAATGGACTCAGCATAGGCAGCATCACCCTCTTGACACTCCAAGGCTATCTTCCAGCTTCCATGCACCGTGATGGTACCCTTGTGACCCGACATCTTGAGCTGCAGATAAACGTAACACAGTCTCGCCATGAACTCATCATAATCCGGCCGTCCAAACAGAGCATGATACGGGCTCTGGATCTTGATAATTTCAAAAGTCAAAGTTTCTGCTCTGGAATCATGTTCATGCCCAAAGGCTACTTCTAGAGCGATCCTGCCTATAGGATATGCTGACTTACCAGGCACCACTCCATGGAAAACAATATTAGACGGTTTAAGATTTTTGTCAGTCAACCCCATGCGACGGAAAGTATCATAGTAAAGGATGTTGATGCTGCTGCCTTCATCCATGAGTACCTTAGTAAACTTGTACCCCCCAACCTGAGGTGCTATCACCAGTCCCAGGTGACCGGGATTATCAACCCGGGGCGGGTGATCCTCGCGACTCCACACGATGGGTTGCTCAGACCAGCGTAAGTAACAGAGAACCGCCGGCTCAATGGCATTCATTGCTCTTTTATGGAGTTTCTGATCCCGCTTACATAAATTTGTGGTGAAGAAGTGGTACTGCCCACTATTCAACTGCTTTGAGTTACTCTGATACCCTGACTGCTGCTGCTGCTGAGCCCCCTGTCCAGACTGTTGATTATAACCACCATGATTGCCTTGGCCTTGGAAACCGGAACCAGAACCGCCGCCACCGTAACCCGGATTGTGAGAGACGGCTCCTGAGCCGCCGCCCGACCCATGATTATTCTGAAAAAAAATTATGTACTCTCTCATGATGAAGCAATCTTTCTAGAGGTGAGCGGCCGACTTTTCCTGTGTACCATGCTTTGGGCAGGGCTGATTCAGCATCTCCTCGAGGTTGAAATTTGGCCCTCCAAACCGAGGGTTTGGCTTTCCCTTACGACATTGGCCATTATTTTGTGTGTTGGTGTTAGCCACAAAATCCAAACTATTATCAGCCTTGCACTTACCGTTGCCCCCCTGGTTCGTCGGGTTATGCTGCTGCCCTTTGGTGTTGCTACTCTTCTTTCCCTTACCCGGCTTTTCCTCGTCAGACTCGCGGTCCTTGGTACTATCAGAGTCGGCATACTTGACCAAAGCCGCCATGAGCTCCCTCATGTCATTGCAGTGACGTTTGAGCCGCCCCAGCTTCAGCTTAAGGGGCATAAAACGATAGTTTTTCTCCAACATTATAACTGTTGTACCGGCATTGATACGATCTGATGAGTGCAGGATGGCTGAGACTCGGCGTAGCCAATGGGTTGTTGACTCGCCCTCTTCTTGGATATAGGAGTCCAGATCCACAATCGACATAGGCTGCTTGCATGTGTCTTTAAAATTCTGGATAAACTGGGCTTTTAACTCGGCCCGTGATCCAATGGAGTTAACCGGCAACCCTTTCAACCAAGTACGGGCCGTCCCATCCAGCATCATGGTGAAATACTTAGCACATGCGGCATCACCGACATCCAGCAGCTCCATTGCCATCTCATAACTTTCAACCCAAGCTTCAGGGGGCTGATCTACTGTGTAGTTAGGCACCTTTCGAGGGCCATTGAAACCCTTGGGCAAACGCACGTTCCGTATAGACAACACTAAACATGGCACACCCAAGGTTCTAAAGGTCACACCTGTCTCTACCGAAGTTGTCGGATGAACCGAAGAGTGTTGATAAGCCGCTTGCTGAGCCGCCAACTCGGCCTCCCGATGTGCTCTGCCTTGGTCCACCAAAGCCTGGACATTATTACCAGCGTGCGGCAGGTTAGTCCTACGAAGCTGATCGCGGTATCGCCCACTGCTTGACACGACCGTCTAATCAATATGCCTGCTATAACTCCTGCTTGGACGCGGTGTTGAATGGATCCGATCACGACTGTATGAATATGTGACGCACGAAGACCGACGTCCCAGAAGATTCCAGAAGATTCCAGATGTTCCGGGTTCTCCCGTGTGTTTCAGTTGTGCTTGCTTTATTTATTTTGCATTGCATCATGTCATCATGCCATCATGTCATATTTATTTTTGCATCTCAACTTAAATAAATCGTGTGGACCCTCGGTCCATTTAAATCGAGGGAAGGATGACTTCTCTTTAAAACATATCCTCCTGGTATTATGGAGCTATTATAAATAATTATTCCATTTGTTGGAATTCACCCAACACACTTGCAAATATTCCCCATGCCTCTTAATTCAAGTTTCACCGTCAAAATCCTTCCCTATATTTTTCTTTTCTCGTTTATCGAGGTTCCTCCAAAAACCTCAACATTTTTGGACACTTCATAAATCAAGTCTTAGTTCAAACCCATTTGAATTAAATTCAAATATGTTTGAATTATATCTCGATCTTGCCATTTCTATTTTTCTCGGACCGCGCTCGTTTTTATGAGTCCAAGAAAATTAATCCCATGTCCAAATTCTGTTCCTAACCCTTCCTTTCTTTCTTTTTCTTCATTGCTATTTATTTTTTCTGTTTTGGGATATAGCAGTGGAGAGAAGAAGAAGAGCAGCCGGCCCAGGCCTCCTAGGCCCTATTCCTTCTCAGCCTTCAGGCCTCTAGGCCATCTCAGCGCCGCAGGCCGGCCCAACCTCCCTCCCAGCCGCGGCCCAGGCCCCCAGGCCCACCTATCTCCTAACCCTAGCGCTCAGCCCCGTCGCCCTTTCCCCTCAAACCCGTTCCCTCGATCTCCCTCAGCCGCTGCGCCGCCCCAAGCCCGATGCAGCCCGCGCCTCTGTCTCCAGCGTCCGACAGGCAGCAGCCGCCCAGCGCCCTCGCTCTCTCGATCCCGCGCGCCGTCCCTCTCCATCCGCACCATGGCCCTGCGTTCGGGCCCTTTCTCCTCGCCTCCTGGAGCACCGCAGCTCCTTGAGCGCCTCCCTCCACATCGCCCGGCCTCAGCCTCCCGTCGGCCAGGCCGCCGGCCTCCCCTCCGCTGGACCTCCAGCCGCGTCCCTCAGCCCCTCGAAGAAGCCCCCTCATCCACGCCACCTCCTCGTCGCCGCCAAGGCCCTGGCCTCGTCCGGCCGCGCCGGAGTAGACCGGCCGGTCAGGAGCCGCCGCCGGCCACCAAGTACAGCGCCGCGCGCCAGGGTCTCTTCTCCAGCGCGCACGAGGTTCTGCCTCGTCTCCTCACCAGCACCCCGCCATGGCCTCTGCTGCTCCACCTGCCGAGCGCCTTGCTCCGCCTCTTGCACTTCCGCTGCGCTCCTGGCTCCGTTTACAGTGGCCAACGAGGGGCCTGCATCGCCAAGTATCCTTTGTTGGAACGAGACCTTGTTGGATCGCCAAGACCCGCAAGTTCAACTACACTCGAGAGGTCAAGACCGACAAGATCGGCAAGTCCGGACGCCAAGTACCACGACGACCCTCAAGTACCACGACGTCGACGACCCTCAAGTTCGACTACACGGCGAAACGTCAAGTACCACGACACCGACCCGAACATCTACGGGAAAATGAGCTCCGTGAACGACTACCGTCGCCCCGTGTACGACTACGAACGAGAACAACTACTTCCCACTATGTGTGAGTACAACTACCGTCGCCGACGAACCGAGTACCACTACCGTCGCAAGAACGAGAACCCCCAAGTACCACGACACCGACCCCGAACATCTACGGAATGTGTACCTCTACGAAACGAGTACAACTACCGTCGCCGAAGACCGCGTGTATCTCTCCGAACGTGAACGACTACTACCCTCTACGAACGTGTACCACGACTCGCGAGAACATCTACTTCCACTACGTCCCTCGACGACCTCGAACCGCCCCGAAACGATTGTTCCGAAGGTATAACCCCGAGGCGATGACCCCGAGAACGAATGCTTGTTGTGTTGTATGAGATGTTTCTCTTGTGTGCTCCGTGCCCGTTTAGTCTTTTGTCGTGCTCCTCGGTTGCCTCGTCGCCGACCCGTGGGAACCCGGTGACGGGATCACCCCACTTTCTTCTTGCATGACTTGCTCACGCCATCTTTCTTTTGCACCGGTCTCTCAACGAGTTACCGGAACCGATATGTTGCCGTTGCATCATTTTCGGATCGTTGCGTGGCACCCTTTCCTTCCACCATGGTGACAAGTGCTTCATATCTCTTCATGTTAATGTTTAACTAAATTGCATAAACTTGATCATGTCATCCGCATCATGTTAACAACATTAAATGTGTGAATTGTTGTTTGCTTTAAAATTGCTAAACATGCTTATGGTTTTTTTTTCCGGAATTGTGTTGTTATTTTCTGGCCTCATTTAAAATGTCTAATAGGTAGTTTGTTTTTGCTTCACCTCTTGCCATGTTAAAAACATTTAATCTTGTCTTGTAAATAAACGAGAGTCAATTAAATAATAAAATGTGGTGTTTCGTCAATATGCAACTCGTTGCATATTGAGCTCCACTTAACTTCTAGTTTTGTTTGTGCACTTTGCCATGCCATGCATATTTAAACCGGACATGCATCATACTTGGATGTGCATCGTATGCCATGTTTATGCTTGTGTGTTTACCGTGTTGTTTGCTTCTTTCCGGTTGCTTCTCTTGTTAGCTTCGGTTTCGTTCCGGAGTTGTGAGGATTCGCTTGACTATGTTGCTCCGTCTACTTCATGGACTTGTTCTTCTCCCTTGCGGAATCCCAGGCAAGATGATCATACCCTTGGATACCTTTACTACCATTGCCATGCTTAGTTGTCTCGATGCTATCGTTACATGTCGCGCTACCCATCTTTTATGTCAGCCTCTCCTTGTTGCCATGAAACCTCTAACCTTTGAAACCTTCCTAGCAAAACCACTGTTTGGCTATGTTACCCGCTTGCTCAGCCCTCTTATAGCGTTGTTAGTTGCAGGTGAAGATGAAGATCGTTCCAGGAGGGAACTTGTTGTTGGAATATCGCAATATCTATAATTATTATTAACACACCTATATACTGGGCATGGGTGGAAGGCTTGGCCTTTTGCTCGGTGTTTTGTTCCACTCATGCCACCTTAGGCGCCGATAAACCGGCATTATGTTCCTTGATTTTGCGTTCCTTACACGATGGGTGGATGGGGACCCCTTGACAGTTCGACTTTGAATAAAACTCCTCCAGCAAGGACCAACATTGGTTTTAATTTGCTCATAATAACAACTTAAATAATTAATTAATTGCATAGGGGGTCATGTCCCCGGGTTCTTAATTCTACATAACAGGGGGGCCAGTGCTGATGGTGTTGGTCCCAAACGGGGGTTATGCGGGGCCACCACGGGGAAACTCGAGGTTTGGTTTTACCTGTAGGATCACCCATCCGTTCGTGGCCTGAGACGAGATACGCGCGGCTACTATCAGGGTGTCGACACACCGGGAGGTCTTGCTGGACTTGTTTTACCATTGTCGAATTGTCTTGTGCACCGGGATGCCGAGCCTGATCGGATTTCCCTAAGATAAGGGGTGATGATATTATATTTATCACTTCAACTAATCATGAGAGCTTGTGATGGGCTAAGTTGGAACACCCCTGCAGGGTTATGATCTTTCGAAAGCCATGCCCGCGGTTATGTGGCAGATTGGAATTTGTTAATGTCCGGTTGTAGAAAACTTGACAGAGGATCCGAAGTAAAACACACAACTATGTGAGTAACCGTGACTGTCTCTTTTCACTTTGAGAAGAGAACACGGTGGGGTTATGTTTGATTCGTATGTAGTTCAGGATCTTTAGCGATCACTACTTTTGCGACCATTTGCGTAGATGCTCATCTTATTCTGGTACTTGTAAGTTAGCCACCATATTATGCTTAGCTGCTGCTGCAACCTCACCACTATCCTTCTTCCTACCCATAAAGCTTTGCTAGTCTTGATACCCCTGGTTATGGGATTGCCGAGTCCTCGTGGCTCACAGGTACTACAACACCAGATGCAGGTTCAGCCGAGAATGATGCAGGAGCTGGTTCAAGTACTTCACTGGGAGCTCGATGAAGAGTTTGGCCGTATGCTTGTGACGTTTCGACGATCAGTAGTGGTTTCTACTAGGATTCGATCTAGACCTGTGGCTTTCTGTTTGGTATCTTGTCTTTTGGATCTTACCCTTAGATGGGCTGTGATGTTTTGAATGATGTTATGCTTATGTAATGCATTGTGTGAAGTGGCGAGTGTAAGCCAACTATCTTTTCAGTTTTCCATCCCTATTTTACATGAGATGTGCAAAGATACCAAACTTGCGATCATTCCAGAATGGGCTTATATCTTTAAGTCGTGCCTCGACACGTAGGAGATATAGTCCCATCCTGGGCATTACAGAATAAGCCACCTGTTGGGCCACGACCGTCTGAAGCAATTCTCCAGCTCGTCGTATTTCCATTGCCGCCGGCGATTCGCCTTCAACCGGTAGAGCTGCCAGCCGCGTCGCCGCATCAATCATATTATCGAAAGGGTTAAAATAATGACCTGGTGGCGTCGGTACACGCTGAGGCGGAGTAGTATTCAAGCAAAGCTGCTCTGTCGTGCGGCTGAGCCAGCGCTCCAGCTCCAGGTGCTTCAACCTGGTTTATCTCCGGCGGGTCACTGGTCCCTGCTCCAGGTGTGTTGAAAAGGTTCCTCGCATCATAAATCGGGGGTAGACGGCTCTGGTGCCTCCTACTTCATTTGATGCGTTTTGATCCAGGGTGAGCCGCAAAGAGTCCACCTGAATCCGTTGTGCCTCAGAAAAAACAGCTCGCTCCGTGGCCATCCTAGCGTTCTCAGCCGCCAGGTCCTCTTTGGCCTGAGCTATCTCATCCCTTAGCTTTGCAACATCTACCTTATGCCGCTCTTGATTATCTGGGGTTATCTCCACCCCCATTAAAGTCGCCAAAGCTTCCAGCAACTCAGTCAGAACTTGAACCAGTGGGCGCGCAGAGCCGGCGACGCCATGCCGCGGCCGTAGAATCAGAGGTCATAGCAGCAGTAGTTGCAGATCCAAGCGCCGGTTGAGTACCGGCCATGAAGATCACAAGCCGGCTCGGCGGCTCATAGGGGTCCGTAATACTATCGCCATCGGAATAGCCCCCAAGCCGGCCGTCTTGTAGTTGCTGCATTGAATCGGTTGAGCCAGATGACTCGCCATCAGAGCACACGACCGTCTCTCCACCAGATGTAGAACCTTCCTCAAATTCTGCCCCATGAATATGTCCAACAAAAGTGTGCTTCACAGCGGATCGAACCCGGGCGGGTCGTGCATGCTGAGCCGTCTCGATGATGTCGGTGCAGGTGTCCGGCTTAGGGCCAGGTTCGCCGATCTTGCCGATGAAGACGTGGATTCCGCCGAAGGGGACCCGGTACCCATACTCAATTGAGCCGGCCTCGGGGCCCCAGCTTGCGTCGTCGATGTAGAGCTTGCCGCGGCGACTCTTGGTCATCCGACCCACATTGTATCCCTTGATCCATTAGAAGTTGCCCTTCAAGAACTCGAAACCAACATGCGCATGCCCCATGGTGGGCGCCAACAGTCATGGGGTTAACACGACAGATGTCCTAGTGCGAGGACTTAATTGTGGAGCCATCATGCCTAGGTTAGCTTAAATGGGTTAATCGAGACAAAGGACACACAGAGTTTATACTGGTTTGGCCCCTTACGATGAAGGTAAAAGCCTAATCCTGTTTGAGGTGGTATTGCGTAGCTTTCAATTGCAAGGGAGTGAATACGCTTGACCTAGCTTTTAATCTCTTGTTTCTTGTCTAAACCGCCGCCGGGTCGTCCATTTATATACACAGGTTGACGCCCGTCGGTTCATAGAATCCCGACCGGCTCGTACACAATGTGTTCGGCTCGGTGATCAACTATTCTTGCCTTACAATAAAAGTCATACATACATGGCGGTTTACACCTACGGGCCTTAAGTCGCCTTTGGGCTTCGGGTCCTTAGCAAGCCTGCTTTGTGAACCGCCATCTTCAATATCTTCATGGGCTGTCTTGGTGAACCGCCATCTTCAATATCTTCATGGGCCCTGTCTTGGTGAACCGCCATTGGCATAACCCTACCCCTCCTGGCCGGGTTATACCCAATAGCTATATCCCCAACATTGCCGGTAACATTTGGGGGAGAATTGAACTACTAGACTGAGAAGGTTGTGTTTGATGTGGTTAATCCCCCTGCCTTACAATGGAATCCTTGGATGCCCAGCTCTGGCCAAATTCATGGTGGCATCCCACTATGCCGACAACACCCTGAAGATGCCAGGACTAATGGGAGTCCTCTCCATTCCATCTGACGAGAAGGACACAATCATTTGCATGGACACGATGTACAAGGATGCAGTTGCGATAGAGGCCGCAGAGATCACTGGTCCCGCCAAGGAGAACAACAACAAGAAGAGAGCTGTTAAGAACCCCGGTGAGGAGCCCGGGAAGCGTACCTCTCCGAAGTGCGCTATGCCTGTTGATGACTTGCCAGAGAGCTCCAACAACAAGAAATCCAGAGTTGCTGCACCTGCTGTGAAGAAGGTCCCGACAGGGCTGGATGTCACTAATGGTACCTTCATTATCAGTGCCACCCTTGAGGAAAAATAGGAAAGCATGCTCGTTGCCTTCCTGCGGGCAAATGTTGATGTGTTTGCCTGACAACCATCTGACATCCCCGGTGTTCCCAGGGAGGTAATCGAGCACCGCCTTGCTGTCTGCCCACATGCTAGTCCCGTCAAGCAGAAGGTCCGGAAGCAAGCTTTGGAGCAGCAATAGTTCATTGCCGAGGAGATCAAAAAGCTTGAGGTAGCTGGTTTGGTCAGAGGAGTGATACATCCAACATGGTTAGCAAACCCAGTGGTCATACACAAGGTTAACGGAAAATGGAGGTTTTGCATAGATTTCATTGTTCTGAACAAGGCCTGCTCGAAGGACCCATTTCCCTTGCCGCGCATCGACCAGATCGTGGAGTCTACTTCAGGCCATGATCTGCTCTCTTTCTTGGATGCATATTTTGGGTATCATCAGATTTTTAGGTCCAAGGAAGACGAAGAGAAGACATCGTTCATCACCCCATGTTGCACGTACTGTTTCGTGCGCATGCCTTTCGGGTTGAAGAGTACCGGGTCCACTTTTGCAAGAGCAGTCCAGATTGGTTTTGAGTCACAGCTGCATAGGAACATTGAAGCTTATATGGATGATATTGTGGTCAAAACCAAGGATAGATCAACCCTCATCCAAGATTTGGAAGAGACATTTGCCAAACCACGCAAGATAACCTGAAGCCAAATCCAGAGAAGTGCGTATTCGGTGTTCCCTCCGGCAAGCTACTTCATTTGTTTGTGTCCCACCGTGGGATAGAGGCCAACCCCGATAAGATCAAGGCTATCAAGCAGATTCCGGCACCAAGGACAATAAGGATGTCAGACATTTGACAGGGTGCATTGCTGCACTCAGTAGATTCATCTCCAAGTCCGCCGAGCGTGCCCTGCTATTCTTTAAAATCTTAAAGAAGGCTAGACCAGTGAAGTGGACCCCGGAAGCAGATATGGCACTGCAAGATTTTAAGACCTACTTATCCTCTGTGCCTACCTTGGTTGCTCCTAAACCACGAGAGCCACTGCTGCTGTACCTAGCAGCAATAAATCAAGTGGTTAGTGCGGCATTGGTGGCACAGCGGGAAGTAGAGGAGGGAACAACCTCAGATAGTGCCCCTTCCGGAGAAGAGTATGATAACAGCTCGGCAAGGTCAGATATGGATCAGGACAAAAAAGAGCACGACAACGGTAACAACCCCAAGGACATGACAAGGAAGAAATTGGTACCATGCCTAGTGTACTTCGTCAGCTCCCTGTTGTAGGGGGCTAGATCCAGCTACTTTGGCATGCAAAAGTTGATTTTTGGCTTGGTCATGGCCTCAAGGAAACCACGCCACTAGTTCCAAGCCCATGAGATCACAGTTATTACACGCTTTTCATCGCAAAGGATACTCCGGAACCCAGAGGCTACCGGCAGGATAGTGGAGTGGGCATTGGAGTTATTCAGCTTTGGCCTGAAGTTTGAAAGCACCTCAACACTACAGAGGAGGGCATTGGCAGAGTTTATTGCAGAATGGACGCCAACCCCTGATGAAGAAGTGCTAGAGACGGTTGTTCCCGACAAGGAATCCCCCAAAGAATGGATCATGTATTTTGATGGTGCCTTCTCCCTACAAGGTGAGGGGGATGGCGTGCTTCCCCTTGCTCCCTCCGGGGAACACTTGAAGTACATGGTCCAGATGCATTTTCCCTGGGAGGAGGCGACCAACAATACAACAAAGTATGAATGATGAGGACATCAGTACCATTGCTACACCCACTACCCCTGCTATTATACATACTGGACCAATTACTAGAGCTCACGCACGCCAATTGATTTACCAGGTACTTTCGTTTCTTGGTAACAATTCTAATGTTCATGAGAATATGACTGATGTCTACTATGCAACTTTATTCTTGTAGACACGTGTTGGGCCTCCAAGCGCAGAGTTTTGTAGGACAGTAGCAATTTTTCCTCATGTGGATGAGCTAAGGTTTATCAATCTGTAGGAGGTGTAGGATGAATATGGTCTCTCTCAAACAACCCCGCAACCAAATAATAAAAAGTCTCTTGTGTCCCCAACACACCAAATACAATGGTAAATTGTATAGGTGCACTAGTTCGGCGAAGCGATGGTGATACAAGTGTAATATTGATAGTAGATATGATTTTTGTAGTGCGAACAACAAAAAACAGCAAGGTAGCAAGTAACAAAAGTGAGCACAAACGATATTGCAATGATTGAAAACAAGGCCTAGGGTCCATACTTTCGCTAGTGCAATCTCTCAACGAGGCCAATATAATTGGATCACATAACCACCCCTCAAATTGCGATGATGAATCACTCCAGAGTTCCTAGCTAGCAGAGAACATAAGAAAACATTGTTGGTGGGGTACGAAACCACCTCAAAGTTATTATTTCCGATCAATCTTTCCAAGAGTTTGTACTAAAATAACACAAAGTTATCCTTTCCGATCGATCTATGTAACAGTTCGTACTAAAATAACACAAGGTTATCCTTTCCGATCGATCTGTCACGAGTTCGTACTAAGATAACACATGGTTATCCTTCCCGATCGATCTATCAAGAGTTCGTACTAAGATAACACCAAAACATATCCAGATTTGTAAAACTCAATCCAACGCAAAGAACCTCAAAGAGTGCCCCAAGATTTCTACCAGAGAAACAAAGACAAGAACGTGCATCAACCCCTATGCATAGGTTACCCCAATGTCACTTCGGGAATCCGCAAGTTGAGTGCCAAAGCATATATCAAGTGGATCAATATGATACCCCATTTTCACCACGAGTATTCAATTGCAAGACATATATCAAGTGTTCTCAAATCCATAAAAGTATTCAATCCAAAGAAATGTCAAAGAGAAAAATCAATTCATCACAAAATAGAGAGGGGAAAACACCATCTGATCCAACTATATTAACAAAGCCCTCGATACATCATGCTCATGCCATCAAGAACACGAGAGAGAGAGAGAAAGAGAGAGAGAGAGAGAGAGAGAGAGAGAGAGAGAGAGAGAGAGAACACATAGCTACTGGTACATACCCTCAGCCCAAGGGTGGACTACTCCCTCCTCATCATGGCGGCCGCCGGGATGAAGATGGCCACCGGTGAAGATTTCCCCCTCCGGTGGAGTGCCAGAAAGGGCTCTAGATTGGATCTCATAGTATAGAGCCTTGCGGCGGTGGAACATATGATCTCGGTCTACCCCGAAGGGTTTCAAAATATTTGGGAATTTATAGGGTAAAGAGGCGGTGCGGGAGGCCACCGAGGTGGGCACAACCCACCTGGGCGCGCCAGGGGGCCTAGCGCGCCGTGGTGGGTTGTGCCCCCCTGGGGGCACCACCAGGTGCAGCTTCAGCCCATTGAGTGTCTTCTGGCCCATAAAAAAAATCTCCAAACAGTTTCATGGTGTTTGGACTCCGTTTGATATTGATTTCCTGCGATGTAAAAAACATGCAGAAAACATCAACTGACACTTGGCACTATGTCAATAGGTTAGTACCAAAAATGATATAAAATGATTATAAAATGGTTGTAAAGCATCTAAGCATGATAATATAACAGCATGGAACAATCAGAAATTATAGATACGTTGGAGACGTATCAACATCCCCAAGCTTAATTCCTGCTCGTCCTCGAGTAGGTAAATGATAAAAATATAATTTTTGACGTGGAATGCTGCTTATCATGTCATATCATATTCTTTTATTTATAGCATGGACGTTTGGACTTTTATATGGTTCAAAGCAATAGTCTAGTTTTGACATGAGATTTAAATACTCAAGCATATCAACAAGCAACCATGTCTTTCAGAATATCAAATGCTAAAGAACGTTATCCCTACAAAATCATATAGTCTTGTCATGCTCTGTCTTCCCAGCTCAAAGTATAAATCATGTACTACCCTGGTGTCAGCCAAGCAATTGGTTCATACTTTTTAACGCACTTCAGCATTTTCAACTCTCACGCAATACATGAGAGCAAGCCATGGATATAGCAATATAGGTGGAATAGAATGCGGTGGTAGTAGACAAAAGAAGGGAAGGAAGTCTCACATCAACTAGGCAAACTAATGGACTATGGAGATGTCCATCAATCTATATCAATGTGAGGAGTAGGGATTTGTAGAGGTGTCCGAGCTCAAAGCTTAAATTCAGAGATAAAATTACTTTGGGAGGTATACTTTTCCCACCAACGAAAACGACTCAAGGTTCCCAACACTTTTGTAATGCCCCAGATGTAACACTTTCCCTATATGGCAATATATAAACTTTGGCTTCATCAATTCCTTTCCAGGTTCTTCTTTCATTTCGGGTTTCGTCGTTTTGTCATGCGCGTGTGTGCATTTCATCCATGTCATGTTGTCATGTGCATTGCATTGCATTTGTGTTGTCACTTGCATCCGGTCCCACTCGTCTCTTCCCGTAGTCCGTTCCGAGTTCCGACGCTCACACACGTGCCCGTGGCATCCCCGAGTCCTTCTTTCGTGTGTGGCCATGTAACGTTTCCGTAATGACGTGAGACTTGTCGCGCGATGTTGTTTTCGAACGTGTAGGCCGCGTGTCAAGTTTCGTCGCGTTTGGAGTTCGTTTGGTACTCCAACGGTTAACCTAGTGGGCTAAAAGAACCTCTTCTTTGAGGTCCAAGACCCCCTCCACAACAGCCCAGTAACCCAGCACAACCCTTCCCATCATCTCGGTCGTCGAATTGTGATCGCGTGCCCGAAAACCGCTCCCCATTTGGAGTCTCCTAGCTCCTTGTGCCTATAAAAACGTCCCCCCATGTCCATTTTTCGCCCAAACCCTAGTTCCACCGCAACCGCCGCCGCCGGACACGTCCGGACGGACCGGACACGTCCGCCCGGACGCGCCGGACCAATCGGAGCCAGCCACGTGTCCCCCGACAGTCTCCCGCCGCGCCGGCCCGCAGGCCCGACGCGGGCCCGCCGGCGCCGCCATCCGGGCCGCGCCCCCCCGCGCCGCGTTGCTCCGTCCCCGCCGCCTTCGGTGGCCGAGCCGCCGCCTCCTCCCGCCGGGCGAGCTCGCCGGAGGTCCCCGCCGCCGGCCGCCGCGTTCCCCACCGCCTGCTGCCAGATCGACGCGCCGCCGCCGCCGGACCAGTACCCGTCGCCGGATCTAGGTCCCCTCCTCCGGATCTAACCATCCCCGTCCTTCCCCGCCGTCCTGCCGGCCGGAGCTCGCCGCCAAGGCTCGCCGGAGCCAAGCGCCACCGCCGCCGCTGCATCCTCCATAGGGAGGGCGACGGGCACCAGTTCGAGGCCGCCTCAGCGCGGGCCGACCTCCTGGGCCAAGCCGCCGCCCCACGGCCTCTCCCTTCTCCAACCGGCCCAGCCGCCGCCTCGGGCCGAGCCCGTGAGGTGAGCCCCAGTGCCCAGATCTGGCCCATGTGTTTTTTTCCCGCCGGCGTTTTTTCCTTTTTCTTGTTTAATTGCATATTTATAGATTAGTCCCTAGCATGAGTTATTTGTTGCATGTTTGACCACCTGTAACTAATTGTGTGCTTATCCAAATGATGCATATAATATGTCAAAATGACCGTGGTGATGTGCTCTACATTTTGTTCCATTGTGCCATGCTTGTTTGAGTCCATCTAGATGTCTTAATCTTCGTGACAAGAGTGCTACTTGATATAAACTGCTGCTACTTGTTATTTTCATGCCATGTTTGAGATGTGATAACTTGGTGCATGTTTATCCAAATGAAACAAATGAGATGTCAAAATGTTCATCATGAGATGCTTTACATGTTGGGTGCTGTAGCATGCATGTTAGGGTTCTTATTGTCATGTTAATATCTGTTGCAAAAGTACATGTGGCTGTTAAGTTTTGTAACATGTTATTAGATGCTGATTTGAAGAGCTCGTTGCTATTGTTGTGTTTGTCCCCTTGTCACATGTTAATATGTTTTGGAATCTTCATCATGTGGTCTTTGCTGTGGTACAAACCATTTGCCATGATATGCCTTGAGGTGACTTAAACATGCGTGCAAACATGCCATGCCAACTTAACTGTTTTAACACTTGGTGAAATTTCACTAAGTCTGGAATCTGTCTTATCCTGATGCTATGTTTGCTTGGTGCCCTAGGCAAATCCATGTTAGTTTTGGGGTGGCCATTGATCATTCCTTGTTGTACATGTTGTTCTATATCCATCCATGTCCTCACTTGCTCATATGGGTTGCTGTAGCTTATTTAATTCTTGCTCCCAAGTTGCTATAAAATATTACTATCAGGGCCTTAACGTCACGATCAAAATGTTGTAGCTTGTTGCTATTGATCCATGCTTCCTATGGAGTTGCTCCAATGGAGTTGTTTGCTGTAGGATATGTCTAATTCATGTCCATGCTTCTTGTCACCATGTTTGAGTGCTGTAGAGTATATATTTCTTGCTCCAAAGTTGCTATGTGGCTGTTATTTTCAGCTTTGCATTGTTTCTTGTTTCGTGTGTATGTGTTGAACCGTCGCTCCGTTTTGAGCGTGTCCTACATGAAACTTGTGTGATTTTACATGTAGATTCATAATATCATCTTGTTTACATGTTTGGAGTATGTTTGCTTGATGTTTGGGTGCATCTTGCACCGTTGCCATGCTTAACTTGTTGTGCTCATATCTTCTAGACCGTAGCTCCGAATTAAACAAACTTTATAAGAAAATTGACTAGAATTTCGTGTAGATCATCATGGTGCATGTTAACTTGCTGTTTAACAACTTTAACTTAAGGTTTGTTCAGATCTGGACCATTTTCAACTTATGCATATGAGGACCTACCCGACTTGCTTATGTAGTTTCCGGCCTCATTTAAACTTGTTGTCTTGTGTTGTTTCTCTGTGCTTCCTACCTTGCCATGTTTTGCATTATATATATACTTGTCTTGCTTCATACTTGCTTGAGCACATTGTCGTGTTCTTGTGTTGTTTCTCTGTGCTTCCTACCTTGCCATTTATTGCATCATATATAGACTTATCATGCATCATAAGTGCATCATACTTGCATCATATTGATTGTGCATTGCACCTTGTTTGATTTCGTGCCTCGTGTGTTCTTGTGTTGAGTAGAGCCGGAAGCCGAGACCGAGAACGAGAACGAGGTTACTACCGAGGTTAAGTACGAGGAGCCGTCTTACGATCCCATCGACGACTTGACAGGCAAGATGACCTGACCCAGATATCATTACTATCTTTGCCTATTGCTAGATGTCTCGCTCTTTAGCTCATTGCCTCGATGCCCATGTTTGTTTGTCAGCCTCCTATTGTAACCATGAATCTGTCTAACCACCCAACCTAGCAAACCTTTGTTTGGCTAAGTAAGCTTCGCTCAGCCCCTCTTATAGCATTGCTAGTTGCAGGAGAAGATTTGAAGATTCTTGCTTCATGTTGAAGTTTGTTGGGATATAACACTATATAAACTCTTAAACTAAATCATCTATATATTGGTAATGGGTCTAAGGCTAAGCCTCTTGCTTGGTGATTTGTTCCACTCATGCCGCCCTAGGAACCGTATAAACCGGTGTTATGTTCCTTGATTATGCGTTCCTAACACGGTTGGGGTTATGGGACCCCCTCGATAACCCGCTTAGCGCTAAACCTTTTCCAGCAAGGCCCAACATTGGTACTCCATTTTCCTAACAACTAAAACTTGCATAGTGCTTTGCAAACCCGAGTTCTTAATTACAACCCCCGGGCCAGTGCTCCACATGAGTGCTGGTCTAACTAGGCCGACTACGGGGCCACCACGAGGAAACTCAAGGATTGGTATTTTCCTGTAGGCTGTCCCATCCGGTCGTGGCCTAAGACTAGATACGCGCGGCTATTGTCAGGGTGTCGGCACGCCGGGAGGTCTTGCTGGATTAGTTTTACCTATGTCGGAATATCTTGAGCACGGGATTCCGAGAATATTCGGGTCTTCCCACCTTGGAGTTGCGACTCCGCGGATCGTGAGTTTGTAATGGGCTAAGTTGGGACACCCCTGCAGGGTTTTGAACTTTCGAATGCCGTGCCCGCGGTTATGTGGCAGATGGGAATTTGTTAATATCCGGTTGTAGAAAACTTGACACCATGTTCAGAACACACTACCAGCGTGAGTAACCATGACGGTCATTTTCCGAAAGGGGTTCGGGAAGTGAACACGGTGGGGTTATGATTGACGTGCTTAGCTAGGATCACTTCGTGATCACTTTGACGCTCGTGGCACTTCTCTTCTCTCTCTAAACATGTAAGCTAGTGCTAGTGCAGCTGCAACCTTTTATCTTTCTTCAGCCTTGTTCCACACCCAAGGCTTAGATAGTTTTGCTACCCGGGAGCGGGATTGCTGAGTCCTCCGTGGCTCACAGATTCTACACCACACCAGATGCAGGTACTATGGTGAACTACTCAGGTGACGGCACGGAGCTGTACTGGGAGTACGATGAAGAATGTAGTCGATACTATGTGCACTATCCCTATGAGCAGTAGTGGTTTCTACTAGGGGCGATTCGGACATGTGGCTTTATGTATTTGGTATCTTTCATTTGGATCTTCGCCCTTAGTCGGGTTGTGATGTTATTAGGATGATGTTTTGCTCATGTAATGTATTGTGTGACGGGGCGAGTGTAAGCCAACTATCCTTTTGCAATTTCATCCCTATTTTTACAAGAGTCATGCAAAGATACCGAACTTGAGATCATTCCAGAATGGGCTTATACCTTTAAGTCGTGCCTCGACACGTAGGAGGTATAGTCCCATCCTGGGCATTACAAGTTGGTATTCAGAGCCTTCTCCGACCTAGAAGCCCCCACTGATTGATCGAATCATTGACGGTTGAGTCTAGGCACACACTTAAAATGTTTTGAGTCCTATATATATATATATCGGAGAGTAGGATTTCTTTTGCTCCTCATCTCTTTTCACTCTGGTGAGGACTCCTGATGATTACTCTTGTCTCTTCTATTCTAAAAAAATCACCAATTTTTTTTAGGATCACGCGAGTATTGTTTGGATTGTTCCGATGTCTTTGTGACGAGAACATTGTTCTCGATGCCTCCTGTCATTTAGGGGTTGTGGCAGTGTCCCGGGGAGTTGAGCTCCGAGGTGTTGTCGTCACAAATATATCGCAGCAGTTCTGGAATACTTAAGACGGCCGACATCGAAAACTCTCCTATGCGGTTAGTGGCAAGATAACCCCGACATCACCCAGTACTGGGGAGGTAGTTCGGGAGTATTGCCATAGCTTGTATAGTAGATGCGTTTCGAAGGTCCGAGGTAAATGGTTTCTGGAAATAACTGGTTATGTGTTGAAGGATGGATACAGCTGGATGTAGGATTAGAGTTGAGTGCGTGATGCTTCCCCTGTATCCCCAACACCTGATTGCATAACTGGAAACTTTCGGAAATTAATAGATGGGTTCATCTAGTAGCTCGTAGGCATTCTTCCAACGAATGCATGATATGGAGTTCGGGGTTCTACATTGAGTGAAGTAGTTTTATGGGCGTTGTTCCAATCGGGAGTTGCATCTTAAAGGGTCCTTGGCTATGCTGATCCGGGGATTGCAAAACCCTTTTGTAACACGTTCCATAAGCTTTCAGCACGAATATGTCGAACGAAGCTTCTATCTTGTATTTGTTCTATCTGCTCCTTGTTGTTTTTAATTACCTTTTGTTCTCCCAAGTGGCTTCTCGTGAAGATTGTTGTTACTATTAAACTGTGGATTACATTCGTTCATCTTGTTCGAATGTTCTTGTGAAGACTATGTTGCAATTCTAGCCGTTGATTCAGCTTATATATTCTTTCAATCAATGGCTAATAGTTGTCATCTCATTCAGGATGGCTCCTAAAAGGGTTCCCAATGCTAACCCAGAGGGTGAAGAGGTTCCTGACCGTCCTCCTTCCCCTCCTCCGCCGTCTGAGGCCTGGAGAGCAATTATGCAAGCGACGAACCAGAACACCCAAATGCTTATGCAAATGATGCAGAACATTCAAGCAAATCAAGCAAATCAGGGTGCTCATGGGAACCAAGGCCAAGGCAATTTGTTCAATCAACCTCAATTTGCTACGCTCAACCAGTTCTTGGCAAACCAACCAAAGGCATTCAGTTACTGTGTGGACCCTCTAGATGCTGAAGACTGGATAACAGACATCAAGAAGCATTTCGAGTGCAGTAATGTCAGGCCTGAGGACTATGTGAAGTTTGCAGCCTTCCAACTCAAGGACCAAGCCGCTGATTGGTGGCAGCAGTACAAAGACTCCAGAGAAGGGTGTGAAATCTCGTGGGATCACTTCTGCAAGGACTTTCGCTCTCACCACATTCCAACAAGTGTCATCGAGGGTATGCGTGAGCAATTCCGCAACCTAAAGCAAGGCTCAATGACTGTCTACCAATATAATGTCAAGTTCCAGAACCTTGCCCGCTATGCCAAGAAAGACATCCCAGATGCCAAGAGCAAGATCTATCAGTTCCGTGGTGGTCTGAAGGATGAACTCCAACTAGCTCTCACCTTGTTCGAGCCTGATGAGTTTGATCAATTCTATAACATGACACTTAAGCAAGAGGCAGCCCAGCTCAAGATGGAAGCTTCCAAAAAGAGGATCAGAGATGCCGTTCACTCCTCCTCTTCTTCCCAAGTGGTCGCAAAGCAACAGAAGTTTTGGCTTCCACCTCCTCCAGTGATCCGACCTCCCAACAACAACAACAAGAATTTTGGTGGCCGTGGTTTCTCCCACCCACACAACCAAGGCAATCAGTCCAAGTCGCACTACCAAGCTCCAAGACCAAGTGTTCCTCCTCCTCGTCCACTTTCTGAGGTCACTTGCTACAAATGTGGTCTGAAGGGTCATTATTCCAACAAGTGCACCAACCAGAGGCGCCTTCCGCCTCCTCCACCTGTCAGCACTGCTATTGTCAAGCACAATCCCAAGCATGCAAGAGTGAACCTGATGAGTGCAGCTGAAGCAAAAAATTCTTCTGATGTGATAATTGGTAATCTTCCAGTTAACTCTATTCCTGCAAAGGTCTTGTTTGATTCTGGTGCATCACTTTCCTTCATGTCATGTCCATTTGCATCTAAGCATAACGTGGGCACAGTGGACTTGCCAAAGAGGCTATCTGTTATTTCTCCGGGTAAACACATGACTTCCACCTCAAAGGCTCCGGATGTATCTATTCGTATGGGTGATTATCGCTTTCTGGCTTCTCCGGTTATTCTCGGCAACTCCGACATTGATCTTATTCTTGGGATGGATTGGCTTTCTCAGCATGATGCTCACATTGATTGTGCAAACAAGGAAGTCAAGCTTACTCATTCCAACGAAGACGTGATTATCTTCGCCTCTCGAGATAACACAATCAGGCTATTCTCTCTCAATGACAAGGGCGAGATTAATGCGATCTCTCAAATTCCGGTGGTCAATGAATATGAAGATGTTTTCCCTGAAGAGCTTCCAGGCATGCCTCCGTATCGTCAAGTTTAATTCGTCATTGAACTCGAGCCCAGTACTGAGCCAACATGCCGGCGTCCGTACAAGCTTTCCCCTGAAGAGTTGAAGGAGTTGAAGAAACAACTCGATGAGCAAGAGCCTATGGGTCTAATCAGGCCTAGCACTTCTCCTTGGGGCTGTGGTGTCTTATTTGTCAACAAGAAGGATGGCACGGAGCGCATTTGCGTTGATTACCGGCCATTGAACAAGAAGACAATAAAGAACAAGTATTCGCTCCCCAACATCAATGAATTGTTCGAGCAGCTCAAAGGAGCAAAAGTGTTCTCAAAGCTCGATCTCCGGATGGGTTATCACCAGATCCGTATCCGTGAAGAAGATAATCACAAGACTGCATTCAGAACAAGCTACGGCTCCTATGAATACATAGTCATGTCATTTGGCCTCGCTAATGCTCCACCCACCTTCTCGAGGATGATGCACTACATATTCAACCCCTACACCAACGAATTTGTGCTCATCTATCTGGATGACATCTTGGTATTCTCCAAGAATGAAGAGGATCATGAAAAGCACCTCCGTCTGGTTCTCGACAAACTCCGTGAACATAAGTTCTATGCCAAGTTCTCCAAGTGCGAATTCTGGCTCGATAAGGTCTTGTATCTGAGCCATATCATCTCTGCTGAGGGTATCTCTGTCAACCCCGAGAAAGTTGAAGCGATTGTCAACTGGGAACCTCCTCAGAACGTCAAGCAACTCCGAAACTTCCTTGGTCTTGCTAGCTATTGCAGAAGGTTCGTTGAGAACTTCTCCAAGATTGCCAAGCCTCTCTCCAACTTGCTGCAGAAGAATGTCAAGTACAACTGGTCTCCGGATTGTGATGTGGCATTCAAAACTCTCAGAGAAAAGCTCATCTTTGCTCCAGTTCTTACTCCTCCAGATGAGTCCAAGCCCTACGAAGTATTCTGTGATGCTTCTCTTCAAGGACTTGGTGGTGTGCTAATGCAGGACAAGAAGATTGTGACATACACTTCTCGTCAACTGAAGCCAAGTGAGAAGAACTACCCCACACATGATCTCGAGCTAGCAGCTGTGGTACACGCGTTGATAACATGGAGACACCTTCTGTTGGGCAGAAAAGTCGACATCTTCACCGATCACAAGAGCTTAAAGTACATCTTCACATAGCCGAACCTGAACCTTCGCCAGACTCGTTGGGTTGAAATGATCCAAGAGTATGATCCAAGCATCGAATACACACCTGGCAAGGCCAATGTCATTGCAGATGCCTTGAGCAGAAAGGCATATTGCAACAGTCTCCTTATCAGGCCATTTCAGCCTGAGCTTTGTGAAGCATTCAGGAAGCTCAACCTCCAAGTTGTTCCGCAAGGCTTTCTTGCAAATCTTCAAGTTGCTCCTACCTTGGAAGGTCAGATCCGTGAGGCCCAGCTCAGTGATGCTATGGCGCAGAAAGTGAAACATGGTATTGCAAAGGGTACTCCCAAATACAAGTGCTATCGCGTTAATGAGAGAGATACCTTGTTCCTTGAGGACAGACTTGTGGTTCCCAAGGGTGATCTCAGGAAGCTCATAATGAACGAAGCACATGACTCCCTCCTCTCGATTCATCCTGGAAGTTCCAAGATGTACCAAGACCTCAAGCAATCTCACTGGTGGACTCGCATGAAACGGGAGATTGCCCAATTCGTGAATGAATGTGATGTCTGCAGAAGAGTGAAGGCAGAGCATCAACATCCAGCCGGTCTCCTCCAACCTCTTCCTATCCCCGAGTGGAAATTCGACCACATTGAAATGGATTTCGTCACTAGGTTTCCCAAGTCCAAGAAGGGGAATGATTCTATCTTTGTGGTGATTCACAAGCTAACCAAAGTAGCTCACTTCCTTCCAGTCAAAGAATCCATCAATGTAGCTCAGCTGGCAGAGTTGTACACTTCCAGAATTGTGTCCCTACATGGCATTCCTCAAGTTATCTCCTCAAACCGTGGAAGTTTGTTCACATCCAAGTTCTGGGACTCCTTCTAGTCAGCCATGGGCACTAAGATCCGTTTTAGCACCGCGTTTCACCCTCAGACTAGTGGTCAAGTCGAAAGAGTGAACCAGATCCTCGAAGACATGCTCAGAGCTTGTGTCATCTCTTTTGGCATGAAGTGGGAAGATTGCCTTCCGTTTGCCGAGTTCTCTTACAACAACAGTTTCCAAGCAAGTGTCGGCAAAGCTCCGTTTGAAATCCTCTATGACAGAAAGTGCTGTAATCCTCTCAACTGGTCCGAGACTGGTGAACGTCAACTTCTTGGCAATGACTTGATCTCAGAAGCCGAAGAAATGTGCAAAGTCATACGTGAGAATCTCAAGGCCGCTCAGTCGCGTCAAAAGAGCTACTATGACGGCAAGCATCGTGAGTTGGCTTTCAACATTGGGGATCATGTCTATCTCCGTGTTTCTCCTATGAAAGGCACCCAAAGGTTTGGTATCAAAGGGAAGCTTGCTCCTAGATACGTGGGCCCTTTCAAGATCCTTGGCAAAAGAGGCGATCTAGCCTATCAACTTGAGCTTCCATCCAACTTCGCTAATGTTCATGATGCGTTTCACGTGTCTCAACTCCGCAAGTGCTTCAAGACACCTGAAAGCACCATTCCGTTCGAGGAGATTGATCTTCAACAAGACTTGTCTTACCGTGAGCACTCCGTTGCTATTCTTGAAGAAACCGAGCGCAAGACCCGCAACAAGTCAATCAACTTCTTGAAAGTTAAGTGGTCACACCATACCGACCGAGAAGCTACGTGGGAACGAGAAGATCACCTTCGTTCCGAGTATCCTTCCTTCTTCCAGTCCTAGATCTCGGGATGAGATCTTTTCGTAGTAGAGGAGAGTTTGTAATGCCCCAGATGTAACACTTTCCCTATATGGCAATATATAAACTTTGGCTTCATCAATTCCTTTCCGGGTTCTTCTTTCATTTCGGGTTTCGTCGTTTTGTCGCGTGCGTGTGTGCATTTCATCCATGTCATGTTGTCATGTGCATTGCATTGCATTTGTGTTGTCACTTGCATCCGGTCCCACTCGTCTCTTCCCGTTGTCCGTTCCGAGTTCCGATGCTCACACACGTGCCTGTGGCATCCCCGAGTCCTTCTTTCGTGTGTGTCCATGTAACGTTTCCGGAATGACGTGAGACTTGTCGTCCGATGTTGTTTTGGTACGTGTAGGCCGCGTGTCAAGTTTTGTCGCGTTTGGAGTTTGTTTGGTACTCCAACTGTTAACCTAGTGGGCTAAAAGAACCTCTTCTTTGAGGCCCAAGACCCCCTTCACAACAGCCCACTAACCCAGCACAACCCTTCCCATCATCTTGGTCGTCGAATTGTGATCGCGTGGCCGGAAACCGCTCCCCATTTGGAGTCTCCTAGCTCCTTGTGCCTATAAAAACGCCCCCCCCCATGTCCATTTTTCGCCCAAACCCTAGTTCCACCGCAACCGCCGCCGCCGGACACGTCCGGACGGACCGGACACGTCCGCCCGGACGCGCCGGACCAATCGGAGCCAGCCACGTGTCCCCCGCCGGTCTCCCACCGCGCCGGCCCGCCGGCCCGACGCGGGCCTGCCACCGCCGCCATCCGGGCCGTGCCCCCCCGGGCCGCGTCGCTCCGTCCCCGCCGCCTCCGGTGGCCAAGCCGCCGACTCCTCCCGCCAGGCGAGCTCGCCGGAGATCCCCGCCGCCGGCCGCCACGTTCCCCGCCGCCTGCTGCCAGATCGACGCGCCGCCGCCGCCGGACCAGTCCCCGTCGCTGGATCTGGGTCCCCTCCTCCGGATCTAACCATCCCCGTCCTTCCCCGCCGTCCTGCCGGCCGGAGCTCGCCGCCAAGGCTCGCCGGAGCCAAGCGCCGCCGCAGCCGCTGCATCCTCCATCAGGAGGGCGATGGGCGCCAGTTCGAGGCCGCCTCAGCGCGGGCCGGCCTCCTGGGCCAAGCCGCCGCCCCGCGGCATCTCCCTTCTCCAACCGGCCTAGCTGCCGCCTCGGGCCGAGCCCGTGAGGTGAGGCCCAGTGCCCAGATCTGGCCCATGTGTTTTTTTCCTACCGGCGTTTTTTCCTTTTTCTCGTTTAATTGCATATTTACAGATTAGTCCCTGGCATGTGTTATTTTGTTGCATGTTTGACCACCTGTAACTAATTGTGTGCTTATCCAAATGATGCATATAATATGTCAAAATGACCGTGGTGATGTGCTCTACGTTTTGTTCCATTGTGCCATGCTTGTTTGAGTCCATCTAGATGTCTTAATATTCGTGACAAGAGTGCTACTTGATATAAACTGCTGCTACTTGTTATTTTCATACTATGTTTGAGATGTGATAACTTGGTGCATGTTTATCCAAATGAAGCAAATGAGATGTCAAAATGTTCATCATGAGATGCTTTACATGTTGGGTGTTGTAGCATGCATGTTAGGGTTCTTATTGTCATGTTAATCTCTGTTGCAAAAGTACACGTGGCTGTTAAGTTTTGTAACATGTTATGAGATGCTGATTTGAAGAGCTCGTTGCTATTGTTGTGTTTGTCCCCTTGTCACATGTTAATATGTTTTGGAATCTTCATCATGTGGTCTTTGCTGTGGTGCAAACCATTTGCCATGATATGCCTTGAGGTGACTTAAACATGCTTGCAAACATGCCATGCCAATTTAACTGTTTTAACACTTGGTGAAATTTCACTAAGTCTGGAATCTGTCTTATCCTGATGCTATGTTTGCTTGGTGCCCTAGGCAAATCCATGTTAGTTTTGGGGTGGCCATTGATCATTCCTTGTTGTACATGTTGTTGTCTATCCATCCATGTCCTCACTTGCTCATATGGGTTGCTGTAGCTTATTCAATTCTTGCTCCCAAGTTGCTATAAAATATTACTGTCAGGGTCTTAACGTCATGATCAAAATGTTGTAGCTTGTTGCTATTGATCCATGCCTCCTATGGAGTTGCTCCAATGGAGTTTTTTGCTGTAGGATATGTCTAATTCATGTCCATGCTTCTTGTCATCATGTTTGAGTGCTGTAGAGTATATATTTCTTACTCCAAAGTTGCTATGTGGCTGTTATTTTCAGCTTTGCATTGTTTCTTGTTTCGTGTGTATGTGTTGAACCGTCGCTCCGTTTTGAGCGTGTACTACATGAAACTTGTGTGATTCTGCATGTAGATTCATAATATCATCTTGTTTACATGTTTGGAGTATGTTTGCTTGATGTTTGGGTGCATCTTGCACCGTTGCCATGCTTAACTTGTTGTGCTCATATCTTCTAGACCGTAGCTACGAATTAAACAAACTTTATATGAAACTTGACTAGAATTTCGTGTAGATCATCATGGTGCATGTTAACTTGCTGTTTAACAACTTTAACTTAAGGTTTGTTCAGATCTGGACCATTTTCAACTTATGCATATGAGGACCTACCGGATTTGCTTATGTAGTTTCCGGCCTCATTTAAACTTGTTGTCTTGTGTTGTTTCTCTGTGCTTCCTACCTTGCCATGTTTTGCATCATATATAGACTTGTCTTGCTTCATAATTGCTTGAGCACGTTGTCATGTTCTTGTGTTGTTTCTCTGTGCTTCCCACCTTGCCATGTATTGCATCATATATAGACTTGTCATGCATCATAAGTGCATCATACTTGCATCATATTGATTGTGCATTGCACCTTGTTTGATTTCGTGCCTCGTGTGTTCTTGTGTTGAGTAGAGCCGGAAGCCGAGACCGAGAACGAGAACGAGGTTACTACCGAGGTTGAGTACGAGGAGCCGTCTTACGATCCCATCGACGACTCGACATGCAAGATGACCCGACCCAGATATCATTACTATCTTTGCCTATTGATAGATGTCTTGCTCTTTAGCTCATTGCCTCGATGCCCATGTTTGTTTGTCAGCCTCCTATTGTAACCATGAATCTATCTAACCACCCAACCTAGCAAACCTTTGTTTGGCTAAGTAAGCTTCGCTCAGCCCCTCTTATAGCATTGCTAGTTGCAGGAGAAGATTTGAAGATTCTTGCTTCATGTTGAAGTTTGTTGGGATATCACACTATATAAACTCTTAAACTAAATCATCTATATATTGGTAATGGGTTGAAGGCTAAGCCTCTTGCTTGGTGATTTGTTCCACTCATGCCGCCCTAGGAACCGTATAAACCGGTGTTATGTTCCTTGATTATGCGTTCCTAACACGGTTGGGGTTATGGGACCCCCTCGATAACCCGCTTAACGCTAAACCTTTTCCAGCAAGGCCCAACATTGGTACTCCATTTTCCTAACAACTAAAACTTGCATAGGGCTTTGCAAACCCGAGTTCTTAATTACAACCCCCGGGTCAGTGCTCCACATGAGTGTTGGTCCAACCGGGCCGACTACGGGGCCACCACGAGGAAACTCGAGGATTAGTATTTTCCTGTAGGCTATCCCATCCGGTCGTGGCCTGAGACTAGATACGTGCGGCTATTGTCAGGGTGTCGGCACGCCGGGAGGTCTTGCTGGATTAGTTTTACCTATGTCGGAATATCTTGAGCACGGGATTGCGAGAATACTCGGGTCTTCCCACCTTGGAGTTGCGACTCCGCGGATCGTGAGCTTGTAATGGGCTAAGTAGGGACACCCCTGCAGGGTTTTGAACTTTCGAAAGCCGTGGCCGCGGTTATGTGGCAGATGGGAATTTGTTAATATCCGGTTGTAGAAAACTTGACACCATGTTCAGAACACACTACCATCGTGAGTAACCGTACCGGTCATTTTCCGAAAGGGGTTCAGGAAGTGAACATGGTGGGGTTATGATTGACGTGCTTAGATAGGATCACTTCGTGATCACTTTGACGCTCGTGGCACTTCTCTTCTCGCTCTAAACACGTAAGCTAGTGCTAGTGCAGCTGCAACCTTTTATCTTTCTTCAGCCTTGTTCCACACCCACGGCTTAGATAGTTTTGCTACCCGGGAACGGGATTGCTGAGTCCTCCATGGCTCACAGATTCTACACCACACCAGATGCAGGTACTATGGTGAACTACTCAGGTGACGGCGCGGAGCTGTACTGGGAGTACGATGAAGAATGTAGTCGATACTATGTGTACTATCCCGATGATCAGTAGTGGTTTCTACTAGGGGCGATTCAGACATGTGGCTTTATGTATTTGGTATCTTTCATTTGGATCTTCGCCCGTAGTCGGGTTGTGATGTTATTAGGATGATGTTTTGCTCATGTAATGTATTGTGTGACGTGGCGAGTGTAAGCCAACTATCCTTTTGCAATTTCATCTCTATTTTTACATGAGTCGTGCAAAGATACTGAACTTGAGATCATTCCAGAATGGGCTTATACCTTTAAGTCGTGCCTCGACACGTAGGAGGTATAGTCCCATCCCGGGCATTACAAGTTGGTATTTAGAGCCTTCTCCGACCTAGAAGCCCCCACTGATTGATCGAATCATTGACGGTTGAGTCTAGGCACACACTTAAAATGTTTTGAGTCCTATCGGAGAGTAGGATTTCTTTTGCTCCTCATCTCTTTTCACTCTGGTGAGGACTCCTCATGATTACTCTTGTCTCTTCTACTCTGAAAAATTCACCAATTTTTTTTTAGGATCACGCGAGTATTGTTTGGATTGTTCCGATGTCTTTGTGACGAGAACATTGTTCTCGATGCCTCCTGTCATTTAGGGGTTGTGGCAGTGTCCCGGGGAGTTGAGCTCCGAGGTGTTGTCGTCACAAATATATCGCAGCAGTTCTGGAATACTTAAGACGGCCGACATCGAAAACTCTCCTATGCGGTTAGTGTCAAGATAACCCCGACATCACCCAGTACTGGGGAGGTAGTTCAGGAGTATTGCCATAGCTTGTATAGTAGATGCGTTTCGAAGGTCCGAGGTAAATGGTTTCCGGAAATAACTGGTTATGTGTTGAAGGATGGATACAGCTGGATGTAGGATTAGAGTTGATTGCGTGATGCTTCCCATGTATCCCCAACACCTGATTGCATAATTGGAAACTTTCGGAAATTAATAGATGGGTTCATCTAGTAGCTCGTAGGCATTCTTCCAACGAATGCATGATATGGAGTTCGGGGTTCTACATTGAGTGAAGTAGTTTTATGGGCGTTGTTCCAATCGGGAGTTGCATCTTAAAGGGTCCTTGGCTATGCTGATCCGGGGATTGCAAAACCCTTTTGTAACACGTTCCATAAGCTTTCAGCACGAATATGTCGAACGAAGCTTCTATCTTGTATTTGTTCTATCTGCTCCTTGTTGTTTTTAATTACCTTTTGTTCTCCCAAGTGGCTTCTCGTGAAGATTGTTGTTACTATTAAACTGTGGATTACATTCATTCATCTTGTTCGAATGTTCTTGTGAAGACTATGTTGCAATTCTAGCCGTTGATTCAGCTTATATATTCTTTCAATCAATGGCTAATAGTTGTCATCTCATTCAGGACTGCTCCTAAAAGGGTTCCCAACGCTAACCCAGAGGGTGAAGAGGTTCCTGATCGTCGTCCTTCCCCTCCTCCTCCGTCTGAGGCCTGGAGAGCAATTATGCAAGCGACGAACCAGAACACCCAAATGCTTATGCAAATGATGCAGAACATTCAAGCAAATCAAGCAAATCAGGGTGCTCATGGGAACCATGGCCAAGGCAATTTGTTCATTCAACCTCACTTTGCTACGCTCAACCAGTTCTTGGCAAACCAACCAAAGGCATTCAGTTACTGTGTGGACCCTCTAGATGCTGAAGACAGGATAACAGACATCAAGAAGCATTTCGAGTGCAGTAATGTCAGGCCTGAGGACTATGTGAAGTTTGCAGCCTTCCAACTCAAGGACCAAGCCGCTGATTGGTGGCAGCAGTACAAAGACTCCAGAGAAGGGTGTGAAATCTCGTGGGATCACTTCTGCAAGGACTTTCGCTCTCACCACATTCCAACAAGTGTCATCGAGGGTATGCGTGAGCAATTCCGCAACCTAAAGCAAGGCTCAATGACTGTCTACCAATATAATGTCAAGTTCCAGAACCTTGCCCGCTATGCCAAGAAAGACATCCCAGATGCCAAGAGCAAGATCTATCAGTTCCGTGGTGGTCTGAAGGATGAACTCCAACTAGCTCTCACCTTGTTCGAGCCTGATGAGTTTGATCAATTCTATAACATGGCACTTAAGCAAGAGGCAGCCCAGCTCAAGATGGAAGCTTCCAAAAAGAGGACCAGAGATGCCATTCACTCCTCCTCTTCTTCCCAAGTGGTCGCAAAGCAACAGAAGTTTTGGCTTCCACCACCTCCAGTGATCCGACCTCCCAACAACAACAACAAGAATTCTGGTGGCCGTGGATTCTCCCACCCACACAACCAAGGCAATCAGTCCAAGTCGCAGTACCAAGCTCCAAGACCAAGTGTTCCTCCTCCTCGTCCACTTTCTGAGGCCACTTGCTACAAATGTGGTCCGAAGGGTCATTATTCCAACAAGTGCACCAACCAGAGGCGCCTTCCGCCTCCTCCACCTGTCAGCACTGCTATTGTCAAGCACAATCCCAAGCATGCAAGAGTGAACCTGATGAGTGCAGCTGAAGCAGAAAATTCTTCTGATGTGATAATTGGTAATCTTCCAGTTAACTCTATTCCTGCAAAGGTCTTGTTTGATTCTGGTGCATCACTTTCCTTCATGTCATGTCCATTTGCATCTAAGCATAACGTGGGCACAGTGGACTTGCCAAATAGGTTATCTGTTATTTCTCCGGGTAAACACATGACTTCCACCTCAAAGGCTCCGGATGTATCTATTCGTATGGGTGATTATCGTTTTCTGGCTTCTCCGGTTATTCTCGGCAACTCCGACATTGATCTTATTCTTGGGATGGATTGGCTTTCTCAGCATGATGCTCACATTGATTGTGCAAACGAGGAAGTCAAGGTTATTCATTCCAACGAAGACGTGATTATCTTCGCCTCTCGAGATAACACAATCAGGCTATTCTCTCTCAATGACAAGGGCGAGATTAATGCGATCTCTCAAATTCCGGTGGTCAATGAATATGAAGATGTTTTCCCTGAAGAGCTTCCAGGCATGCCTCCGTATCGTCAAGTTGAATTCGTCATTGAACTCGAGCCCGGTACTGAGCCAACATGCCAGCGTCCGTACAAGCTTTCCCCTGAAGAGTTAAAGGAGTTGAAGAAACAACTCGATGAGCAAGAGCGTATGGGTCTTATCAGGCCTAGCACTTCTCCTTGGGGCTGTGGTGTCTTATTTGTCAAGAAGAAGGATGGCACGGAGCGCCTTTGCGTTGATTACCGACCATTGAACAAGAAGACAATAAGGAACAAGTATCCGCTCCCCACCATCAATGAATTGTTCTAGCAGCTCAATGGAGCAAAAGTGTTCTCAAAGCTCAATCTCCGGATGGGTTATCACCAGATCTGTATCCGTGAAGAAGGTAATCACAAGACTGCATTCAGAACAAGCTACGACTCCTATGAATACATAGTCATGTCATTTGGCCTCGCTAATGCTCCACCCACCTTCTCGAGGATGATGCACTACATATTCAACCCCTACACCAACGAATTTGTGCTCGTCTATCTGGATGACATCTTGGTATTCTCCATGAATGAAGAGGATCATGAAAAGCACCTCCGTCTGGTTCTTGACAGACTTCGTGAACATAAGTTCTATGCCAAGTTCTCCAAGTGCGAATTCTGGCTCGATAAGGTCTTGTATCTAGGCCATATCATCTCTGCTGAGGGTATCTCTGTCAACCCCGAGAAAGTTGAAGCGATTGTCAACTGGGAACCTCCTCAGAACGTCAAGCAACTCCGAAGATTCCTTGGTCTTGCTAGCTATTGCAGAAGGTTCGTTGAGAACTTCTCCAAGATTGCCAAGCCTCTCTCCAACTTGCTGCAGAAGAATGTCAAGTACAACTGGTCTCCGGATTGTGATGTGGCATTCAAAACTCTCAGAGAAAAGCTCATCTCTACTCCGGTTCTTACTCCACCAGATGAGTCCAAGCCCTCCGAAGTATTCTGTGATGCTTCTCTTAAAGGACTTGGTGGTGTGCTAATGTAGGACAAGAAGATTGTGGCATACACTTCTCGTCAACTGAAGACAAGTGAGAAGAACTACCCCACACATGATCTCGAGCTAGCAGCTGTGGTACACGCCTTGATAACGTGGAGACACCTTCTGTTGGGCAGAAAAGTCGACATCTTCACCGATCACAAGAGCTTAAAGTACATCTTCACATAGCCGAACCTGAACCTTCGCCAGACTCGTTGGGTTGAAATGATACAAGAGTATGATCCAAGCATCGAATACACACCTAGCAAGGCCAATGTCATTGCAGATGCCTTGAGCAGAAAGGCATATTGCAACAGTCTCCTTATCAGGTCGTTTCAGCCTGAGCTTTGTGAAGCATTCAAGAAGCTCAACCTCCAAGTTGTTCCGCAAGGCTTTCTTGCAAATCTTCAAGTTGCTCCTACCTTGGAAGATCAGATCCGTGAGGCCCAGCTCAGTGATGCTATGGTGCAGAAAGTGAAACATGGTATTGCAAAGGGTACTCCCAAATACAAGTGCTATCGCGTTAATGAGAGAGATACCTTGTTCTTTGAGGACAGACTTGTGGTTCCCAAGGGTGATCTCAGGAAGCTCATAATGAACGAAGCACATGACTCCCTCCTCTCGATTCATCCTGGAAGTTCCAAGATGTACCAAGACCTCAAGCAATCTCACTGGTGGTCTCGCAAGAAAAGGGAGATTGCCCAATTCGTGAATGAATGTGATGTCTGCAGAAGAGTGAAGGCAGAGCATCAACGTACAGCCGGTCTCCTCCAACCTCTTCCTATCCCCGAGTGGAAATTCGACCACATTGAAATGGATTTCGTCACTAGGTTTCCCAAGTCCAAGAAGGGGAATGATTCTATCTTTGTGGTGATTCACAAGCTAACCAAAGTAGCTCACTTCCTTCCAGTCAAAGAATCCATCAATGCAGCTCAGCTGGCAGAGTTGTACACTTCCAGAATTGTGTCCCTACATGGCATTCCTCAAGTTATCTCCTCAAACCATGGAAGTTTGTTCACATCCAAGTTCAGGGACTCCTTCCAGTCAGCCATGGGCACTAAGATCCATTTCAGCACTGCGTTTCACCCTCAGACTAGTGGTCAAGTCGAAAGAGTGAACCAGATCCTCGAAGACATGCTCAGAGCTTGTGTCATCTCTTTTGGCATGAAGTGGGAAGATTGCCTTCCGTTTGCCGAGTTCTCTTACAACAACAGTTTCCAAGCAAGTGCCGGTAAAGCTCCGTTTGAAATCCTCTATGGCAGAAAGTGCTGTACTCCGCTCAACTGGTCCGAGACTGGTGAACGTCAACTTCTTGGCAATGACTTGATCTCAGAAGCCGAAGAAATGTGCAAAGTCATACATGAGAATCTCAAGGCCGCTCAGTCACGTCAAAAGAGCTACTATGACGGCAAGCATCGTGAGTTGGCTTTCAACATTGGGGATCATGTCTATCTCCGTGTTTCTCCTATGAAAGGCACCCAAAGGTTCGGTATCAAAGGGAAGCTTGCTCCTAGATACATGGACCCTTTCAAGATCCTTGGCAAAAGAGGCGATCTAGCCTATCAACTTGAGCTTCCATCCAACTTCGCTAATGTTCATGATGTGTTTCACGTGTCTCAACTCCTCAAGTGCTTCAAGACACCTGAGCGCACCATTCCGTTCGAGGAGATTGATCTTCAACAAGACTTGTCTTACCGTGAGCACTCCGTTGCTATTCTTGAAGAAACCGAGCGCAAGACCCGTAACAAGTCAATCAAGTTCTTAAAAGTTAAGTGGTCACACCATACCGACCGAGAAGCTACGTGAGAACGAGAAGATCACCTTCGTTCCGAGTATCCTTCCTTCTTCCAGTCCTAGATCTCGGGACGAGATCTTTTCGTAGTAGAGGAGAGTTTGTAATGCCCCAGATGTAACACTTTCCCTATATGGTAATATATAAACTTTGGCTTCATCAATTCCTTTCCGGGTTCTTTTTTCATTTCGGGTTTCGTCGTTTTGTCGTGTGCGTGTGTGCATTTCATCCATGTCATGTTGTCATGTGCATTGCATTGCATTTGTGTTGTCACTTGCATCTGGTCCCACTCGTCTCTTCCCATTGCCCGTTCCAAGTTCCGACGCTCACACACGTGCCCGTGGCATCCCCGAGTCCTTCTTTCGTGTGTGGCCATGTAACGTTTCCCGAATGACGTGAGACTTGTCGTCCGATGTTGTTTTGGTACGTGTAGGCCGCGTGTCAAGTTTCGTCGCGTTTGGAGTTCGTTTGGTACTCCAACGGTTAACCTAGTGGGCTAAAAGAACCTCTTCTTTGAGGCCCAAGACCCCCTCCACAACAGCCCACTAACCCAGCACAACCCTTCCCATCATCTCGGTCGTCGAATTGTGATCGCGTGGCCGAAAACCGCTCCCCATTTGGAGTCTCCTTGCTCCTTGTGCCTATAAAAACGTCCCCCATGTCCATTTTTCGCCCAAACCCTAGTTCCACCGCAACCGCCGCCGCCGGACACGTCCGGACGGACCGAACACGTCCGCCCGGACGCGCCGGACCAATCGGAGCCAGCCATGTGTCCCCCGCCGGTCTCCCACCGCGCCGGCCCGCAGGCTCGACGTGGGCCTGCCACCGCCGCCATCCGGGCCGCGCCCCCCCACGCCGCGTCGCTCCGTCCCCGCCGCCTCCGGTGGCCGAGCCGCCGCCTCGTCCCGCCGGGCGAGCTCGCCGGAGATCCCCGCCGCCGGCCGCCGCGTTCCCCGCCGCCTGCTGCCAGATCGACGCGCCGCCACCGCCGGACCAGTCCCCGTCGCCGGATCTGGGTCCCCTCCTCCGGATCTAACCATCCCCGTCGTTCCCCGCCGTCTTGCCGGCCGGAGCTCGCCTCCAAGGCTCGCCGGAGCCAAGCGCCGCCACCGCCGCTGCATCCTCCATCGGGAGGGCGGCGGGTGCCAGTTCAAGGCCGCCTCAGCGCGGGTCGGCCTCCTGGGCCAAGCCGCCGCCCCGCGGCCTCTCCCTTCTCCAACCGCCCCAGCCGCCGCCTCGGGCCGAGCCCGTGAGGTGAGGCCCAGTGCCCAAATCTGGCCCATGTGTTTTTTTCCCACCGACATTTTTCCTTTTTCTCGTTTAATTGCATATTTACAGATTAGTCCTTGGCATGTGTTATTTTGTTGCATGTTTGACCACCTGTAACTAATTGTGTGCTTATCCAAATGATGCATATAATATGTCAAAATGACCGTGGTGATGTGCTCTACATTTTGTTCC
The DNA here is from genome assembly GCA_902687465.1 of Secale cereale. Classification (NCBI taxonomy): domain Eukaryota; kingdom Viridiplantae; phylum Streptophyta; class Magnoliopsida; order Poales; family Poaceae; genus Secale; species Secale cereale. Next base: position 487,072,797 of record LR738711.1, read on the forward strand.
ATTGTGCCATGCTTGTTTGAGTCCATCTAGATGTCTTAATCTTCGTGACAAGAGTGCTACTTGATATAAACTGCTGCTACTTGTTATTTTCATGCCATGTTTGAGATGTGATAACTTGGTGCATGTTTATCCAAATGAAACAAATGAGATGTCAAAATGTTCATCTTGAGATGCTTTACATGTTGGGTGCTGTAGCATGCATGTTAGGGTTTTTATTGTCATGTTAATCTCTGTTGCAAAAGTACATGTGGCTGTTAAGTTTTGTAACATGTTATGAGATGCTGATTTGAAGAGCTCGTTGCTATTGTTGTGTTTGTCCCCTTGTCACATGTTAATATATTTGGAATCTTCATCATGTGGTCTTTGCTGTGGTACAAACCATTTGCCATGATATGCCTTGAGGTGACTTAAACATGCTTGCAAACATGCCATGCCAACTTAACTGTTTTAACACTTGATGAAATTTCACTAAGTCTGGAATCTGTCTTATCCTGATAATATGTTTGCTTGGTGCCCTAGGCAAATCCATGTTAGTTTTGGGGTGGCCATTGATCACTCCTTGTTGTACATGTTGTTGTCTATCCATCCATGTCCTCACTTGCTCATATGGGTTGCTGTAGCTTATTTAATTCTTGCTCCCAAGTTGCTATAAAATATTACTGTCAGGGTCTTAACGTCACGATCAAAATGTCGTAGCTTGTTGCTATTGATCCATGCCTCCTATGGAGTTGCTCCAATGGAGTTGTTTGCTGTAGGATATGTCTAATTCATGTCAATGCTTCTTGTCACCATGTTTGAGTGCTGTAGAGTATATATTTCTTGCTCAAAAGTTGCTATGTGGCTGTTATTTTCAGCTTTGCATTGTTTCTTGTTTCGTGTGTATGTGTTGAACCGTCGCTCCGTTTTGAGCGTGTCCTACATGAAACTTGTGTGATTTTACATGTAGATTCATAATATCATCTTGTTTACATGTTTGGAGTATGTTTGCTTGATGTTTGGGTGCATCTTGCACCGTTGCCATGCTTAACTTGTTGTGCTCATATCTTCTAGACCGTAGCTCCGAATTAAACAAACTTTATATGAAACTTGACTATAATTTCGTGTAGATCATCATGGTGCATGTTAACTTGCTGTTTAAGAACTTTAACTTAAGGTTTTTTCAGATCTGGACCATTTTCAACTTATGCATATGAGGACCTACCCGACTTGCTTATGTAGTTTCCGGCCTCATTTAAACTTTTTGTCTTGTGTTGTTTCTCTGTGCTTCCTACCTTGCCATGTTTTGCATCATATATAGACTTGTCTTGCTTCATACTTGCTTGAGCACATTGTCGTGTTCTTGTGTTGTTTCTCCGTGCTTCCTACCTTGCCATGTATTGCATCATATATAGACTTGTCATGCATCATAAGTGCATCATACTTGCATCATATTGATTGTGCATTGCACCTTGTTTGATTTCGTGCCTCGTGTGTTCTTGTGTTGATTAGAGCCGAAAGCCGAGACCGAGAACGAGAACGAGGTTACTACCGAGGTTGAGTACGAGGAGCCATCTTACGATCCCATCGACGACTCGACAGGCAAGATGACCTGACCCAGATATCATTACTATCTTTGCCTATTGCCTGATGTCTCTCTCTTTAGCTCATTGCCTCGATGCCCATGTTTGTTTGTCAGCCTCCTATTGTAACCATGAATCTGTCTAACCACCCAACCTAGTAAACCTTTGTTTGGCTAAGTAAGCTTCGCTCAGCCCCTCTTATAGCATTGCTAGTTGCAGGAGAAGATTTGAAGATTCTTGCTTCATGTTGAAGTTTGTTGGGATATCACACTATATAAACTCTTAAACTAAATCGTCTATATATTGGTAATGGGTGGAAGGCTAAGCCTCTTGCTTGGTGATTTGTTCCACTCATGCCGCCCTAGGAACCGTATAAACCGGTGTTATGTTCCTTGATTATGCGTTCCTAACACGGTTGGGGTTATGGGACCCCCTCGATAACCCGCTTAGCGCTAAACGTTTTCCAGCAAGGCCCAACATTGGTACTCCATTTGCCTAACAACTAAAACTTGCATAGGGCTTTGCAAACCCGAGTTCTTAATTAACAACCCCCGGGCCAGTGCTCCACATGAGTGTTGGTCCAACCGGGCCGACTACGGGGCCACCACGAGGAAACTCGAGGATTGGTATTTTCCTATAGGCTGTCCCATCCGGTCGTAGCCTGAGACTAGATACGCGCGGCTATTGTCAGGGTGTCGGCACGCCGGGAGGTCTTGCTGGATTAGTTTTACCTATGTCGGAATATCTTGAGCATGGGATTTCGAGAATACTCGGGTCTTCCCACCTTGGAGTTGCGACTCCGCGGATCGTGAGCTTGTAATGGGCTAAGTTGGGACACCCCTGCAGGGTTTTGAACTTTCGAAAGCCGTGCCCGTGGTTATGTGGCAGATGGGAATTTGTTAATATCCGGTTGTAGAAAACTTGACACCATGTTCAAAACACACTACCAGCGTGAGTAACCGTGACGGTCATTTTCCGAAAGGGGTTCGGGAAGTGAACACGGTGGGGTTATGATTGACATGATTAGATAGGATCACTTCGTGATCACTTTGACGCTCGTGGCACTTCTCTTCTCGCTCTAAACACGTAAGCTAGTGCTAGTGCAGCTGCAACCTTTTATCTTTCTTCAGCCTTGTTCCACACCCAAGGCTTAGATAGTTTTGCTACCCGGGAACGGGATTGCTGAGTCCTCCGTGGCTCACAGATTCTACACCACATCAGATGCAGGTACTATGGTGAACTACTCAGGTGACGGCACGGAGCTGTACTGGGAATACGATGAAGAACATAGTCGATACTATGTGCACTATCCTGATAATCAGTAGTGGTTTCTACTAGGGGCGATTCGGACCTGTGGCTTTATGTATTTGGTATCTTTCATTTGGATTTTCGCCCGAAGTCGGGTTGTGATGTTATTTGGATGATGTTTTGCTCATGTAATGTATTGTGTGACGTGGCGAGTGTAAGCCAACTATCCTTTTGCAATTTCATCCCTATTTTTACATGAGTCGTGCAAAGATACCGAACTTGAGATCATTCCAGAATGGGCTTATACCTTTAAGTCGTGCCTCAACACGTAGGAGGTATAGTCCCATCCTGGGCATTACAACTTTCCATGCTAGATATATCATAGGCGGTTCCCAAACATGAAATAAAGTTTATTCCTTTTCCACCAAACTTTCACAAGCCATGGCTAGCCGAATCCGCGGTTGCCTTCCATACCAACACTTTTCAAGGAATTTATTATTTGACAACATAAAGTAAATTTGTTTCTCATTTCTGGACTGGGCATCCCTAATACCTTTTCCTTACTCTCGTGCAATGACAAGTGAATAAACACTCATCATGAGAATAACACATCTAGCATGGAAAGTATTGGCCACCCCTGACCGCCTCGTGACCGGTACAGGCACACAAAAGGGAAATTTATTTTGAAAATTAGAGATGGCACATACAGATTTTCTTAGAGCGGCAAGGGAATACCGCATATAGGTAGGTATGGTGGATGCTTTGAGGAAGGTATAATAAAGTTTATGCACCGGCGAAAATTGCGCGGTACAAGAAAGGCTAGCAATTATGAAAGGGTGAGAGTGCGTATAATCCATGTACTCACATTAGTCATAAAGAACTCATATTCTTATTGCAAAAGTTTATTAGCCCTCAAAGCAAAGTAATATTACACATGATCCTAGGGGGGAGGATGGAAGGAGTTAACCATCGCGCCCCCCCGACCTTCACACAAAGTTAGGACAATCAAGGATAAATTGTGCTCCAACTTCCCGGCATAACGAGAGACTATACATGCATGTTTCGGGAATCACAAACCTTAACACCAATATCTTACTAAAGCACAATTACTCATCAAAATGACTCACATATCACATCTTCATGTCTCAAAACTATTACAAGGAATCAAGTTTATTTTGTCCAATGATCTTCAAGAAAGTTTTTATTATATCCTTCTTGGATATCTATCACTTTAGGACTAATTTCCATGTGTTGCTTTTGATAAGCTCAAACAAATATAAGTGAAGAACATGAGCAACATATTTTATTATCTCAAATTAATCTAAGTTAGGCAAGAGAGAATTTCTTCAAAAATAATAAATCACACTGTGCTCAAAAAGATATAAGTGAAGCACTAGAGCAACGGTTCTAGAAAAGAGCTTCTTTGACGGGATGTGAATGCCGCTTATCTAGCTTTTCCAGCAACTATTTGGGGGCTCTATTTTATTGAAAAACTTTCAGATCTAAGTTTTTTATTAAAACAGAAACCAAAAAAAAAATGACATTTCAAGAATAGCTCATATCATGTGAAGAAGCAAAAACTTAGGTTCAACCGATAATAACCGATAATTGTTGATGAAGAAAGGTGGGATGCCTATTGGGGCATCCCCAAGCTTAGATGCTTGAGACTTATTGAAATATTATCTTGGGGTGCCTTGGGCATCTCCAAGATTGAGCTTTTTTTGTCTCCTCAATTCTTCTCATATCACGGTTTCCGTACATTTCAAAAGCTTCATCCACGCAAAACTCAACAAGAACTCGTGAGATAAGTTAGTATAAATCAATGCAAAACCTTATCATCCTATACTATAGAAAATCACTAAAATTATTATTCAACATTGCATACTAAATGCCTCTGCATATGTAATACTCCTATCCTCAAATAGAATCATTAAACACACAAACATATGCAAACAATGCAAACATAACAGCAATCTGCCAAAATAGTACAGTCTGTAAAGATTGGAATCGTTCGCATACTTCCCCAGCTCTAAAAATTCTGAAACATTACCACGTTACAGAGAACTTAGCCATGCTAACTTTGTAAAAATTTCAAGATTTTATCACTTTCTGACTATCCATAAGAATTCAAATAATGATAGAAAACTTTCTGTTTTCAAACAACAACATATAGACTTGCAAAGTAAGCACGGTAAAGGCTATCCTTGACACTTTTATTGAAATAAAAGATGCAAAACATTATTCTAAATACCAGCAAGCAAATTCTAACAAAATAAATTGACACTCCAAGCAAAACTCATATCGTGTGATGAATGAAAACATAGCTCCAAGTGAGGTTCCCGATAATGTTGGACACGAAAGAGGGGATGCCTTCCGGGGCATCCGCAAGCTTAGTTGCTTGGATCTTCCTTGAATATTACCTTGGGGTGCCTTGGGAATACCCAAGCTTAGGGTCTCGTCACTCCTTATTCTCCTCATATCGAAATCTCACCCAAAACTTGAAAACTTCAATGACACAAAACTTAACAAAACTTCGTGAGATGGGTTAGTATGATAAAACAAATTATTCACTTTGGGTACTGTCAAAGACAAGATTCATAATTGTTCTCACACAATTCCTACTGTAGCATATCATTTCTACAATTTATATTGATCAATATAAGCATAGAAACTAGAAAACAAGCAAACTATGCATTGAAAGCAGAATCTGTCAACAACAGAACATTCTCTAATGATCTGAACATTCACCAGACTTATGCCACTCTAAAAATCTTGAATAAAATATGACCATGTGAAAAATTTGTATATTAATCTTCTTCAAAAAGAATCAACTTAAAATAACTTTTCTATTAAAAAGGAGATTTTTTCTCGTGAGCACAAAAGTTTCTGTTTTTCAGCAAGATCAAATCTACTATCACCCAACATGATCCTAAGGCTTTGCTTGGCACTTTATTGAAACAAAAGCTATAAAACATGATTACTACAGTAGCTTAACCATGCAAACACACAAAAATAGTAGGGGTAAATGTTGGGTTGTATCCCAACAAGCACTTTTCTTTAATGCCTTTTAGCTAGGCATGATGATTTCAATGATGCTCACATAAAAGATAAGGATTGAAACACAAAAAGAGCATCATGAAGAATATTACTAGCACATTTAAGTCTAACACACTTCCTATGCATAGGGATTTTGTGAGCAAACAATTTATGAGAACAAGAATTAACTAGCATAGGAAGGCAAAACAAGCACAACTTCAAGATTTTCAATAGATAGAGAGAAGACTTGATATTATTGCAATTCCTACAAGCATATGTTCCTCCCTCATAATAATTTTTAGTAGCATCATGAATGAATTCAACAATATAGCCATCACATAAATCATTCTTTTCATGATGCAAAAGCATATAAATTTTGCTACTCTCCACATAAGCAAATTTATTCTCATGAATAGTAGTGGGAGCAAACTCAACAAAATAACTATCAGGAGATTGAAAATTAAAATCATGATGACAAGTTTCATGGTTATCATTATTCAATATAGCATACATGTCCTCACCATAATCATCATAGATAGCAACTTTGTTATCATAGTCAATTGAAACATCCTCCAAAGTACTGGATTCATCACTAAATAAAGTCATGACCTCTCCAAATCCACTTTGATCAACATAATCATCATAAAAGGAGGCATGCTACCATTATAACAAATTTCCACATCAAATCTGGGGGAGGGGGCTAAAAATATCATCTTCATCAAACATAGCATCCCCAAGCTTATGGCTTTGTATATCATTAGCATCATGGATATTCAAAGAATTCATACTAACAACATTACAATCATGCTCATCATTCAAATATTTTGTGCCAAACATTTTATTGACTTCTTCTTCTAACAATTGAGCACAATTTTCCGATCCATCATTTTCAAGAAAGGTATTATAAAGATGATCAATAATATTATGCAACCTCAATTCCATTTTTTTGTAGTTTTCTTTTATAAAACCGAACTAGTGATAAAACAAGAAACTAAAAGATTCGATTGCAAGATCTAAAGATATACCTTCAAGCACTCACCTCCCCGACAATGGTGTCAGAAAAGAGCTTGATGTCTACTATGCAACTATATTCTTGTAGACACATGTTGGGCCTCCAAGTGAAGAGTTTTGTAGGACAATAGCAATTTTCCCTCAAGTAGATGACCTAAGGTTTATCAATCCGTAGGAGGTGTAGGATGAAGATGGTCTCTCTCAAACAACCCTGCAATCAAATAATAAAAAGTCTCTTGTGTAAATACAATGGTAAATTGTATAGGTGCACTAGTTCGGCGAAGAGATGGTGATACAAGTGTAATATTGATAGTAGATATTGACTTTTGTAGTGCGAACAATAAAAAACAGCAAGGTAGCAAGTAACAAAAGTGAGCACAAACGGTATTACAATGCTTGAAAACAAGGCCTAGGGTCCATACTTTCACTAGTGCAATCTCTCAACGATGCTAATATAATTGGATCACATAACCACCCCTCAAAGTGCGATGAAGAATCACTCCAAAGTTCCTAGCTAGCGGAGAACATAAGAAAACATTGCAAGACATATATCAAGTGTTCTCAAATCCATAAAAGTATCCAATCCAAAGAAATCTCAAAGGGAAAACTCAATTCATCACAGGATAGAGAGGGGAAAACACCATATGATCCAACTATATTAACAAAGCCCCCGATACATCAAGCTCATGCCCTCAAGAACACGACAGAGAGAGAGAGATACAACACATAGCTACTAGTAAATACCCTCATCCCCGAGGGTGGACTACTCCCTCCTCATCATGGTGGCTGCCGGGATGATGAAGTTGGCCACAGGTGATGATTTCCCCCTCCGGTGGAGCGCCGGAAAGGGCTCTAGATTGGATATCGTGGAGTACAGAGCCTTGCGGAGGCGGAATTTCGATCTCGGTCTACCCCGAAGGGTTTTGGAATATTTGGGAATTTATAGGGTAAATAGGCGGTACGGGAGGCCACCGAGGTGGGCAAAACCCACCTGGGCGCGCCAGGGCGGCCTGGCGTGCCCTGATGGGTTGTGCCCCACTCGGGGCACCCTTAGGTGCAGCTTCAACCCATTGAGTGTCTTCTGGCCCATAAAAAATCTCCAAAAAGTTTCGCGGTGTTTGGACTCCGTTTGATATTGATTTCATGCGATGTAAAAAACATGCATAAAACAACAACTGGCACTTGGCACTTTGTCAATAGGTTAGACCAAAAAATGATATAAAATGATCATAAAGTGGTTGTAAAACATCCAAGAATGATAATATAACAACATGGAATAATATAAAAATTATAGATACGTTGGAGACGTATCAATGACGCTACCTAAATTGGATACATTTGTGTTGATAACTAATGAAGGGCCAAGCATGGACAAGAGGGATGAACACTAGAGTAGGATCAAGCATGGAGACGAAGGCGCGTGCAAAGGGACCCATAACGACGTTTCTAGTGCGTATTTGAGTACTTTGAGGCCTCCGTGATGACTTACAAGGACATGGACGAAATATACAAGACACCCCTTCATAAATTTCGCCCATAGCTTATTTTAGGTGCTGCGTCACCTTATTTTTGGGCCAGGCCCATGTAATTTCAAAATACTAAAGTATAGGCTGTTTTTAGAGTCGTATGTGTGGGGAAAACAAAGTTAGGGTTGGTTTCGGACCCCTTCTCCAAGGGGCCACGAAATTCGCCCTCTCTTTCTCCATATATACAACCCTTAGGGCATCATTTAGACTTTGGGTTTTGTTTAGATTAAAGTTCACCATAGCTGCAACTTCGCGTATTTAGTTTGTGTTCAATGGCCAGACAAAGGCGTCACAGAACCCCACCTTGATCAATAAAGGTTTCCTCTTATATTCGCAATATCCAGATTGCAATCTCAGTTTCTTGCTTGTTCTTCATTTGCTTGCAGGAAATAGACCCTCGTGGTCAGGTTGATCGTGCTCTGGCGTGGTCAATAACCTCTCGGAGTTGGTTTAGCGATTGCTAAGGCACGACGTCCTCACACGTTCGTAGTTGGATCGTCGAAGTCTACTCCAAATGATAGCCACCATCTCATCGAAAGACGAGACACCTTGGCCTCTATCAAGTGGTATCAGATTTCCAGGTGGCTCAGTGCGATTTTACAGTTTTTCGTAGATTAGATCGTGTCTGTTCTTCGTACCTATAGTCCATGAAAAAGCAAAAAAAAGGGTTAGTTCATCATACTCGAACCAGTCTGAGCCATTGCATAATATTTTCCGTGTTTGCTTAGTTGAATTCGCGGTTGCATCATCGTGTCGGGTTGCTAGTCTTAGCGTCTAGTTCTTTAGAGTTTTGAGTTCAGTTCATAGATTGTCATGCTGCCGCTGCATCGAATTCATCTCCACTGCCATATACCACCACCACTGCCATATACCACCACCGCTGCCGTACACCACCACCGCTGCCATATCCTATCACCGCTGCCATATACCATCACAATATATCCACCACCAATCCGAGTTCTTTTGGTATTAGTTTTGTTTTCGAGATCCTTCTAGTTTCAGATTCGTGTTTTCTTGCCTGAGTAGGTCTCGAAGAAAAAAAAGTCTCGAGACCCCCGGGCAGTTTTTAGGCCAAAATTTCAGCAACTGAAAATATTTTTCCCTATCGCGTTTTTAGGTCTCACGGAGCGTTTTGAGACACTCGCTATCATAGTAACTTCTTTTCACAGTTTTTGGTTGCTGCTGCCCTGATTTTTGAAAAAACATTGTCAATTTTTTTCGTGCCGATCGTGTTCTTTTGATTTGGGAAGAGTTTTGAGGCACTTGCCATTATAGTGTTTTTGGGAAAAAGTAGCGCAAAAAAAAAGAGACGAAAAAAATAAGATTGTGCTTTTCCCTTCATTACGTGCAGCGCCGTGATTTTGTTAGTGTTCTAGGCTCGCGTCTCTAGTACGGTCTAGCCTAGGACCAACACAGTACCGTCATTGAGTGTTTATTCACCTTTGCATCTCTGAATTTATTATTGCTGACATTTTTGCTACCATATCATAAGCCTTCCCAGCTCCACATACATCTACATCGTGCGTTTGACACCACCTAGCAATCGCCTTGTCCAAGCTTTGAGAGTTTTGACTACAACGGTTGCCGATCACCACCTGCTACTGGGTAAGAACTGGTAAGAGGTTGAGACTCGCTTGGCGGATTTGTGAATTTCCATAACACCACCGCCACTTCCTAGTAGTCTGTAGGATCATATTGTGTGTTTCTCTTGCTACTAACCATGCCAGGATCACAAGCGGATGAGCTGGACTGCGAGAACATGACGAACAGGGAGCTCCATGATAAATTCCAGAAGATGGTGGGTCAACAGGTAGAAGATGTGATGACCAATTTTGGCAACGCACTAGCGAGGATGGATGACATTGATAAATCAACTGACACCAAGTTGGATGCCAAATTCGCTGAAGTGATTGCGCATCTACCTCCACCTACTGCACCATTGCAACAACAACAACCACCTCCACGTCGCGAAACGGCCCTCCGCCGAGCGATCCGTGTCCCTCTTGAGCCTAGCCAAACTGTTGGTGCTGCTGTTGATACTTCTGTGGCTCCTGCTGCTAAGGAGGAGGACGATTACGATAGAATTACGAGGATGAGGTTGATCAAAATCAGAACTATGTGCTACCAGCAGCACGACAACCACCAGGTCGTCCACATGCATATCGTCGCAACGGTAGGGCTGCACCACCACCTTAGGTACAAGATCCTGACCATCTCCCTAAACTAAAATTGAATATTCCACCCTAAGGGTAGATATGTTCATGATATATATCTTACTTGGGAGTTAGAAACCAAACAACATTTCACATGTTTAGAATATCCCGAGCAGAGACATGTTGCTGCTGCTCTTTGTGCTTTCACTAGTTTTGCTTTTGTGTGGTGGTCTGAACATCGTAGATTATATCCGAATAATATTGGAACTACTTGGGTTGCTTTGAAAACTGCTATGCGTACTCGTTGGGTTCCACTGATGTCTACTACGCAACCTTCTTCTTGTAGACGTTGTTGGGCCTCCAAGTGCAGAGGTTTGTAGGACAGTATCAAATTTCCCTCAAGTGGATGACCTAAGGTTTATCAATCCGTGGGAGGCGTAGGATGAAGATGGTCTCTCTATAACAACCCTGCAACCAAATAACAAAGAGTCTCTTGTGTACCCAACACGCCCAATACAATGGTATGTATAGGTGCACTAGTTCGGCAAAGAGATGGTGATACAAGTGCAGTATGGATGGTAGATATAGGTTTTTGTAATATGAAAATATAAAAACAGCAAGGTAACTAATGATAAAAGTGAGCACAAACGGTATTGCAATGCTTTGAAACAAGGCCTAGGGTTCATACTTTCACTAGTGCAAGTTCTCTCAACAATAATAACATAACTGGATCATATAACTATCCCTCAACATGCAACAAAGAGTCACTCCAAAGTAACTAATAGCGGAGAACAAACAAAGAGATTATTGTAGGGTACGAAACCACCTCAAATTTATTCTCTCTGATCGATCTATTGAACAGTCCGTAGTAAAATAACACAAAGCTATTTTTTCCGTTCGATCTATCCTAGAGTTTGTACTAGAATAACACCTTAAGACACACATCAACCAAAACCCTAATTTCACCTAGATACTCCATTGTCACCTCAAGTATCCGTGGGCATGATTATACGATATGCATCACACAATCTCAGGATCATCTATTCAACCAACACAAAGAACTTCAAAGAGTGCCCCAAAGTTTCTATCGAAGAGTCAAGACAAAATCGTGTGCCAACCCCTATGCATAAGTTCACAAGGTCTCTGAACCCGCAAGTTGATCACCAAAACATACATCAAGTAGATCACGTGAATATCCCATTGTCACCACAGATAAGAACATGCAAGACATATATCAAGTGTTCTCAAATCCTTAAAGACTCAATCCGATAAGATAACTTCAAACGGAAAATGAGAGATCAAATGTTGAAGTACTACGAGGCTTAAGGACAAAGACCTTTGATAGGCTGCGCAAGAGTGGAAGTGTAATGCCCAGGATGGGACTATATCTCCTACGTGTCGAGGCACGACTTAAAGATATAAGCCCATTCTGGAATGATCGCAAGTTTGGTACCTTTACACATCTCATGTAAAAATAGGGATGGAAAACTGAAAAGATAGTTGGCTTACACTCGCCACGTCACACAAATACATTACATGTTCAAACATCATTCAGATAAACATCACAACCCATCTAAGGGTAAAGACCCAAATGACAAGATACCAAACATAACAATTAAACCACAGGTCTAAGATCGAATCCTAGTAGAAGCTCTACTGATCAACCGGATAGTTCACATAGTAACGGCTACGCTCCTCGTCGTACTCCCAGTCTAGCTCAGTGCCATCGCCTATGTAGCTCACCATCGTACCTGCATCTGGTGTGTTGAAGTAACTGTGAGCCACAGAGGACTCAGCAATCCCGTTCTCGGGTAACACGACTATTCAAGCCTTGGGTGTGGAACAAGGCTGAAGAAAGAATAAGAGTCTGCAGCAGCACTAGCCTAGCTTACGTACAAGAGAGCGAGAAGAGAAGGTGCCTCGGTCGAGAGATGATCACGAAGTGATCCTAACTAAAGCAAGTCAAACATAACCCCACCGTGTTCATCTCCCGAATCCCTTTCGGAAAACGACAGTCACGGTACTCACGCTGGTAGTGTATTGGAACATGGTGTCAAGTTTTCTACAACCGGATATTAACAAGCTCCCATCTACCACATAACCGCGGGCACGGCTTTCAAAAGTTCATAACCCTGCAGGGGTGTTCCAACTTGGCCCATGACAAGCCCACGAGCCGTGGAGTCGCAACTCCAAGGTGGGAAGGCCCGAGTATTCTCGGAATCCCGTGCTCAAGATACTCCGACTAAGGTAAGGCTAATCCAGCAAATCCTCCCGGCGTGCCGACACCCTGACAGTAGCCGCGCGTATCTAGTCTCATGCCACGATCGGATGAGACATCCTACAGGTGTATGCCAGATACCTCGGGTTTCCCCAAGGCGGCCCCGCAGTCTGCTCGTTTCGGACCAACACTCATGAGGAGCACTGGCCCGGGGTTGTTGATTAAAATAAAAGGGATAGCTAGTCCCTATGCAAGTTTTAGTTATTAGGCAAATAGTACCAGTGTTGAGACTTGCTGGAAAAGACTTGGCACTTAGCGGTTTATCGAGGGGGTCCCATAACCCCAACCGTGTGAGGAACGCATAATCAAGGAACATAACACCGGTTTATACGGTTCCTAGCGGCATGAGTGGAACAAATCACCAAGCAGAAGGCTTAGCCTTCCACCCATTACCAATATATAGATGATTTCATTTATTAATTAATATAGTGTGATATCCCAACAAGCTTCAACAAGAAGCAAGAATCTTCAATCTTCACCTGCAACTAACAATGCTATAAGAGGGGCTGAGCGAAGCCTACGTATAGCCAATCAATGGTTTGCATAGGTAGGGTGGTTAAACAGGTTCATGGTTACAATAGGAGGCTGTCAGGAAAACATGGGCATCGAGGCAAAACTATAGATCGAGACTTCTAGCAATAGGCAAAGATAGTAATGTTATCGGGGTTCGGTCATCTTGCCTGAAGAGTTGTCGAAGGGATCGTAAGAGGGGTCCTCGTTCTCAACCTCGGTAGTAACCTCGTGCTCGTACTCGTACTCGGTCTCAGCTTCCGGCTCTACTCAAACACAAGAACAAAAGGCAACGAATCAAACAAGATGCAATGCGCGGAAAAATTACTGGATGCATGACTGATGCACTATGGAAGCAAAACAGATGCACTATGGAAGCACAGAAAGTCTACTTAGGAAGCACAGTGTTACAGCACAACAATATGCATCAAGCAAAATGCTTCAAAACATGATAACAATAGGATATTATGAATCTACATGCAAAATCACACAAGTTTCATATAGGACTTGCCCAAAACGAAGCAACGGGCTAAAAGTTACACCCGAAACAATAAACATGCACAAGCTGAAAACAACAACCACATAGCATCTTCGGGGCAATAAAAAATAAGCTACAACACTCAAACATCATGGCAATGAGCATGGACATAAACTAGACATACTCTACAGCAAACAAATCCATTGGAGCATCCCCAAAGGAGCCATGGATCAATAGCAACAAGCTATGACATATTGAACTTGACAACAAAATCCTGACAGCAGTAATTTGTTGCAACTTGGGAGCAGGAGTTAAGTATGCTACAGCCACTCAAATAAGCATGTGAGAGCATGAATGCATAGCCAACAACTTATATAACAAGGAATCATCAAGAGTCACCCCAAAACTATCATGGATTGGCCTAGAACAACAAGCAAACATGGCATATGGAAATTACAGATTCCAGACTTAGTGAAATTTCACTAAGTGTTAAAACAACAGTTTCATCATGGCATCTTTGAGAGCAAGTTTAAATCACCTCAAAGCAAAGCATGGCAAGTGGTAAGCACCACCGCAAAGTACACATGACGGTGAAATTAAAACATATAAGCATGCATCAAGGGGACAACCACAACGATAGCAACGAGTTCCTCTACGAGGCATCTCGTAACAAGTTTAACGACATAACAGCCACATAGCACTTTGCAAAGGAGATAAACATGGCAAGATGATATGTATCATGCAAGCTAAAGCAATCAACATGTAGAGCATCTCAAGACGAACATGTGGACATATCATTTGCATCATTTGGATAAACATGCACCATGTTATCACATTGCAAAGATGGCATGAAAACAACTACTAACAGCAGTTTATAACAAGTAGCACTCTTCTCATGAAGATTAAGACATCTAGATGACCTCAAACATGCATGGCACAATGGAAGAAAACGTAGTACAAGTCTCCATGATCATTTTGACATATCATTTGCTCAATTCGGACATGCACACAAAAAGTTATCCACGTTGCAAAATAGCACCAGACAACTAAACTAACAGGGACTTAGCAGATTTTGACTAGGAAAAAAACACACGGGCGCAACATAGTTAAACAGCGCACAGAGCGGGACTTAAGGGGGCTCACCACGGGCCCGGCCCGGATCGGTTCGGAGAGGAGGCGGTGGGCCTCTGAGCGGCGCAGCCCAGCGAGGGAGGAGGCGGTGGAGGCCCGGCTAGCCTAGGGTTCGGCCCACCTTGCCTGAACCCTCCCAGGCGGGGCGGCGCGATCGGATCTCGCGATGGGATCCTCCCTCGCCCCGAGCGGCGGCGGCGGCCTTCGGGCGATGGAGCGGCTGGCCTACCCGGCCGGCGAGGCGGGAGCCGAGGGGCGGCGGGACCCGGCGGCGGGGCGGCCCGGCCGGCGGCGGAGGGCTGCGCGGCGGAGGCAGAGGCCGGCGGTGGAGCTGCGCGCCGGTGAGGCATGGCGGCCGGAGGCGGTGCAAGGGCGGCGGGGCGGCGCGACGGTGAGGCGTCCGATGACCGGCGGGCTGCCGGAGGCGGAGAAGAAAACGGCGGCGGCGCGGAGGTAGAAGAAGAAGCGCGGGGTCCACACGTCGGAACGGAAGCACGGCCGCAGAACTACGGAAGCACAGTGGAGACTCTCGGAAGCATGGTTTCCTGGGATGTCGGAAGCACGGATTTTCAACGGTGGAAGCACCGCGGATCAACGGTGGAAGCACCGGCGGCGCACTGTGGAAGCATAGGGTTTTCTGGACGCAAATTTTGGGGGAGATGGATGTTTATATAGGCACAAGGAGCTAGGGTTGTCCAAATGAGGTGAGGTTTTCGGCCACACGATCAGAATTGGATGGCCTAGATGACGGGAGGGGTTTGGGTTGGTTTGGTGGGCTGTTGGAGGGGTGTCTTGGGCCTCAAAGAGAGGGTACTTTCAGCCCACGAGAATAACTGTTGGGGTAGCAAACGAACTCCAAACGCGACGAGATTTGACAGGCGGGTTACACACACCAAAACAACAACACACGACAAGTCTCACGCCAAAATGGAAACGTTACACGGCCAAACACCAAAGTAGGCCTAGGGGATGCCACGGACACGTGAGGGAGCTCCGGAACTCGAAACGGACAACGGGAAGGAATGAGTGGGACCGGATGCAAACGACAACACAAATGCAATGCGATGCACATGACAACATGATATGAATGAATGAACACACGCACACGACAAAACGACGAAAAACCGAAAAGACAAAGAACCCGGAATGGAATTGATGAAGCCAGAGATACATATATTGCCCAAAAGGGAAAGTATTACATCCGGGGCATTACAGGAAGGCGCTGGATTGATGAGTTGCCGACGGTTCTTTGGTCAATCAGAACGACCCCAAATCGAGCCACCGGCCAGACACCCTTCGCCCTAGTATACGAGGCAGAAGCAGTTCTCCCCACTGAACTCATATACGGGTCACCTCGAGTGCTCGCTTATGATGTGCTTGAGCAAGAGCAACTGCGGCAAGATGACGCAACGCTCCTTGAGGAAGATCGTCTTCGGGCGGCTGTGAGAGCAGGACGCTACCAGCAAGCCTTGCGCCGCTACCATAGCCGCAAGGTCCGTGCCCGAAGCTTTGAGTAAGGCGACCTTGTTCTGCGGCGCATTCAATAGGCCAATAATACTAACAAGTTGACGCCGAAGTGGGAAGGCCCTTATCGGGTAATACGAGTCACCAGGCCTGGCGCAGTCCGCCTGGAGACCGAAAATGCCGTTCCGGTGAGCAATTCCTGGAACATTGAGCATCTTCACAAGTTTTACCCATAAGGCGTGGCTTGCGGCCCCCCCCCCCGACAAGCCACCTTTTGTACAAGCCTTGCCGGCAAGGCATGTAACCCTTTGTACAAAGCCAGGCGCAGACCCTGAGCATAAATAAATGAAGCGCTGGCGCCCTAAGTTATAGCATGCATGCTAGGTCGTGTCTCGTCCTTGGTTAGGGTTGATAGTGCTTAGCGGCGGCTAACCCCTAGCTTAGAGGTCGAGTTTGCATCTCTTTGTCTTTCTTTTATCTTCATTGGTTCACAGGACACACAAATATCCTTGCCGAAACCACTTGGGGAGGAAAGAAAAGGGACAGACCAGCATCTAGGCCCCGGCAAGACAGTATTGCCGGGGGCTGCAAGAGCAAAGATTCACCCACGACAAACCAGGGTTGCCGGGGGCTGCAGCTTCAGATAAGTTCTTCATCCCTTATCATGCATTCCATTATGGACTAAGGTATGTGAAACCTCATTTTTTCCTTAATCTATCGTGCTTTCATAACTCTAGGCCCTAGGGCTCGTTCCTGGGACCAAGTTTGGTCGAAGTCGCGGCAGCGAAAGGATGAAACAAGGAGCCTGAACCCGCCTCATCCCTGCCTCCGCCAAAGGTGTGAGAAAGGTAGAGCGAAGTGGGGAGACGGCAAGGCCTATTGCCGGGCGAGAAAGTGTTTATCTTAAAGATATCAAGGATTTATTCCTTGTCGTGGGTTTCACCCACAAACAAATGACCCGGCAAACATCCCTTTTTCATTAAAAAACATTCCACTCAGGTACAGTCCATAAGGAATGAAAAACATGAACAAGGGGATTACAAGTTTTAAATTTAACAGACGCCCGAAGGCTTACAAACTAAAAAGAGATAAGATGCCCGTAATGCCTTTCTTGTCCCTCTCCTTAGGAGGCAGGTCAAGGAGGCGAGAAGGGCGAAAGGAGCGCCTAGGCGAGCTACGGGTGGCAGAAGACACCGAGAAAACATCTTGGTGGCCGCCCAAAGGCTGGATGGTGATGGCGGCGCCAGAAGCAGGGCTCGAAGACGAGGCGGCATGACGTCAGCACGCGTCGAAGGCATCGATGCCCGCGTACTCCGACATGACGGCCTTGCCGCCCGCCCTCTTCCTCTTCCGCGGCCTCCCAACGCCGGCCACCCAAGGGGATGGCCCCGAGAAGTTCAAGGAGCCGGCGACACGGATGATGGGGTCGCCGGTGCCACAAGGAGCGGCGCCCGACACCTAGTCCGACCCGTCATCCTGCGGCCTACCGCCCTCGTCGTCGCTGTCGCTGTCCTCCTCGTCACTCTCGCTCGAGGAGGAACCTTCACTATCAGAAGAGCTCTCCACGCAGCACCTTGAACGAGTCCCAAAGTGCCCGAAGACCTTGACGGAGAGAAGGCCACCCTCCATTAGCTTAAAATGGAGAGTGAGCCCCTCCGTCAAGCTGTGGATATGAGCAAAGGTCTTCCATCCCCGACGAAGATACATCACATGAGGAGCAGGGAAGTCGACGCAGACCCGCGTGCCGCTGATCCCGCAGCCCCTCATGTGCAGCCGCAATGACTCCGGCGGATCGAGCTCCATCTCCCGCGCAAATGGAGTCGGGAAACGAAGGCGACGGCGCGGCGGCCGGCGCAACCTGACGAAGAACTCACAAGGGTCATCCCCAACATGGCCCTCCATTGGAGGAGGAGCTTCTGGCGGGGGCGAGGCGGACGGGCCACCCCGTCCTCCTCTTCCCAGAGCGCCCCGGCCTCGCCCGCTCCCCCTTCCCCTCGCGGCCGGCTCTGCCACCGCAGGCGCAGGAGAAGGAGGGACGCGTTGTCGAGCGGCGACCCTCGCCGCCACCGTTGAAGGGCTAGGATTTCCTCTCTCCATGACGAATGGAAGAGAGGAGCAGAAGCTGAAGGAGGAAGAAGATGGAAGAATGCATGACGCCATCCCTCCCCTCCCGCTCTTTATAAAGGAACGGGGTTGGGGCTCGACCGCCCCGCTCGGCCAATCAAGACACGGAAGGCGCAGGGAGCCAGGACCGACCCGCCGCCGCAACCAGCGACGGCCCGGTTTCCCGCCGCCGCCGTTTGCCACCCCAAGTGCATGGGAGACACGTGGCAGATGTGCAGGACCGAGGGGACGGGTGAGGCGACCTCTCCCCACCCCGTGATCGTGGGGAGTGGACGCCTTGAGGACCGCGCCTCAGCCCCATTCAGTAAAGGGGCCGCGCCTCCACGCCTCCCTCCATTTATGGCGAAGGCGCGAACTGCCCCTTTACTACGACGTGACGCATGCGTGCAGAGACCAACCCCACGCATGCTGCCCACGTCACACACACCCCTCCACACCGCGCCACGCGCGCGGATCGTGGGAGGCGCAACACGCGAAAAATCTTACCGCGGTAAAAACCGCCCCGCCTGCCCCGCACCGTTTTCTGGGCCTGGCCCAACAACGCATTGCGCTTACGTGTGGCCCAGGCCAGGGGGCTCCTGTCGGTGTACAAAAAAAGGGGTACACTTTTTGTACCCCAATAACTGTGCACGGGCAGTCTGAGCCACGGGCACCACCGGACCAAGCAAGGCAAGGGAGGTAAGCCAGGGTAAGACCAAAGCTCAAGAGAACTAGAGCAACACCAAAACCAAGACCACGAAGAGCAAAGGGACGAAGCAGGTTCCCCCGGCAAGATCCTTGCCAGGAGCCGGTTTTAGTAGACCCGGCAAGACCCTTGCCGCGGCAACTCTCCGGCAAGACCCTTGCCGCGGCAACTCGCCCCACGCCTACGGAGCAGATCACCCTTGAGTCCACTGCCCCCATGGGGCAAGGATTCGGGAGACATCCCCGTAGTGGCATGCATATCTTTGTGAAGACATTCAAGATCATATACACACAAAGAAGACGACGACCCTTGGCGGGATCCCAGCCAAGGAAGACCACAAGACCTCCGGCAAGCACCTTGCCGGGGATGGCAGCAGGCGCCGCGGCAAGACCCTTGCCGGGGCCCTGGCTATGCCCTTGCCGAGGACATCCGCAGGGCCACCATCAGGCCCACGCCGACTAAACTTCCACTGCCTTATGAAGCTGCCGACCCAACCAGCTGGGAAGGCACCTGCGTGGCGGCATGCAGATCTTCGTGAAGACCCACCATTGCGCCACCTCAGCTGCCTGCCTACCTACATGGCATCTCAGGCATCGCTGGCCAGGGCGTGTGTCGACACAAGAAGGAGCGGCGACGTAGGAGACAGATCTCTCCCCCGTCCCCGATAAAGCAAGGACACCTAAGAAAGACGCATTAAATGCGCCTTGTCATGTAATGCGAGGGATAAACTCGCATCACAATACCCTTCCCACCTCCCGTGTGCCACTGTGGCAACCCCTTTTTCTATAAAAGGAGGCCCGAGGCGACCAGGAGGAGGATTCGGCTTTTTGGAGCTCCTCACGCCCCATTGCTAGCTGAAGAACACATATATACAATCCACCAAAGCAGGAGTAGGGTTTTACGCATCCTCGCGGCCCGAACCTGGATAAACGAACCGTGTGCTATCTGTTCGGTCCGCTCTTCTCTCAACCCCGCGCCCCGCTAACCGTAGTAGGGATTCTTGTGATCCCATAGGTGTCGTTCCCACCAACATCTTTGGCGCGCCAGGTAGGGTGCTGCAGTTGTGAGAATCGGCTCTAGCAGTCAGCCCAGCACTCCTTCGTCTTTGTGGCTCTTTGAGAAGGAAGGAGGCCGGAAAATCAGCATTCGAACGGCTGCAAACAGGAGCTAAGATACATTGAACCCCGGATATTTCCATTCTATTATATAAAGTTATTATCCTCGGAGCTGTCATTCTTTGTCCAAAAAGAAACCTATACGCAAATGGGGCCCTTCCCGATCGGCAATGCCTTTGTTCTATTTCGAGTCCACTCAACGGTTCAAATGGCTGCGTTGGGAACGGTAGGGTAGCCTTCCGCAATTGGCAAGGCTCTCGACTCTGACTCTAGTCAAACTCGACAGTTCGAGCGGCTGCATTAAGGGTGGTAAGGTGGCTCACCCAGTAGCACGTTCACCCGACAACCAATGGGGACCCGTCCCCAAACGCCGCCCTGGGTTTCCGCACCAGCAAGCCTACCCAGTTAGCATAGGGTGGACGTACAAAGAGGCAACAAATAGGGAAATAGCATGCATAGTCCCAAAAATACTTCAAAGTCATGTTACATCACATCATTGCTGCGGTTCTAACTAAAGATAAAACTTGTCTTGGTCGGGAACCCGCAGCGGCGAAGAAGAACGGGACGTCTAATCCCAGCGCTCGCCTTCCACCCTCTTGATTTCGTCGATGCAGCTGATGACGGGCTTGATGCACTCCTTGAGCACCGTGAGGTCAGTACCATCCGGCAAGCTATCCATCACGGCTTCGAAGTCAAGGTTGGGATTCCAATACGCCATCTTGGTGAGGACCTTGGTCACGACCCCCCGGCAAAGTCGCCGGGCCTCCCCGGCCAACGTGGCCGCTCTGTTGGAGTAAAGATGAGCCAAGGCTCCAAGGACGCCCTCGAAGAACTAGGTCAGCTTGGCGTTGACGGTCCCACTGCACTCAGGGGCATACCTCACGTTTGGCATCCCCATGATGGCCAACTGTGAGGTGACCCTGCCGGCGACGTCCTCCAGGCGGCTGATCCATCTGTTCTCGCCCGCCACATATTCCTGGTGGGAGGCGGCCTCGTACGCCCGCAGCTGCTTCTCCTCCTCCAGGCTCCTAGTCAAGGTCTCCTCCCGAGCCGTGCTCTCTGACAACATCTTCTCGAGATTCTCAAGCTTCAGCTTGAGATCTTTGATGGAGTTTTGCACTTCGTATAGCTCCCCAGCCCTGCTGATGACCGCTCCTTGCGCCTCTACCAAGGCGCAGTTGAGCATGCTCTTCTCGTTGGACAGCTTGAGGGTCGGTTCCTTCTGCTCATCCCGCTCTACCTCCAACTCCTTCACCTTGCCGGCATGGGCCAGAGCCTGGGCATCGAGTGCCTCTTTGTGCCTCTGCTCCAGCTCGCGAGTCCGCCGAACGACAAGGGCCTCGAGCTCCCCATCCTTGCCGTGGAGCGTTGCAGCAAGCTTCGCCTCACGCGCGGAGAGGTCTTCTTCCAGGGAATCCAATGCGGCTTGATGCTGGTTCCGGGCGGCTTTGGCCGCGGCAGCCAAATTCGCTACCTCTTCCTAGGCCTTCTCGATGTCAGCCATCTTCATGGTGAGCTCTACATCGCGCTTGGCCAATTCCCCCTGAAAGGCCCTCTGCTCCTCGCGAGTCTGGTGAAACCAGGCCTGCGCCTCCGCAACGCGCGCCTTGAAGTCCACCTCCACCTTGTCCACTGTTGCCATCCTGGACTTAACCTTGTCCAGACGGGCGCGGTAGAGCACATGGAGCTTTCGGAAATTGGCCCCCATAGCACGAAAAAACTGCTCTTCTGGAGAATCATCGCCGCCAATGCCCGGTTCATCGACCACCTCGAGCCCGGTGGCGGCGAGCACCTCACCGTCGAAGACTTCCCCTCCGGCGGGCGCTCGGGAACTTGACGCCCCTGGAAGATGGACGAAAAGATCGTCGCCCACCTTTAGATATCTGCCGGGGCCCGAGGTTGTGGAGGAAGGAGGCTGTTCATCAACCACCTCTTCCTCGGCTGTGGCCTTGCCGGCCTCCCCGGTAGGCCCACCGCTGGCACCCTCGGCAGAAGCCTCACCGGTCGCCTTGGCGGCCCCCGCAGCGGTGTCCTCGGCAACATCCTTGGCGGCCTCATAGGCGGCGGCCTCATCAGCATCCTTGGCGGCCTCCGTCGCGGCCTCCTAAGCAACACCCCCAACAATAGTATCCACGTCCTCCATACCTGTTGAAGGAGGGCCTGGGCAGTAATGGGGGCAATGAAACCAAGAAAAAGAATAAGAGAAAAACAGAGACGGAGGACATGCGACTCACCAGTGCCAGGCTGTGAAGCAGAAGGCCCCTCCCCGCCAGTATTTGGCGCTGTGGCAGAGTCACCAGCGCCCAAGTTCCCCTCTTCCTCCATGGGTGTGGGCTCCGTGCTTGATGCCCTTGCCGGGGACGCCCCTCGCGACGGCGTAGTCGATGGGGTGGTGTGTTCGGGGTAGCCCTCTGCGGCTCCTCCTGCTGCCGCTCCCTTCCTACAAACCCGACAAGGTCAAACACCATAGCATCGGACACCTACCACATGTCGAGTAAAAGGAGGGTGACGAACTTATGCTGGGGGCTGTGCCGGGGGCTATTCTCCGGGCTGCTCAACACCACCAGTGGCGTCTCTGAAGCCCCAGCCGAGGGCTGACTGCTCGCCGAGGCCTTCGCCCTCTTCACCCTCTGGGCCAACGTCTCTGCATCCCTGCAAAAGCAAAAACGGATCAAGATGAGTGACTTAATTCAGGGGAATGGAAATGGCAGTAAGGAACGGAGTACTTACTCGTCATCCATCTCCTCCTCTTCCACCACTTTCCTTTTCCTCTTCGGGCTGAGAGGCCCAAGATCAAAAGGGAGCTCCGCGTCAACATCCGAGTCGACATCTGCCGGAGGAGGCGAGGAAGGCGGGGTATGTGCGCTCCCAGATGGGGAAGGGGCTGTTGCCTTCTTCTTCTCAGCGGCCTTCGTCAGCCTCTTCGCTGCCGTGGCCCTCGTGTGACGCCCGGACCCCTCCAGGGTCAATTGAGGCCGCGTAGCCCTGCCGGGCCGGACCGGCTCGCCGGAACTAGTCCGCCGTAGGACTCGCCCTCTTCCCCTGGCTGGCGTCAAGCCCGCCGCCACGTCCTCCTCCGACGACGACTCGTCGGCCGCATCTTCAACAAGCGGAGCTCCAGTGCCAGCGCTGCTAGCCTCCACGGCGGCCGCCGCCCACCGGGTGAGCTCCTCCTCCGTAGCCGTTGCGGCCTTATTCTCCACACCCCCGGCACTGCCAGCCTCCATGTCAAGCTGCGCCTCCCTCTCCCTAGTGGTGATGTAGTCCAGCTCTGCCTGGGTGGTGTCCATGACAAGCCACTGCTCGGCGTCAGCATTGACATATACCTCAATCAGGGTGTCAAAGAATTGCTGCACATCCGCGTCCATTGGCTCCTTCCAGCTCGGGACAGGGCCGTGCGCGTTATAGTCCGGCATCATAGCGATGATCTCGTACCGGCGTGAATTATTGCACAACGGGACCACCCCCACTGGCAGCTTGAAAAACGGTCCCTTGAGGGCCTTGCGGCCTTTGCGGCAGCCCTCGCGGCCTTGCCGGTCCGTTCGACCTCGCCATCACGACCCACATCAAGCTGAAAAAGCCGCTGGCAGAAATGGGCATGCGCCATCACTGGGAAATTGTGGTCGAGGCCAGGACAGAGTCACATAATGTCAGTCGGATTCGTAAAGAGCCATGCTGGTTTCCCCTTGTTGTGCAACGGGGCGATCCGACGGCGAATAAAGTCCGCCCCGATCATCTCAAGGGTGAGTCCAGCCTGGGTGAGCCAGAGAATCCTGGTAGTGGCTACAGTGAGCCTCCCATCGGTGACATCGACATCGCTCCAATCACTGCCACGGACCGGCGGTACTCGGCGGACCTTGCAGAATTTTGGCGGGTCTTCGTCTTCAATCCAGCACCACCGGCCACGCCATTCATCCCATCTCTCCTTCACGGCACCGTCCGGGTATGCCCCCTTGGATCTTGGGATCCAGGTGATGCATCCAGAGACGACACCTCCCGGCTGGATCCGAGGGGAGAAATAATGGCGGAAAAGCGCCATGTTGGGCTGCACCCCGACGAAGCCTTCGCAAAGGTGCGCAAAGAAAGCCATGCACGCCACTACATTCGGAGTAAAATCCAAGAGGCGAAAGCCGAAGGTATCCATAATGTTGCAGAAGAAATCGGAAAAAGGGGGACATAACCCGCAAGAAAGATAATCGACGAAAAAGGGATACCGATTTGGGCCAGGATCGGCGCAAGCGGCAGGAATGACGCGCGTCGCCGGATGTCCTGAATTCTCTCCCCCCGTCTTCACTCCCCATAGAGGCTTGAAGGAGGCCTGGAGCTCGTGGACATCAACCGTTGATGGGAAGAAGAAGGTGGATTTCGTCCGGTCCCCCAATAGCGCATTCTTCGGAGGCTCCACAGTCCCAGCGCCCTTGGCCACCCCCTTGCCCTTGACGGATTTGGACGCCATGGCGGCTAAGAAAGTTAAAGGACTGAGGGAGGGGGATGGCGAAGCAACGACGGCAGGCGACGGCGGAAGCTTGGAAAGGAAGGAAGAGAGGAAACGACGGCTGTGAGATTGGAGAAGGCGCGAGGAAAGAGGAGAAAGTGAGCAGCGCGCCCGCGGTTATTCCTTCTTATCGGGGAAAACGCGGGCCGCCTCCTTTCACATTAGCTGCGACGTGACACATGCTTGCGGGAACCAACCCCGCGCATGCCGCCCATGTCACGCACACCCCTCCACACCACGCCACGCGCGCAGATTGTGGGAGGCGCAGCGCGCAAAAAATCTTACCGCGGTAAAAACCGTCCCGCCTGCCCGCGCATCGTTTTCTGGGCCTGGCCCAACAACGCGTTGCGCTTATGTGTGGCCCAGGCCAGGGGGCTCCTGTCGGTTTACAAAAAGAGGGGTACACTTTTTGTACCCCTATAACTGTGCACGGGCAGTCTGAGCCGCGGACACCACCACACCAAGCAAGGCAAGGGAGGTGAGCCAGGGTGAGACCGAAGCTCAAGAGAACTAGAGCAACACCAAAACCAAGACCACGAAGAGCAAAGGGACGAAGCAGGTTCCCCCGGCAAGATCCTTGCCGGGAGCCGGTTTTAGTAGCCCCGGCAAGACCCTTGTCGCGGCAACTCCCCGGAAAGACCCTTGCCGCGGCAACTCGCCCCACGCCTACGGAGCGGATCACCCTTCAGTCCACTGCCCCCATGGGGCAAGGATTCGGGAGACATCCCCGTAGTGGCATGCAGATCTTTGTGAAGACATTCAAGATTAGATACGCACTAAGAAGACGACCACCCTTGGCGGGATCCTAACCAAGGAAGACCACAAGACCTCCGACAAACACCTTGCCGGGGATGGCAGCAGGCGCCGCGGCAAGACCCTTGCCGGGGCCCCGGCAAGGCCCTTGCCGAACACTTGTCGGTGTACAAAAAAGGGGTACACTTTTTGTACCCCAATAACTGTGCACGGGCAGTCTGAGCCACGGGCACCGCTGCACCAAGCAAGGAAAGGGAGGTCAGCGAGGGCAAGACCAAAGCTCAAGAGAACTAGAGCAACACCAAAACCAAGTCCACGAAGAGCAAAGGGACGAAGGAGGTTCCCCCGGCAAGATCCTTGCCGGGAGCCGGTTTTAGTAGCCCCGGCAAGACCCTTGCCACGGCAACTCCCCGGCAAGACCCTTGCCGCGGCACTTGCCCCACGCCTACGGAGCGGGTCACCCTTGAGTCCACTGCCCCCATGGGGCAAGGATTCGGGAGACATCCCCGTAGTGGTATGCAGATCTTTGTGAAGACATTCAAGATCAGACACACACTAAGAAGACGACGACCCTTGGCGGGATCCCAGCCAAGGAAGACCACAAGACCTCTGGCAAGCACCTTGCCGGGGATGGTAGAAGGCGCCGCGGCAAGACCCTTGCCGGGGCCCCGTCAAGGCCCTTGCCGAGGACATCTGCAGGGCCACCATCAGGCCCACGCCAACTAAACTTCCACCGCCTTATGCAGCTGCCGACCCAACCAGCTGGGCAGGCAGCTGCGTGGCGGCATGCAGATCTTCGTGAAGACCCACCATTGCGCCACTTCAGCTGCTTGCCTACCTACATGGCATCTCAGGCATCGCTGGCCAGGGCGCCTGTCGACACAAGAAGGAGCGGCGAGGGACGAGACAGATCTCTCCCCCGTCCCCGATAAAGCAAGGACACCTAAGCAAGACGCATTAAATGCGCCTTGTCATGTAATGCGAGGGATAAACTCGCATCACTATACCCTTTCCACCTCCTGTGTGCCACTGTGGCAACCCCTTTTTCTATAAAAGGAGGCCCGAGGCGACTAGGAGGGGGATTCGGCTTTTTGGAGCTCCTCACACCCCATAGCTAGCTGAAGAACACATATATACAATCCACCAAAGCAGGAGTAGGGTTTTACGCATCCTCGCGGCTCGAACCTGGATAAACGAACCGTGTGCTATCTGTTCGATCCGCTCTTCTCTCAACCCCACGCCCCGCTAACTGTAGTAGGGATTCTCGTGATCCCATAGGTGTCGTTCATCACCGACAACGGCACACTAGTCCCTTGAAGAATTTGACGGCTGACAGAGCTGTGACCTTCCTCACTGCCTCCACCTCTGGCCACTTTGTGAACTTGTCGATTGCGACGTATAAGTACTCAAAGCCCCTGACAGCGCGGGGGAAAGGGCCCAGTATGTCGAGCCCCCAGACCGAGAAGGGCCAGGAGAGAGGAATGGTTTGAAGGGCTTGAGCTGGTTGATGAAGTTTCTTTGAATGGAACTGACATGCTTCACACCTGGTGACCAGTGTCGTCGCATCCTGGAGGGCAGTGGGCCAGAAGAAGCCTTGCCGGCAAGGGCTCTTGACCCTATGTGGGATCCACATATGTCTCCATGTATCTCTGCCAACAGCCCCAGCCCTTCCTCTCGAGGGATACACTTCAATTTCACGCCGTTCAGTCTCTTTCTGTACAGGACGTCATCGACGAACTGGTACATAGCAGATCAACGGGCTACTTTTTCCGCTTCTTCCTGCTCCTCAGGAAGTTCCCCAGTTTGGAGGAATAGGACGGTATGCTGTGCCCACGCTGGAGCCTGAGGCTCGATGGCGAGGACTAAAGGCATTTCCTCCGCTATAGGAGCGGCTGTCTCTATGACACGAGCTTGATGCTCCGCCGGACCTAGCCGTCCCGTGGCGGGCTCAGTGTCCCCGGCAACATCCTTGCCGGCGGCTCCGGGGAGCTCGGCGGGAAAGTACTTGCCGGGCCCTGATTTCCTCCTCTTATTTTGCTCTGTTGATGGATCAACGGATGGCTGAGAAAGCTGAAGCACAAAGGTACCTGGTTCCACAGGTAACTTGAGGGTAGCGCGCTTTGATAGGTAATCGGCGATGTCGTTCTCTGCTCGGGGAACATGCTCCGCCTGTATACCATCAAAGCGCTCTTCCAGCTTTCTCACTTCATCGACGTAGGCCTTCATCAGAAAACTCAATCCATTACAAGAAGGTAGAGGGGCAGAAAACATCATTAGATCCAACTATAGCAGCAAAGCTCGTGATACATCAAGAGCGTGCCATCTCAAGAACACGAGAGAGAGAGAGAGAGAGATCAAACACATAGCTACTAGTACATACCCTTAGCCCCGAGGGTGAACTACTCCCTCCTCGTCATGGAGAGTGTCGGGATGATGAAGATGGCCACCAGAGAGGGATTCCCCCCTCCGGCGGGGTGCCGGAACAGGGTCCCGATTGGTTATTGGTGGCTAAGTGGCTTGCGGCGGTGGAACTCCCGATCTAGGTTTCTTTCCGGGGGTTTCCGTATTTATAGGAATTTTTGGCATCGGTCTCACGTCAGGGGGGGGGGTCTCTGAGTCATCCACGAGATAGGGGCACGCGCCCAGGGTGGTAGGGCGCGCCCTCCACCCTCGTGGACGCCTCGAGACTCTTCTGTCCCAACTCTTTTACTCCGGGGGCTTCTTTTGGTCCACAATAAATCATCAAAAGTTGGCACGTCAATTGGACTCCGTTGGGTATTCCTTTTCTGTAAAACTCCAAAACAAGGAAAAACAGAAACTGGCACTGGGATCTAGGTTAATAAGTTAGTCCCAAAAATCATATAAAGTGTATATTAAAGCCCATTAAACATCCAAAACAGCTAATATAATAGCATGGAACAATAAAAAATTATAGATACGTTGGAGACGTATCACGCATCCCCAAGCTTAATTCCTACTCGTCCTCGAGTAGGTAAGTGATAAAAACAGAATTTTTGATGTGAAATGCTACCTAACATAAGTTTCAATGTAATTTTCTCTATTGTGGCAAGAATATTCAGATCCGCAAGATACAAGACAAAAGTTTAATATTTACATAGAAATAATAATACTTCAAGCATACTAACAAAGCAATTATGTCTTCTCAAAATAACATGGCCAAAGAAAGTTCATCCCTACAACATCATATAGTTTGGCTATGCTCCATATTCGTGATAGAGGCGAGGGGCCCGATCTTTCGATGAGAAGATAACTATCGATTTGGTGGAGACGACTTTGACGATCCGACTACAAACGTGCACGACGTTGCGCCTTAGCAATCGCTAAACCTATCTCCAGGTGTTACCGACAATGCCAGAAGCACGATTAGCCTGACCACGAAGGTCTATTCCTGCATGCAATCGAAGAACAAGCAAGATTATGATAAAGCAATCTGAATATTGCAAATACAGATGAATTATTGATAAAGGTGGGGATCCGTAAGCGGTCTTGGTCTGGTCGTTGGACACAAACAAAGTACACGAAGTTGCATTGGCTAACTTTTGACTAAACAAATCCCAAAGAAAAAGCTACTAGATGGATCTACTTATATAGGAGCAAGGGGTGGTGGCCAAGGAGGTGGAAGGACGTCCCAATGCAGTCTAAAAGTAACCCTAGGTCGTACAAGGCTCATGGGCCCAAGTGGAGGTGATGTAACACCTTTGGACTTGTAGTTTGACTTGGATTCTGCTGCAGCGTCAGATTGTTTCGTCGGTATCTCAACGCTCCGGACGAATTTGAAGGTGAATCCAATTGGGTTGGAAAGTGTATGAAATCTAGTTTCCAACAAAAAAAATCACCCAATTCGGAGTCCGTATGAAGGAGTTCTTATCGTTTTGAGTCAGGTATGTCTGTGCAGTCCGAATCTGGATGCAGAACGTGAGAGACTTGGACTCTATCTTCTCTTGGCCCAAAAGTGACGTGAGAGAACTTTTTAAACAGCACCTAAACTTCTCTTTTTCCCTTATCTTCATATGTGGATTGTACAAATGTCCCATGCACCTGGAATTAGACATGGCACAAAAGTCTGTGAAGTATTTTTGTTCTGGATGACATAAATAAATTGTTGCATAATTTGCATTAGAAATCACCTCACAAATATACATGTATGCAGTATTTTTGGTCGTATCCAAGGTAGTCATGTCCTCATCATCCTCCCTTTCTTGAAAATAAAGCCGTCCTCGGCGTTGCTTAATCTGAAATGTGGGTAACAAAAAAGACAAGGTGTACATGTTGTATATGTATATGTCATTCATTTTTACTTCCCTTAATTTTCGCACATATGACACATGCATAGATGAGTAACTTTCGTAATTCATAAAATATGAACCCAAAATATTATCACAAGAAGTAGAAGGCATGAAAATATTGCAACTCAGTTTGCACAAATAAGTGAAGCTCTTATTCATATCAAAAGATTGACAATGTTCATCATTAAACCATCCCAACATTGGTGAATAAACCTTACTTGCATGAAATTCACAGGCTACAACATGCTTAAATAAGCAAACATGCAATAAGCCATTTGACATAGAATCGTCACCAAAATTAGAGGTCATATCAAAATGATTAAACATTGGCACAATTATTTTCAAATGTATTTTATCCAAATCTGATTTATTCTCCGATTCACATGATTCTTTTGCATCAATAGTCAATTCAATGGGTGCACTTAAAATTGTTGGTATTTCAGTTGTTTGATCACATGACGCATTCATGACAGTAACATGATTATCTAAACTAGGTGGTGTGCTCAAATCAACAGATAATTCAATACATGATGTATTCAAGTTAACTAGATATGCATCATCCTCATGTGAAGTTATATCATCATTGGTTTTACTGTTACCTTGTCGCAAAGACGTAGCTGATGTACGTACGGACAATGACAATGTACCATACACTTTAGATGATGTCACGCTCACAATTGGAGGGGTGGCTGCTCTAGTAGGTGCAATGGCGGAGGAACCAACCAGTGGTGGTGAGCATGAACTGGAATAGTAGTTGTTGTAGTCACACAATGCATCCTCCTGTATTTGTCTCTCAAAGGTACAAGCACGAACATACATACCAATAATGCAACGAGGAATATACTGAAATCTTGCACGAATATCATGGTTCAAACCACCAAAAAATCTATTCATTGTATCATCCTCAGATTCTTCTATGTCACAATGATGCATATAAGATTTGAACTCTTGGTAGTAAGCATGAATAGTGTTACTGCCTTGTTTTAATTGTTCTAATTTACGAAGCAATTCACGGCGATAGTAAGGAGGGAAAAAATGTTTTCTCATTACAACCTTCAATTCTTTCCAAGTTGTGGGTTGGTTATCAATATTTTTCTTACAATGCACACTCCACCAAACAGAAGCAAAACCAGTAAATACTCTAGTGGCAGCTCGTACTCTCTCAAGTTCAGAAAAATGATGGTGACTAAAAACTTTTTCTACTTCAAGCTCCCAAGCTAGATAAATAGCAGGATTAAATCTACCCTCAAATGACGGTAAATAAATAACCTGACCATGTGCTTGTGTGTGTTGTCCCACGTCTCGTGATGGTGAAGATGTATCTGTCGTCCAAGAACTTCTGTCTCCGGTACCTGTCATGATAAGTAGAAACAAGAAACAAAATTCGAGAATAATGTTCCTATGAACTACTAGGATGTGGTGGTAAAGCGCTCATAGTAAAGAAAATATCAATATCTTACAAGTTCTTACCATGCAGCAGGTGGTGAAAGGCAACCAGCGGCGTCAAATAACTCCAAAGATTGAGTAAAGCGATTGCCAGGTGAACGTAAATATGCACGGTGTAGAAATATGTGGAGCTGGGTTGGCTATATATGGTAGGAAAATATTAGCAATAATCAATTCAGAGATGCAATGTTGAATAAATGCTCAACGACGGTACTGTGCTGGTCCTAGGCTAGACCGGACTAGAGACTCGAGCCTAGAACACTAATGATGTCACGGTGAGCACAACTAGCATCAATAAAGGATACGAATTTGTTGGGGAACGTAGTATTTTAAAATTTCCTACGATCACGCAAGATCTATCTACCAGATGCATAGCAACGAGAGGGAAGAGTGTGTCTACGTACCCTCGTAGACCGGAAGCGGAAGCGTCAAGTGACGCGGTTGATGTAGTCGAACTTCTTCGCGATTCAACCGATCAAGTACTGAACGTACAACACCTCCGTGTTCAGCACACGTTCAGCTTGATGACGTCCCACGAGCTCTTGATCCAGTTGAGCTTCACGGGAGAGTTTCGTCAGCACGATGGCGTGGTGACGGATATGATGTATCTACCGGCGCAGGGCTTCTCCTAAGTACTGCGATGGTATGACCGAGGTGTGTTTCTGTGGAGGGGGGCACCGCACACGGTTGGAACAATTCAACTTGTGTGTCTTTGGGTGCCCCCTGCCCCCGTATATAAAGGAGCAAGGGGGGAGGCCGGCCGGCCCTTGTTTGGTGCGGCTAGGGTTGCAATCCTATTAGGAATAGGATTGCAATCCTATTCCTAGTAGGAATCACCAAAAGAAGGAAGAGAGGGAAAGGAAAAAGGAGAGGTGGCGCCCCCCCCCCCCAATCCTAGTCCAACTAGGAACCCTAGGTGGGGCGCCGGCCAGCCCTATGGGCTGCCTCTCTCTTTCCCTTAAGGCCCACTATGGACCACCCCCCCTCGTAGTGGGTTCCGGTAACCCCCTCCGGCAATCCCGTTAAATCCGAAACTTTTCCGGAACACTTCCGGTGTCCGAATATAGTCGTCCAATATATCAATCTTTATGTCTCGGACATTCCGAGACTCCTCGTCATGTCCGTGATCTCATCCGGGACTCCGAACTACCTTCGGTACATCAAAACTCATAAACTCATAATACCGATCGTCATCAAACATTAAGCGTGCGGACCCTACGGGTTCGAGAACTATGTAGACATGACCGAGACTCATCTCTGGTCAATAACCAATAGCGGAACCTGGATGTTCATATTGGCTCCTACATATTCTACGAAGATCTTTTATCGGTGAAAACCGCATAACGACATACGTTGTTCCTTTTGTCATCGGTATGTTACTTGTCCGAGATTCGATCGTCGGTATCTCTATACCTAGTTCAATCTCGTTACCGGCAAGTCTCTTTACTCGTTCCGTAACACATCATCTCGTGACTAACTCATTAGTCTTTTTCTTGCAAGGCTTATTGTGATGTGTGTTACCGAGAGGGCCCAGAGATACCTCTCCGACATTCGGAGTGACAAATCCTAATCTTGATCTATGCCAACACCACGAATACTTTCGGAGACACCTGTAGAGCATCTTTATGATCACCCAGTTACGTTGTGACGTTTGATAGCACACAAGGTGTTCCTACGGTATTCGGGAGTTGCATAATCTCATAGTCATAGGAACATGTATAAGTCACGAAGAAAGCAATAGCAGTAAAACTAAACGATCATAGTGCTATGCTAACGGATGGGTCTTGTCCATCACATCATTCTCCTAATGATGTGATCCCGTTGATCAAATGACAACTCATGTATATGGTTAGGAAACATAACCATCTTTGATCAATGAGCTAGTCTAGTAGAGGCATACTAGGGACACTCTGTTTTGTCTATGTATTCACACATGTACTAAGTTTCCGGTTAATACAATTCTAGCATGAACAATAAACATTTATCATGATATAAGGAAATATAAATAACAACTTTATTATTGCCTCTAGGGCATATTTCCTTCAGTCTCCCACTTGCACCAGAGTCAATAATCTAGCTCACATCGCCATGTGATTTAATACCGATAGTTCACATCGTTATGTGAATAACACCCATAGTTCACATCGCCATGTGACCAACACCCAAAGGGTTTACTAGAGTCAATAATCTAGTTCACATCGCTATGTGATTAATACCCAAGAGTAATAAGGTGTGATCATGTTTTGCTTGTGAGAGAAGTTTAGTCAACGGGTCTGTCACATTCAGATCCGTATGTATTTCGCAAATTTCTATGTCTACAATGCTCTGCATAGAGCTACTCTAGCTAATTGCTCCCACTTTCAATACGCATCCAGATTGATACTTAGAGTCATCTGGATTTAGTGTCAAAGCTTGCATCGGCGTAACCCTTTACGACGAACTCTTTATCACCTCCATAATCGAGAAACATTTCCTTAGTCATCCAGTTACTAAGGATAATTTTGACCGCTGTACAGTGATCCACTCCTGGATTACTTTGGTACCTCCCTGCTAAACTTATAGCAAGGCACACATCAGGTCTGGTACACAGCATTGCATACATGATAGATCCTATGGCTGAGGCATAGGGAATGACTTTCATTTTCTCTCTATCTTCTGCAGTGGTCGGGCATTGAGTCTTACTCAACTTCATACCTTGTAATGCAGACAAGAACCCTTTCTTTGACTGATCCATTTTGAACTTCTTCAAAATCTTATCAAGGTATGTGCTTTGTGAAAGTCCAATTAAGAGTCTTGATCTATCTCTATAGATCTTGATGCCTAATATATAAGCAGCTTCACCGAGGTCTTTCATTGAAAAACTCTTATTCAAGTATCCTTTTATGCTATCCAGAAATTCTATATCATTTCCAATCAGCAATATGTCATCCACATATAATATTAGAAATGCTACAGAGCTCCCACTCACTTTCTTGTAAATACAGGCTTCTCCAAAAATCTGTATAAAACCATAAGCTTTGATCACCTCATCAAAGCGTATATTCCAACTCCGAGATGCTTGCACCAGTCCATAGATGGATCGCTGGAGCTTGCACACTTTGTTAGCACCTTTCGGATCGACAAAACCTTCTGGTTGCATCATATACAACTCTTCTTTGAGATATCCATTTAGGAATGCAGTTTTGACATCCATTTGCCAGATCTCATAATCATAAAATGCGGCAATTGCTAACATGATTCAGACAGACTTAAGCATCGCTACAGGTGAGAAAGTCTCATCGTAGTCAACTCCTTGAACTTGTCGAAACCCTTTCGCAACAAGTCGAGCTTTGCAAACAGTAACATTACCGTCTGCGTCGGTCTTCCTCTTGAAGATCCATTTATTTTCGATGGCCTGCCGATCATCGGGCAAGTCAACCAAAGTCCATACTTTGTTCTCATACATGGATCCCATCACAGATTTCATGGCCTCAAGCCATTTTGCGGAATCTGGGCTCATCATCGCTTCTTCATAGTTCGTAGGTTCATCATGGTCTAGTAACATGATTTCTAGAACTGGGTTGCCGTACCACTCTGGTGCGGAACGTACTCTGGTTGATCTACGACGTTCAGCAGAAACTTGATCTAAAGTTTCATGATCATCATCATTAACTTCCTCACTATTTGGTGTAGGAATCACTGGAACAATTTTCTGTGATGTACTACTTTCCAATTCAGGAGAAGGTACAATTACCTCATCAAGTTCTACTTTCCTCCCACTCACTTCTTTCGAGAGAAACTCCTTCTCTAGAAAGGATCCATTCTTAGCAACGAATATCCTGCCTTCGGATCTGTGATAGAAGGTGTACCCAACAATCTCTTTTGGGTATCCTATGAAGACACATTTCTCCGACTTGGGTTCGAGCTTATCACGTTGAAGTTTTTTCACATAAGCATCGCTGCCCCAAACTTTAAGAAACGACAACTTTGGTTTCTTGCCAAACCATAGTTCATAAGGTGTCGTATCAACGGATTTAGATGGTGCCCTATTTAACGTGAATGCAGCTGTCTCTAAAGCATAACCCCAAAACGATAGTGGTAAATCGGTAAGAGACATCATAGATCGCACCATATCCAATAAAGTACGGTTACGACGTTCGGACACACCATTACGCTGTGGTGTTCCGGGTGGCGTGAGTTGTGAAACTATTCCACATTGTTTCAAATGAAGACCAAACTCGTAACTCAAATATTCTCCTCCACGATCAGATCGTAGAAACTTTATTTTCTTGTTACGATGATTCTCTACTTCACTCTGAAATTCTTTGAACTTTTCAAATGTTTCAGACTTGTGCTTCATTAAGTAGATATACCCATATCTGCTCAAATCATCAGTGAAGGTCAGAAAATAACGATACCCGCCGCGAGCTTCAACACTCATTGGCCCACATACATCAGTATGTATGATTTCCAATAAGTCTGTTGCACGCTCCATAGTTCCGGAGAACGGAGTTTTAGTCATCTTGCCCATGAGGCATGGTTCGCAAGCACCAAGTGATTCGTAATCAAGTGATTCCAAAAAGTCCATCACTATGGAGTTTCTTCATGCGCTTTACACCAATATGACCTAAACGGCAGTGCCACAAATAAGTTGCTCTATCATTATTAACCTTGCATCTTTTGGCTTCAATATTTTGAATATGTGTATCACACGATCGAGATCCAACAAACTATTTTTCATTGGGTGTATGACCATAGAAGGTTTTATTCATGTAAACAGAACAACAATTATTCTCTAACTTACATGAATAACCGTATTGCAATAAACATGATCGAATCATATTCATGCTCAACACAAACACCAAATAACACTTATTTAGGTTCAACACTAATCCCGAAAGTATAGGGAGTGTGCGATGATGATCATATCAATCTTGGAACTGCTTCCAATACACATCGTCACTTCATCCTTTAACTAGTTTCTGTTCATTATGCAACTCCCATTTCGAGTTACTACTCTTTAGCAACTGAACCAGTATCAAATACCGATGGGTTGCTATGAACACTAGTAAAATACACATCAATAATCTGTATATCAAATATACCTTTGTTCACTTTGCCATCCTTCTTATCCGCCAAGTATCTAGGGCAGTTCCACTTCCGGTGACCATTTCCTTTGTAGTAGAAGCACTTAGTTTCAGGCTTGAGTTTAGCTTTGGGTTTCTTCATGGGAGTGACAACTTGCTTGTCATTCTTCTTGAAGTTCCCCTTCTATCCCTTTGCCCTTTACTTGAAACAAGTGGTCTTATTAACCATCAACACTTGATGTTCTTTCTTGATTTCTACCTTCGCCGATTTCAGCATTGCGAAGAGCTCGGGAATTACCTTCGTCATCCCTTGCATATTATAGTTCATCACGAAGTTCTACTAACTTGGTGACAGTGACTAGAGAACTTTGTCAATTACTATCTTATCTGGAAGATTAACACCCACTTGATTCAAGTAATTGCAGTACCCAGACAATCTGAGCACATGCTCACTGGTTGAGCTATTCTCCCCCATCTTGTAGGCAAAGTACTGTCAGAAGTCTTATACCTCTCGACACGGGCATGAGTATGAAATACTAATTTCAACTCTTGGAACATCTCATATGCTCCGTGGCGTTCAAAACAGTTTTTGAAGTCCCGGTTATAAGCCGTAAAGCATGGTGCACTAAACTATCAAGTAGTCATCATACCGAGCTTTTGTCAAAACGTTCATAACGTCTACATCTGCTCCTGCAATAGGTCTGTCACCTAGCGGTGCATCAAGGACATATTTCTCTGTGCAGCAATGAGGATAATCCTCAGATCACGGAACAATTCCGCATCATTGCTACTAACATCTTTCAACTTAGTTTTCTCTAGGAACATATAAAAAATAAACGTGGAGCAACATCGCGAGCTATTGATCTACAACATAGATATGCTAATACTACCAGGACTAAGTTCATGATAAATTAAAGTTCAATTTAATCATATTACTTAAGAACTCCCACTTAGATAGACATCCCTCTGGTCATCTAAATGATCACGTGATCCAAATTAACTAAACCATGTCCGATCATCACGTGAGATGGAGTAGTTTCAATGGTGAACATCTTATGTTGATCATATCTACTATATGATTCACGCTCGACCTTTCGGTCTCCAGTGTTCCGAGGCCATATCTGCATATGCCAGGCTCGTCAAGTTTAACCCGAGTATTCTGCGTGTGCAAAACTGGCTTACACCCGTTGTATTTGAACGTAGAGCTTAGCACACCCGATCATCACGTGGTGTCTCGGCACGACAAACTTTCGCAACGGTGCATACTCAGGGAGAACACTTATACCTTGAAATTTAGTAATGGATCATCTTATAATGCTACCGTCGTTCTAAGCAAAATAAGAAGCATAATAAGATAAACATCACATGCAATCAAAATATGGTACATGATATGGCCATCATCATCTTGTGCTTTTGATCTCCATCTCCAAAGCACCGTCATGATCACCTTCGTCACTGGCGCGACACCTTGATCTCCATCGTAGTATCGTTGTCGTCTCGCCAACTATTGCTTCTACGACTATCGCTACCGCTTAGTGATAAAGTAAAGCAATTACATGGCGATTGGATTTCATACAATAAAGCGACAACCATATGGCTCCTGCCAGTTGCCGATAACATTACAAAACATGATCATCTCATACAAAACCGTATAACTCATCATGTCTTGACCATATCACATCACAACATGCCCTGCAAAAACAAGTTAGACGTCCTCTACTTTGTTGTTGCAAGTTTTACATGGCTGCTACGGGCTTAGCAAGAACCGTTCTTACCTACGCATACAAAACCACAACGATGTTTCGTCAAGTATGTGCTGTTTTAACCTTCACAAGGACCGGGCGTAGCCACACTTGTTTCAGCTAAAGTGAGAGAGACAGACACCCGCCAGTCACCTTTAAGCAACGAGTGCTCTTAACGGTGAAACCAGTCTCGCGTAAGCGTACGTGTAATGTCGGTCCGGGCCGCTTCATCTCACAATACCGCCGAAGCAAAATATGACATGCTGGTAATCAGTATGACTAGTATCGCCCACAACTCATTGTGTTCTACTCGTGCATATCATCTACGCATAGACCTGGCTCGTGATGCCACTGTTGGGGAACGTAGTATTTTAAAATTTCCTACGATCACGCAAGATCTATCTACCAGATGCATATCAACGAGAGGGAAGAGTGTGTCTACGTACCCTCGTAGACCGGAAGCGGAAGCGTCAAGTGACGCGGTTGATGTAGTCGAACTTCTTCGCGATTCAACCGATCAAGTACTGAACGTACGGCACCTCCGTGTTCAGCACTCGTTCAGCTTGATGACGTCCCACGAGCTCTTGATCCAGTTGAGCTTCACGGGAGTGTTTCGTCAGCACGACGGCGTGGTGACGGATATGATGTATCTACCGGCGCAGGGCTTCTCCTAAGTACTGCGATGGTATGAACGAGGTGTGTTTCTGTGGAGGGGGGCACCGCACACGGTTGGAACAATTCAACTTGTGTGTCTTTGGGTGCCCCCCTGCCCCCGTATATAAAGGAGCAAGGGGGGAGGCCGGCCGACCCTTGTTTGGTGCGGCTAGGGTTGCAATCCTACTAGGTATAGGATTGCAATCCTATTCCTAGTAGGAATCACGAAAAGAAGGAAGAGAGGGAAAGGAAAAAGGAGAGGTGGCGCCCCCCCCAATCATAGTCCAACTAGGAACCCTAGGTGGGGCGCCGGCCAGCCCTATGGGCTGCCTCTCTCTTTCCCTTAAGGCCCACTATGGACCATCCCCCCTCGTAGTGGGTTCCGGTAACCCCCTCCGGCAATCCCGTTAAATCCGAAAACTTTTCCGGAACACTTCCGGTGTCCGAATATAGTCGTCCAATATATCAATCTTTATGTCTCGGACATTCCGAGACTCCTCGGTATGTCCGTGATCTCATCCGGGACTCCGAACTACCTTCGGTACATCAAAACTCATAAACTCATAATACCGATCGTCATCAAACGTTAAGCGTGCGGACCCTACGGGTTCGAGAACTATGTAGACATGACCGAGACTCATCTCTGGTCAATAACCAATAGCGGAACCTGGATGTTCATATTGGCTCCTACATATTCTACGAAGATCTTTTATCGGTCAAAACCGCATAACGACATACGTTGTTCCTTTTGTCATCGGTATGTTACTTGTCCGAGATTCGATCGTCGGTATCTCTATACCTAGTTCAATCTCGTTACCGTTAAGTCTCTTTACTCGTTCCGTAACACATCATCTCGTGACTAACTCATTAGTCTTTTGCTTGCAAGGCTTATTGTGATTTGTGTTACCGAGAGGGCCCAGAGATACCTCTCCGACATTCGGAGTGACAAATCCTAATCTTGATCTATGCCAACACCACGAATACTTTCGGAGACACCTGTAGAGCATCTTTATGATCACCCAGTTACGTTGTGACGTTTGATAGCACACAAGGTGTTCCTATGGTATTCGGGAGTTGCATAATCTCATAGTCATAGGAACATGTATAAGTCATGAAGAAAGCAATAGCAGTAAAACTAAACAATCATAGTGCTATGCTAACGGAGGGGTCTTGTCCATCACATCATTCTCCTAATGATGTGATCCCGTTGATCAAATGACAACTCATGTCTATGGTTAGGAAACATAACCATCTTTGATCAATGAGCTAGTCTAGTAGAGGCATACTAGGGACACTCTGTTTTGTCTATGTATTCACACATGTACTAAGTTTCCGGTTAATACAATTCTAGCATGAATAATAAACATTTATCATGGTATAAGGAAATATAAATAACAACTTTATTATTGCCTCTAGGGCATATTTCCTTCAGTCTCCCACTTGCACTAGAGTCAATAATCTAGCTCACATCGCCATGTGATTTAATACCGATGGTTCACATCGTTATGTGAATAACACCCATAGTTCACATCGCCATGTGACCAACACCCAAAGGGTTTACTAGAGTCAATAATCTAGTTCACATCGCTATGTGATTAATACCCAAGAGTAATAAGGTGTGATCATGTTTTGCTTGTGAGAGAAGTTTAGTCAACGGGTCTGTCACATTCAGATCCGTATGTATTTCGCAAATTTCTATGTCTACAATGCTCTGCATAGAGCTACTCTAGCTAATTGCTCCCACTTTCAATACGCATCCAGATTGATACTTAGAGTCATCTGGATTTAGTGTCAAAGCTTGCATCGGCGTAACCCTTTACGACGAACTCTTTATCACCTCCATAATCGAGAAACATTTCCTTAGTCATCCAGTTACTAAGGATAATTTTGACCGCTGTACAATGATCCACTCCTGGATTACTTTGGTACCTCCCTGCTAAACTTATAGCAAGGCACACATCAGGTCTGGTACACAACATTTCATACATGATAGATCATATGGCTGAGGCATAGGGAATGACTTTCATTTTCTCTCTATCTTCTGCAGTGGTCGGGCATTGAGTCTTACTCAACTTCATACCATGTAATGCAGACAAGAACCCTTTCTTTGACTGATCCATTTTGAACTTCTTCAAAATCTTATCAAGGTATGTGCTTTGTGAAAGTCCAATTAAGCGTCTTGATCTATCTCTATAGATCTTGATGCCTAATGTATAAGCAGCTTCACCGAGGTCTTTCATTGAAAAACTCTTATTCAAGTATCCTTTTATGCTATCCAGAAATTCTATATCATTTCCAATCAGCAATATGTCATCCACATATAATATTAGAAATGCTACAGAGCTCCCACTCACTTTCTTGTAAATACAGGCTTCTCCAAAATCTGTATAAAACCATAAGCTTTGATCACCTCATCAAAGCGTATATTCCAACTCCGAGATGCTTGCACCAGTCCATAGATGGATCGCTGGAGATTGCATCCTTTGTTAGCACCTTTCGGATCGACAAAACCTTCTGGTTGCATCATATACAACTCTTCTTTGAAATATCCATTTAGGAATGCAGTTTTGACATCGATTTGCCAGATCTCATAATCATAAAATGCGGCAATTGCTAACATGATTCGGACAGACTTAAGCATCGCTACAGGTGAGAAAGTCTCATCGTAGTCAACTCCTTGAACTTGTCGAAACCCTTTCGCAACAAGTCGAGCTTTGCAAACTGTAACATTACTGTCTGCGTCGGTCTTCCTCTTGAAGATCCATTTATTTTCGATGGCCTGCCGATCATCGGGCAAGTCAACCAAAGTCCATACTTTGTTCTCATACATGGATCCCATCTCAGATTTCATGGCCTCAAGCCATTTTGTGGAATCTGGGCTCATCATCGCTTCTTCATAGTTCGTAGGTTCATCATGGTCTAGTAACATGATTTCCAGAACTGGGTTGCCGTACCACTCTGGTGCGGAACGTACTCTGGTTGATCTACGACGTTCAGCAGAAACTTGATCTAAAGTTTCATGATCATCATCATTAACTTCCTCACTGATTGGTGTAGGAATCACTGGAACAATTTTCTGTGATGTACTACTTTCCAATTCAGGAGAAGGTACAATTACCTCATCAAGTTCTACTTTCCTCCCACTCACTTCTTTCGAGAGAAACTCCTTCTCTAGAAAGGATCCATTCTTAGCAACGAATATCTTGCCTTCGGATCTGTGATAGAAGGTGTACCCAACAATCTCTTTTGGGTATCCTATGAAGACACATTTCTCCGACTTGGGTTCGAGCTTATCACGTTGAAGTTTTTTCACATAAGCATCGCTGCCCCAAACTTTAAGAAACGACAACTTTGGTTTCTTGCCAAACCATAGTTCATAAGGTGTCGTATCAACGGATTTAGATGGTGCCCTATTTAACGTGAATGCAGCTGTCTCTAAAGCATAACCCCAAAACGATAGTGGTAAATCGGTAAGAGACATCATAGATCGCACCATATCCAATAAAGTACGGTTACGACGTTCGGACACACCATTACGCTGTGGTGTTCCGGGTGGCGTGAGTTGTGAAACTATTCCACATTGTTTCAAATGAAGACCAAACTCGTAACTCAAATATTCTCCTCCACGATCAGATCGTAGAAACTTTATTTTCTTGTTACGATGATTCTCTACTTCACTCTGAAATTCTTTGAACTTTTCAAATGTTTCAGACTTGTGCTTCATTAAGTAGATATACCCATATCTGCTCAAATCATCAGTGAAGGTCAGAAAATAACGATACTCGCCGCGAGCTTCAACACTCATTGGCCCACATACATCAGTATGTATGATTTCCAATAAATCCGTTGCTCGCTCCATAGTTCCGGAGAACGGAGTTTTAGTCATCTTGCCCATGAGGCATGGTTCGCAAGCACCAAGTGATTCATAATCAAGTGATTCCAAAAAGTCCATCACTATGGAGTTTCTTCATGCGCTTTACACCAATATGACCTAAACGGCAGTGCCACAAATAAGTTGCTCTATCATTATTAACCTTGCATCTTTTGGCTTCAATATTTTGAATATGTGTATCACACGATCGAGATCCAACAAACTATTTTTCATTGGGTGTATGACCATAGAAGGTTTTATTCATGTAAACAGAACAACAATTATTCTCTAACTTACATGAATAACCGTATTGCAATAAACATGATCAAATCATATTCATGCTCAACACAAACACCAAATAACACTTATTTAGGTTCAACACTAATCCCGAAAGTATAGGGAGTGTGCGATGATGATCATATCAATCTTGGAACTGCTTCCAATACACATCGTCACTTCATCCTTTAACTAGTTTCTGTTCATTATGCAACTCCCATTTCGAGTTACTACTCTTTAGCAACTGAACCAGTATCAAATACCGATGGGTTGCTATGAACACTAGTAAAATACACATCAATAATCTGTATATCAAATATACCTTTGTTCACTTTGCCATCCTTCTTATCCGCCAAGTATCTAGGGCAGTTCCACTTCCGGTGACCATTTCCTTTGCAGTAGAAGCACTTAGTTTCAGGCTTGAGTTTAGCTTTGGGTTTCTTCATGGGAGTGACAACTTGCTTGTCATTCTTCATGAAGTTCCCCTTCTATCCCTTTGCCCTTTACTTGAAACAAGTGGTCTTATTAACCATCAACACTTGATGTTCTTTCTTGATTTCTACCTTCGCCGATTTCAGCATTGCGAAGAGCTCGGGAATTACCTTCGTCATCCCTTGCATATTATAGTTCATCACGAAGTTCTACTAACTTGGTGACAGTGACTAGAGAACTTTGTCAATTACTATCTTATCTGGAAGATTAACTCCCACTTGATTCAAGTAATTGCAGTACCCAGACAATCTGAGCACATGCTCACTGGTTGAGCTATTCTCCCCCATCTTGTAGGCAAAGTACTGTCAGAAGTCTTATACCTCTCGACACGGGCATGAGTATGAAATACTAATTTCAACTCTTGGAACATCTCATATGCTCC
Organism: Secale cereale; assembly: GCA_902687465.1. Taxonomy (NCBI): domain Eukaryota; kingdom Viridiplantae; phylum Streptophyta; class Magnoliopsida; order Poales; family Poaceae; genus Secale; species Secale cereale. Next base: position 487,116,599 of record LR738711.1, read on the forward strand.
GTGGCGTTCAAAACGGTTTTTGAAGTCCCGGTTATAAGCCGTAAAGCATGGTGCACTAAACTATCAAGTAGTCATCATACCGAGCTTTTGTCAAAACGTTCATAACGTCTACATCTGCTCCTGCAATAGGTCTGTCACCTAGCGGTGCATCAAGGACATATTTCTCTGTGCAGCAATGAGGATAATCCTCAGATCACGGAACAATTCCGCATCATTGCAACTAACATCTTTCAACTTAGTTTTCTCTAGGAACATATAAAAAATAAACGTGGAGCAACATCGCGAGCTATTGATCTACAACATAGATATGCTAATACTACCAGGACTAAGTTCATGATAAATTAAAGTTCAATTTAATCATATTACTTAAGAACTCCCACTTAGATAGACATCCCTCTGGTCATCTAAATGATCACGTGATCCAAATTAACTAAACCATGTCCGATCATCACGTGAGATGGAGTAGTTTCAATGGTGAACATCTTATGTTGATCATATCTACTATATGATTCACGCTCGACCTTTCGGTCTCCAGTGTTCCGAGGCCATATCTGCATATGCCAGGCTCGTCAAGTTTAACCCGAGTATTCTGCGTGTGCAAAACTGGCTTACACCCGTTGTATTTGAACGTAGAGCTTATCACACCCGATCATCACGTGGTGTCTCGGCACGACGAACTTTCGCAACGGTGCATACTCAGGGAGAACACTTATACCTTGAAATTTAGTAATGGATCATCTTATAATGCTACCGTCGTTCTAAGCCAAATAAGAAGCATAATAAGATAAACATCACATGCAATCAAAATATGTGACATGATATGGCCATCATCATCTTGTGCTTTTGATCTCCATCTCCAAAGCACCGTCATGATCACCTTCGTCACCGGCGCGACACCTTGATCTCCATCGTAGTATCGTTGTCGTCTCGCCAACTATTGCTTCTACGACTATCGCTACCGCTTAGTGATAAAGTAAAGCAATTACATGGCGATTGCATTTCATACAATAAAGCGACAACCATATGGCTCCTGCCAGTTGCCGATAACATTACAAAACATGATCATCTCATACAAAACCGTATAACTCATCATGTCTTGACCATATCACATCACAACATGCCCTGCAAAAACAAGTTAGATGTCCTCTACTTTGTTGTTGCAAGTTTTACATGGCTGCTACGGGCTTAGCAAGAACCGTTCTTACCTACGCATACAAAACCACAACGATGTTTCGTCAAGTATGTGCTGTTTTAACCTTCACAAGGACCGGGCGTAGCCACACTTGTTTCAGCTAAAGTGAGAGAGACAGACACCCGCCAGTCACCTTTAAGCAACGAGTGCTCTTAACGGTGAAACCAGTCTCGCGTAAGCGTACGCGTAATGTCGGTCCGGGCCGCTTCATCTCACAATACCGCCGAAGCAAAATATGACATGCTGGTAAGCAGTATGACTAGTATCGCCCACAACTCATTGTGTTCTACTCATGCATATCATCTACGCATAGACCTGGCTCATGATGCCACTGTTGGGGAACGTAGTATTTTAAAATTTCCTACGATCACGCAAGATCTATCTACCAGATGCATATCAACGAGAGGGAAGAGTGTGTCTACGTACCCTCGTAGACCGGAAGCGGAAGCGTCAAGTGACGCGGTTGATGTAGTCGAACTTCTTCGCGATTCAACCGATCAAGTACTGAACGTATGACACCTCCGTGTTCAGCACACGTTCAGCTTGATGACGTCCCACGAGCTCTTGATCCAGTTGAGCTTCACGGGAGAGTTTCGTCAGCACGACGGCGTGGTGACGGATATGATGTATCTACCGGCGCAGGGCTTCTCCTAAGTACTGCGATGGTATGACCGAGGTGTGTTTCTGTGGAGGGGGGCACCGCACACGGTTGGAACAATTCAACTTGTGTGTCTTTGGGTGCCCCCCTGCCCCCGTATATAAAGGAGCAAGGGGGAGGCCGGCCGGCCCTTGTTTGGTGCGGCTAGGGTTGCAATCCTACTAGGAATAGGATTGCAATCCTATTCCTAGTAGGAATCACCAAAAGAAGGAAGAGAGGGAAAGGAAAAAGGAGAGGTGGCGCCCCCCCAATCCTAGTCCAACTAGGAACCCTAGGTGGGGCGCCGGCCATCCTATGGGCTGCCTCTCTCTTTCCCTTAAGGCCCACTATGGACCATCCCCCCTCGTAGTGGGTTCCGGTAACCCCCTCCGGCAATCCCGTTAAATTCGAAACGTTTCCGGAACACTTCCGGTGTCCGAATATAGTCGTCCAATATATCAATCTTTATGTCTCGGACATTCCGAGACTCCTCGTCATGTCCGTGATCTCATCCGGGACTCCGAACTACCTTCGGTACATCAAAACTCATAAACTCATAATACCGATCGTCATCAAACGTTAAGCATGCGGACCCTACGGGTTCGAGAACTATGTAGACATGACCGAGACTCATCTCTGGTCAATAACCAATAGCGGAACCTGGATGTTCATATTGGCTCCTACATATTCTACGAAGATCTTTTATCGGTCAAAACCGCATAACGACATACGTTGTTCCTTTTGTCATCAGTATGTTACTTGTCCGAGATTCGATCGTCGGTATCTCTATACCTAGTTCAATCTCGTTACCGGCAAGTCTCTTTACTCGTTCCGTAACACATCATCTCGTGACTAACTCATTAGTCTTTTGCTTGCAAGGCTTATTGTGATGTGTGTTACCGAGAGGGCCCAGAGATACCTCTCCGACATTCGGAGTGACAAATCCTAATCTTGATCTATGCCAACACCACGAATACTTTCGGAGACACCTGTAGAGCATCTTTATGATCACCCAGTTACGTTGTGACGTTTGATAGCACACAAGGTGTTCCTACGGTATTCGGGAGTTGCATAATCTCATAGTCATAGGAACATGTATAAGTCATGAAGAAAGCAATAGCAGTAAAACTAAACGATCATAGTGCTATGCTAACGGATGGGTCTTGTCCATCACATCATTCTCCTAATGATGTGATCCCGTTGATCAAATGACAACTCATGTCTATGGTTAGGAAACATAACCATCTTTGATCAATGAGCTAGTCTAGTAGAGGCATACTAGGGACACTCTGTTTTGTCTATGTATTCACACATGTACTAAGTTTCCGGTTAATACAATTCTAGCATGAATAATAAACATTTATCATGATATAAGGAAATATAAATAACAACTTTAAATACAACTCGACACGACGATGCAACCGATAATTCAATAATGCAAACAATGAAAAGAAAATTGCAAAGGCTCAGATTGGCTTGAACAAAGGATGAAGAGATCTAACTTTTTTTTGGACTTTTTCTTGGACAATTGGTAAGAAAATAAATCTAATCTAGGAATAACTGGAATTTCTCACCGAGCAACCTGAAAACTGATACCACTTGATAGAGGCGAGGGGCCCGATCTTTCGATGAGAAGATAACTATCGATTTAGTGGAGACGACTTTGACGATCCGACTACAAATGTGCACGACGTTGCGCCTTAGCAATCGCTAAACCAATCTCCAGGTGTTACTGACAATGCCAGAAGCACGATCAGCCTAACCACGAAGGTCTATTCCTGCATGCAATCGAAGAACAAGCAAGATTATGATAAAGCAATCTGAATATTGCAAATACAGATGAAGTATTGATAAAGGTGGGGAGCCGTAAGCGGTCTTGGTCTGGTCGTTGGACACTAATGAAGTACACGAAGTTGCAATGGCTAACTTTTGACTAAACAAATCCCAAAGAAAAAGCTACTAGATGGATCTACTTATATAGGAGCAAGGGGTGGCGGCCAAGGAGGTGGAAGGACGTCCCAAGGCAGTCTAAAACTAACCCTACGCCGTACAAGGCTCATGGGCCCAAGTGGAGGTGATGTAACACCTTTGGACTTGTAGTTTGACTCGGATTCTGCTGCAGCGTCAGATTGTTTCGTCGGTATCTCAACGCTCCGGACGAATTTGAAGGTGAATCCAATTGGGTTGGAAAGTGTATGAAATCTAGTTTCCAACAAAAAAAGAATCACCCAATTCGGAGTCCGTACGAAGGAATACTTATCGTTTTGAGTCAGGTATGTCTGTGCAGTCCGAATCTGGATGCAGAACGTGAGAGACTTGGACTCTATCTTCTCTTGGCCCAAAAGTGACGTGGGAGAACTTTTTAAACAACACCTAAACTTCTCTTTTTCCCTTATCTTCATATGTGGATTGTAAAAATGTCCCATACACCTGGAATTAGACATGGCACAAAAGTCTGTGAAGTATTTTTGTTCTGGATGACATAAATAAATTGTTGCATAATTTGCATTAGAAATCACCTCACAAATATACATGTATGCAATATTTTTGGTCGTATCCGAGGTAGTCATGTCCTCATCACTTCGTCACACAAAATATTCAAATCATGCACAACCCCGATTTCAGCCAAGCATTTGTTTGGTACTTTTGTAGTCTCAAAATTTTCAATTTCACGCAATACATGAGCGTGAGCCATGGATATATCACTATAGGTGGAATAGAGTGGTGTTTGTGGAGAAGAAAAAAAGGAGGAAGATGGGCTCACATCAACTAGGCGTATTAATGGGCTATGGAGATGCCCATTAATGGATATCAATGTGAGTGAGTAGGGATTGTCATGCAACAGATGCACTAAAGCTATAAATGTATGAAAGCTTAACAAAAGAAACTAAGTGGGTGTGCATCCAACTTGCTTGCTCACGAAGACCTAGAGCATTTGAGGAAGGCCATCGTTGGAATATACAAGCCAAGTTCTATAATGAAAATTCCCACTAGTATATGAAAGTGACAAAACAAGAGACTCTCTATCATGAGGATCATGGTGCTACTTTGAAGCACAAGTGTGGAAAAAAAAGATAGTAGCATTTTCCCCTTTTTTCTCTCTTTTTTTGGGCTGTCCTTTTTTTATTTGGCATTTCTCCCTTTTTTTATTTGGCCTTTATTTTTTATTTTTTTATTTGGACTTTTTTCCGGGACAATGCTCTAATAATGATGATCATCACACTTCTATTTATTTACAACTCAAAGATTACCACACGATACTAGAACAATATATGACTCTATATGGATGCCTCCGGTGGTGTACCGGGATGTGCAATGAATCAAGAGTTACATGTATGAAAAATTATGCATGGTGGCCTTGCCACAAATACAATGTCAACTACATGATCATGCAAGGCAATATGACAATGTGCGTGTCATAATAAATGGAACGGTGGAAAGTTGCATGGCAATATATCTCGGAGTGGCTATGGAAATGCCATAATAGGTAGGTATGGTGGCTGTTTTGAGGAAGATATATGGTGGGTGTATGGTACCAGCAAAAGTTGCGCGGTACAAGAGAGGCTAGCAATGGCGGAAGAGTGAGAGTGCGTATAATCCATGGACTCAACATTAGTCATAAAGAACTCACATACTTATTGCAAAAATCTACAAGTCATCAAAACAAAGTACTACACGCATGCTCCTAGGGTAAGGGTTGGTAGGAGTTAACCATCGCGCGACCCCAACCTCCACACAAAGGATGACAATCAAAGAAATACCTCATGCTTCAAATTTGTCACACAACGGTTACCATACGAGCATGCTACGGGACTTGCAAACCTCAACACAAGTATTTCTCAAATTCACAACTAATCTACTAGTATGACTCTAATATCACCATCCTCATATCTCAAAACAATCATCAAGCATCAAACTTCTCATACTATTCAATGCACTTTATATGAAAGTTTTTATTATATCCTTCTTGGATGCCCATCATATTATGACTAAATTCATAACCTAAGGAAATTACCATGCTGTTCTAAAAGACTCTCAAAATAATACAAGTGAAGCATGAGAGTTCATCTATTTATTCAAAATAAAACCACCGCCGTGCTCTAAAAAGATATAAGTGAAGCACTAGAGCAAATAACAAACTACTCCGAAAGATATAAGTGAAGATCAATGAGTAGTTGAATAATTATGTAAATATGTGAAGACTCTCTAACATTTAAGAATTTCAGATCTTGGGATATTATTCAAACAGCAAGCAAAACAAAATAAAACAAAATGACGCTCCAAGCAAAACACATAACATGTGGTGAATAAAAATATAGCCTCAAGTAAAGTTACAGATAGACGACGATGAAAGAGGGGATGCCTTCCCGGGGCATCCCCAAGCTTAGGCTCTTGGTCGTCCTTGAATATTACCTTGGGGTGCCTTGGGAATCCCCAAGCTTAGGCTCTTGCCACTCCTTATTCCATAGTCCATCGAATCTTTACCCAAAACTTGAAAACTTCACAACACAAAACTCAACAGAAAACTCGTAAGCTCCGTTAGTATAAGAAAATAAAACCACCACTTAGGTACTGTTGTGAACTCATTATAAATTCATATTGGTGTAATATCTACTGTATTCCAACTTATCTATGGTTCATACCCTCCGATACTACTCATAGATTCATAAAAATAAGCAAACAACACACGAAAAACAGAATCTGTCAAAAACAGAACAATCTGTAGCAATCTGTAACTTTCGAATACTTCTGTAACTCAAAAAATTCTGAAATAAATTTGTGGATGTGAGGAATTTTTCTATTAATCTTCTTCAAAAAGAATCAAATCAAAATCTCTCTTCTGTAAAAAATGGCAGCTAATCTCGTGAGCGCAAAGTTTATGTTTTTACAGCAAGATCACATTAACTTTCACCCAAGTCTTCCCAAAGGTTCTACTTGGCACTTTATTGAAATAAAAGCTATAAAACATTACTACTACAATATATTAATCATGTGGACACACAATAACAGTAGGGGTAAATATTGGGTTGTCTCCCAACAAGCGCTTTTCTTTAATGCCTTTTAGCCAGGCATGATGATGACAATGATGCTCACATAAAAGATAAGAATTGAAACATAAAGAGAGCATCATGAAGAATATAACTAGCACATTTAAGTCTAACCCACTTCCTATGCATAGGGACTTTGTGAGAAAACATCTTATGGGAACGATAATTAACTAGCATAGGAAGGCAAAGCAAGAATATCTTCAAGATTTTAAGCACATAGAGAGGAAACTTGATATTATTGCAACTCCTACAAGCATATATTCCTCCCTCATAATAATTTTAGTAGCATCATGCATGAATTAAATAATATAACCATCACATAAAGCATTCCTTTCATGACCCCAAGCATATAAATTTTATTACTCTCCCCATAAGCAAATTTATTCTCATTCATAATAGTGGGAGCAAACTCAACAAAATAACTATTATGAGACACTTGATTAAAATCATGATGACAAGCTTCATGGTTATAAGTATTCCTTATAACATAGTTGTCGTCACAATAATCATCATAAATAGGAGGCGTGCTTTCATCATAATAAATTTGCTCATCAAAACTTGGGGGACAAAAAAATATCATCTTCACCAAACATAGCATCCCCAAGCTTGTGGCTTTGCATATCATTAGCATCATGGATGTTCAAAGACTTCATACTAACAACATTGCAATCATGCTCATCATTCAAATATTTAGTGCCAAACTTTTTATAGCATTCTTCTTCTAACAATTGAGCACAATTTTCCTTTCCATCATTTTCACGAAAGACATTAAAAAGATGAAGCATATGAGGTACCCTCAATTCCATTTTTTGTAGTTTTCTTTTATAAACTAAACTAGTGATAAAACAAGAAACAAAAAGATTCAATTGCAAGATCTAAGGATATACCTTCAAGCACTCACCTCCCCGGCAACGGCGCCATAAAATAGCTTTGTTGACGGGATGTGAGTGCCGCTTACCTAGCCTCCCCGATAACGGTGCCAGAAAAGAGCTTCATGTCTACTACGCAACCTTCTTCTTGTAGACGTTGTTGGGCCTCCAAGTGTAGAGGTTTGTAGGACAGTAGAAAATTTCCCTCAAGTGTATGACCTAAGGTTTATCAATCCGTGGGAGGCATAGGATGAAGATGGTCTCTCTCAAACAACCCTGCAACCAAATAACAAAGAGTCTCTTGTGTCCCCAACACACCCAATACATTGGTAAATTGTATAGGTGCACTAGTTCGGTGATGAGATGGTGATACAAGTGCAATATGGATGGTAGATATAGGTTTTTGTAATATGAAAATATAAAAACAGCAAGGTAGCTAATGATAAAAGTGAGCACAAACGGTATTGCAATGCTTTGAAACAAGGCCTAGGGTTCATACTTTCACTAGTGCAAGTTCTCACAACAATAATAACATAACTGGATCATATAACTATCCCTTAACATGCAACAAAGAGTCACTCCAAAGTAACTAATAGCGGAGAGCAAACGAAGAGATTATTGTAGTGTACGAAACCACCTCAAAGTTATTCTTTCTGATCGATCTATTCAAGAGTCCATAGTAGAATAACACAAAGCTATTCTTTTCGTTCAATCTATCCTAGAGTTCGTAGTAGAATAACACCTTAAGACACACATCAACCAAAACCCTAATGTCACATAGATACTCCGTTGTCACCTCAAGTATCCGTGGGCATGATTATACGATATGCACCACACAATCTCAGTTTCATCTATTCAACCAACACAAAGAACTTCAAAGAGTGCCCCAAAATTTCTCTCGGAGAGTCAAGACGAAAACGTGTGCCAACCCCTATGCATAATTTCACAAGGTTTCTGAACCCGCAAGTTGATCACCAAAACATACATCAAGTAGGTCACGTGAATATCCCATTGTCACCACAGATAAGCACATGCATCAAGTGTTCTCAAATCCTTAAAGACTAAATCCGATAAGATAACTTCAAAGGGAAAACTCAATCCATTACAAGAAGGTAGAGGGGGAGAAACATCATAAGATCCAACTATAGTAGCAAAGCTCGCGATACATCAAGATCGTGCCATCTCAAGAACATGAGAGAGAGAGAGAGAGATCAAACACATAGCTACTGGTACATACCCTCAGCCCCAAGGGTGAACTACTCCCTCCTCGTCATGGAGAGTGCCGGGATGATGAAGACGGCCACCGGAGAGGGATTCCCCCTCCGGCAGGGTGCCAAAATAGGGCCCCGATGGGTTTTTGGTGGCTATAGAGGCTTGCGGTGGCGGAACTCCCGATCTAGGTTTCTTTTCAGGGGTTTATGTATTTATAGGAATTTTTGGCATCGGTCTCACGTCAGGGGGGGTCTCCGGGTCGTCCACGAGATAGGGGCACATGTCGAGGGGGTAGGGCGCGCCCTCCACCCTCGTGGACGGCTCGGGACTCTTCTGGCCCAACACTTTTACTCCGGGGGCTTCTTTTGGTCCATAAAAAATCATCAAAAATTGGCATGTCAATTGGACTCCGTTTGGTATTCCTTTTATGTAAAACTCGAAAACAAGGAAAAAAACAGAAACTGGCACTGGGCTCTAGGTTACTAGGTTAGTCCCAAAAATCATATAAAAGTGTATATTAAAGCCCATTAAACATCCAAAACAGCTAATATAATAGCATGGAACTATAAAAAAATATAGATACATTGGAGACGTATCATCCACCATATTATCAACTTCAATTACTACAAAAATTGCAACGTTTAAGACAAGGAAAAAATTATGTAGAAGAATATTATCAGGAATTACAAACTGGCATGATTAGATGTGGTATTGTTGAGGATAATGAAGCTATGCTTGCATGTTTCATGGGTGGTTTAAATAGAGAGATCCAGACCATTCTAGAGTATAAGGACCACAATAATGTCACTCGTTTATTCCATCTTGCTTGCAAAGCTGAACGTGATGTGCATGATCGGCATGCATTGGTGCGGACTAACTTTTCTGTAGGTCGACCTTCATCATGGACACCGCGTGCATCTTATACTTCTACACATTCTGCTGCACCGACACCTCCGTCAGTTCCCACCTCCAGCCATGATACAAGAAAGCAGGGACAATCACCACTACCTGCAAGAGCACACCCACAGGGCCTGCACAGAGCTCCTCTTCATCCATGGCATCAATAGGGCACACACGTGATATTATTTGTCGTTGTTGTAAGGGAAGAGGTCATTTTGCGATGGAATGCAAATCTCAGCGTGTCATGATTGCTACTGAGGATGGTGGGTATGAGTCCGCTAGTGATTATGATGAGGAGACTTTGGCTCTTATTACACGTGAAGAACACTTTGAAGATTATTCTGAAGAAGAGACGCATTACATGGCTACTAACAACGCTAACAGGTACGGCTGTTTAGTTGCTCAACGTGTTTTGAGTGTGCAGGTTACACAAGCTGAGCAAAACCAGAGGCGCACTTTGTTCCATACAAAGGGTGTTGTGAAGGAACATTCTATTCGTGTCATCATAGATGGAGGGAGCTGCAACAATTTGGCTAGCATGGAGATGGTGGAGAAGCCGTCCCTCACCATAAGACCACATCCACATCCTTACTACATCTAAATGTTCAACAACAGCGGCAAGGTTAAGGTAAGACGTACTGTTCGCGTGCATTTTAGTATAGCTACATATGCTAATTATGTTGATTGTAATGTGGTACCCATGCAAGCATGTTCCTTATTAGTTGGTAGACCATGGCAATTTGATAAAAAAAACTGTACACCATGGTAGAAACAATCAGTATACTCTTGTTCATAAGGATAAACATATTACTTTGCTTCCTATGACTCCTGATTCAATTTTGAAAGATGATATTCATCGAGCTAATAAAGCAAAATAGGAGAAAAATAAGAATGAAAATCAGATTGTGGCAAAAGAATTTGAGCAACAAATGAAACCATCATCTCATGTTGCATCTGAAATTAAATTGAAAAGTGGATGTTTACTTGCCACTAAATCTGATATTGATGATCTAGATTTCAACAAATCTATTTTCTATGATTTTGTGTGCAAAGAGGCATTATTTTCATTCGAGGACGTGCCTTCCTCTTTGCCTCCTGCTGTCACTAACATTTTGCAGGAGTTCGCTGATGTTTTTCCACAAGACGTACCACCGGGATTACCACCTATTCGAGGGACTGAGCATTAAATTGACTTAATTCCCGGTGCATCATTACCCATGCACCATACCGTACCAATTCAGAGGAGACGAAGGAGATTATGCGTTAAGTACATGAGCTAATCGATAAAGGTTATATATGCGACTCCTTTATTCCTTGTGATGTTCCTACTATTCTAGTGCCGAAAAAGGATGGTACGTCGCATATGTGTGTTGATTGTAGATGCATCAATAATATTACTATCCGTTATCGTCATCCTATTACAAGGCTAGATGATATGCTTGATGAATTAAGTGGCTCTACTATTTTCTCTAAAGTTGATTTGCGTAGTGGATACCATCAAATTCGTTAAAATTGGGAGATGAATGGAAAACAACATTTAAAACTAAGTTTGGATTATATGAGTGATAAGTCATGCCTTCTGGGTTAACTAATGCACCTAGTACTTTCATGATATTAATGAATGAAGTTTTACGTGCTTTCATTGGACGATTTGTTGTAGTTTTCTTTGATGATATACTAATTTATAGCAGATCTTTGGAGGAACATTTGGAACATTTACGTGCTGTTTTTATTGCTCTACGTGATGCACGTTTGTTTGGTAACCTTGGGAAGTGCACCTTTTGCACTGACCGAGTATCTTTTCTTGGCTATGTTGTTACTCAACAGGGAATTGTGGTTGATAAAGCCAAGATTGAATCTATTGAGAGTTGGCCGCAGCCTAAAACGGTCACACACGCGAGGAGTTTCCTTGGCCTCGCTGTTTTCTATAGGCGTTTTGTGAGAGATTTTAGCACCATTGTTGTACCTCTCAATGAGCTTACAAAGAAGGATCTGCCTTTGTTTGGGGTACTACACAGGAAGAAGCCTTCACGGTATTGAAAGATAAGTTGACACATGCTCCATAACTCCAACTTCCTAACTTTAATAAGATTTTTGAGCTTGAGTGTGATGCTAGTGGAATTGGGTTAGGAGGTGTGTTACTACAAGATGGTAAACCTGTAGCATACATTTCTGAAAAATTGAGTGGGCCTAGTCTGAATTATTCTACTTATGATAAGGAATTATATGCTCTTCTTCGGACTTTGGAAACATGGCAACATTATTTATGGCCCACCGAATTTGTTATACATTCTGATCATGAATCTTTGAAGCATATTAAAAGTCAATATAAATTGAACAATAGACATGATAAATGGGTTGAATTCATTGAGACTTTCCCTTATGTCATTAAACACAAGAAGGGTAAAGAAAATGTTATTGCTGATGCATTGTCTTGCCATTATACTATGCTTTCACAACTTGACTTTAAAATATTTGGTTTGGAGACCATCAAAGATCAATATGTGCATGATGCTGAATTTAAAGATGTATTCCAGAATGGAAAAGAAGGGAGAACATGGAACAAGTTCATTGCTAATGATGGATTTGTGTTTCGTGCTAACAAGCTATACATTCCAGCTAGCTCCGTTCGTCTTTTGTTGTTGCAGGAGGCGCATGGAGGAGGATTAATGGGACACTTTGGCGTGAAGAAGACAGAGGACGTACTTGCTACACATTTATTTTGGCCAAAGATGAGACGGGATGTTGAGCGTTTTGTTGCTCCTTGTAGTACATGTCAAAAAGCTAAGTCACGACTCAATCCTCATGGTTTATATATGCCTTTTCCTGTACCTAGTGTTCCTTGGGAAGATATATCTATGGACTTTGTTTTTGGTTTACCTCGAACAAAGAAGGGGAGGGATAGCATATTTGTTGTCGTGGATAGATTTTCAAAAATGGAACACTTCATACCATGTCATAAAAGCAATGATGGTGCTAATGTTGTTGATTTGTTCTTTCGTGAAATTATTCGATTGCATGGTGTGCCAAATACTATTGTTTCACATCGTGATACTACATTTCTTAGCCACTTTTAGAGATGTTTATGGGCTAAGTTGGGGACTAAACTATTTTTAGTACTACATGTCACCCCCAAACTGATGGACAAACTGAAGTAGTTAATAGAACTTTGTCTACTATGCTTAGGGCTGTTTTAAAGAATAACAAGAAAATGTGGGAAGAATGCTTGCCTCATATTGATTTTTCTTATAATCGTTCGCTGCATTCTACTAATAAGATGTGCCCTTTAAAAGTGTGTATGGTTTCTTACCTCATGCACATATTGATTTGTTGCCTCTTCCATCTTCGGAGAATGTTAATTTTGATGCTAAACAATGTGCCAAATTGATCTTAAAAATACATGTGTTAACTAAGGAAAATATTGAGTGCATGAATTCTAAATATAAAATTGCTGGAGATAAAGGTAGAAAACTTGTTGTCTTTGCACCTGGAGATCTTGTTTGGTTACATTTGCGTAAGGATAGGTTTCCTAATTTGCGCAAGTCAAAGCTAATGCCACGTGCTGATGGTCCGTTTAAGGTGTTGGCGAAAGTAAATGATAATGCATATAAACTTGAGCTGCCTGCAGATTTTGGGGTCAGTCCCACTTTTAACATTGCAAATTTGAAGCCTTATTTGAGTGAGGATGATGAGCTTCCGTCGAGGACGACTTCATTTCAAGAAGGGGAGGATGATGAGGACATCAATACCATTGCTACACCCACTACCCTTGCTATTATACATATTGGACCAATTACTAGAGCTCGTGCACGCCAATTGAATTACCAGGTACTTTCGTTTCTTGGTAATGATTCTAATGTTCATGAGAATATGACGCTGCCTGAATTGGATACATTTGTGTTGATTACTAATGAAGGGCCTAGCATCAACATGAGGGATGAGAAGTGGAGTAGGATCAAGCATGGAGATGAAGGCGCGGCGAAGGGATCCAGAACGTTGTTTCTAGTGCGTATTTGAGTACTTTGAAGCCTCCGTGATGACTTACAAGGACATGGACGAAATATACAAGATGCCCCTCCATAAATTTCGTCCATAGCTTATTTTAGGTGTTGCGTCACCTTATCTTTGGGCCAGGCCCATGTAATTTTTCAATACTAAAGTATAGGCTGTTTTTAGAGTCTGTATGTGTGGGGAAAACATAGTTAGGGTTGGTTTCGGACCCCTTCTCCGAGGGGCCACAAATTCTCCCTCTCTTTGTCCATATATACATCCCTTAGGGCATCGTTTAGACTTTGGGTTTTGTTTAGATTAAAGTTTGCCATAGCTGCAACTTCGCGTACTTCGTTTGTGTTCAATGACCAGACAAAGGCATCACAAAACCCCACCTTGATAAGTAAAACTTTCCTCTTATATTCATAATATCCAGATTGCAATCTTAGTTTCTTGCTTGTTCTTTGTTTGCTTGCAGGAAATAGACCCTAGTGGTCAGGTTGATCATGCTCCGGTATGGTCAATAACCTCTCGGAGTTGATTTAGCGATTGCTAAGGAGCGACATCCTCACACGTTCGTAGTTGAATCATCGAAGTCTACTCCACCGAAAACGATAGCCACCATCTCATCGAAAGACGGGACACCTTGGCCTCTATCAATGAAGGGCTCCTTGCCGGGCTAAGGATCGCCACAGAATTGGGAATCAAGAAGTTTATCATTAGAGGAGATTCACAACTTGTGGCGAGGCAAGTCAACAAGGATTACCAAAGCCCATTGATGCAGGCATACGTCGAGGAAGTAAAAAGGTTGAAGGAGCACTTTGACGGGCTGCAAACAAAGCACGTACCCCGTGCAGAAAACATCATTGCTGATCATCTATCAAAGTGTGCTGCACAGAAGCTTCCCGTGGGACCAGGAACTTTTATTCTCCACCTTACTTAGCCCTCCGTATCCCCAACAACAATGGCCCGAAAGAGGAGGAAATTGGACTTCGGTAAGCCTCTCCCGGTAGAGCCTTCCGAGGCACCTGGTAGGGACCCTGTCGGAAAAACTCCCATTCGCTTGCCGACTTACACCCTCTTGCCGGGCCTCAGGTCCCCATGGTCGAGGAACGTGCCCCAACGAATGCGGATGTGCCGCTAGTCCTCGTTGTTGAGCCTCGGGCTCCAACTTGGGCAAGGCACATAGTCCACTTCCTCCAAACCGAAGAACTTCCCAAAGAGCAAGAAGAAGCTGAAAGAGTAGCCCGGAGGGCCAGTATGTATCAGTTTGTCGATGACACTTCGTACAGAAGGATGCCCATGTAATGCCCCGGATGTAATACTTTCCCTTTTGGGCAATATATAATATCTTTGGCTCCATCAATTCCTTTTCGGGTTCTTTGTTCTTTTGGGTTTTCGTTGTTTTGTCGTGTTGCGTGTGTGCATTCATTCATATCATATAGTCATGTGCATCGCATCGCATTTGTGTTGTCGTTTGCATCCGGTCCCACTCGTTTCTTTCCATTATCCGTTTCGAGTTCCGGAGTTCCCTCACGTGTCCGTGGCATCCTCGAGGCCTACTTTGGTGTTTGGCCGTGTAACGTTTCCGGTTTAGTGTGAGACTTGTCGTGCGATGTTGTTTTGTTGTGTGTAACCTGCCTGTCAAATCTCGTCGCGTTTGGAGTTCGTTTGCTACCCCAACAGTTATTCTCGTGGGCTGAAAGTACCCCCTCTTTGAGGCCCAAGACACCCCTCCAACAGCCCACCAAACCAACCCAAACCCCTCCCTTCATCTAGGCCATCCAATTGAGATCGTGTGGCCGAAAACCTCACCTCATTTGGACAACCCTAGCTCCTTGTGCCTATATAAACGTCCATCTCCCCCAATTTTCGCGTCTGAAACCCTAATGCTTCCACAGTGCGTCGTCGGTGCTTCCACCGTTGATCCGAGGTGCTTCCACCGTTGAAAATTCGTGCTTCCGACGTCCCAGGAAACCATGCTTACGTAGTGCTGCGGTCGCGCTTCCGAACCGCCGTCGGTGCTTCTGACCCGACGCGCGGGCCCCGCCGCCATCTTCTACCTCCGGCCGCCCCCCTTTTCTTCCCCGCCGCCGGCCGCCGGAGCTCCTCATCACCGCCGCCAGAGCTCCCTCTTCCGCCCGCCGAAGCTCCCTCCTCCTCCCGCCGGCGCCCCGCGCCTCCGCCGCCGGGCCATCTTCCCCACCGGCCCTTCTCCTCACCGCTGCGCCACCGCTCGCCGGCGAACCCCGCCACCCTCTCCGCGCCGGCCGCCGCCCCTTCACGCCGCCGCGCCGGTCCTCTCCGCCGGCTGGCCAGGCCCCGCCATCGTTCCCCCTCGCCACCGCCGCCGGCCACGAGGCCATCGAAGCCGCCGCCGACCGCTGGATCGGGAGGTCCCGATCCGTTCGGCCAGGCCCCCTAGCGGGCCGAGTCCCTGGGCCCGTTAGCGCCCGATCAGCGGTGGATCCGCCCCCGTTAGCCCGTTCCGCTGCGGGCCGGCCCGACCCGATCCGCCGTCAGCCCGTTTGACCTCCGCCAGCCCGCGTTGACTTTGCGTTGACCCGGAGGTAGTCTCGTTTTTCCACTAAGTCCCCTGAGTTTTTGTTGTCTGATGCTATTTTAAAATGTGGATAACTTTTTGTGTGGTGGTCCGATTTGAGCAAATGATATGTCAAAATGATCGTGGAGACTTGTACTACGTTTTGTTCCATTGTGCCATGCATGTTTGAGGTCATCTAGATGTTTTAATCTTCATGAGAAGAGTGCTACTTGTTATAAACCGTTGTTAGTAGTTGTTTTCATGCCATCTTTTCAATGTGATAACTTGGTGCATGTTTATCCAATTGATGCAAATGATATGTCCACGTGTTCATCATGAAATGCTCTACATGTTGATTGATTTAGCTTGCATGATAGATTTCATCTTCCCATGTATATCTCCTTTGCAAATTCCTATGTGGCTGTTATGTCGTTAAACTTGTTACGAGATGCCTCGTAGAGGAGCTCGTTGCTATTGATGTGGTTGTCCCCTTGATGCATGCTTAGATGTTTTGGACTCCCCATCATGTGTACATTGCTGTGGTGCACACCACTTAACTTGATATGCTTTCAGTTGACTTAAACTTGCTCTCAAAGATGCCATGATGAAACTGCTGTTTCAACACTTAGTGAAATTTCACGATGTCTGGAATCTGTATTTTCCAGATGCCATGTTTGCTTGTTGTTCTAGGAAAATCCATGATAGTTTTGGAGTGACTCTTGATGATTCCTTGTTGTATAAGTTGTTGGCTATCCATTCATGCTCTCACATGCTTATTTGAGTGGCTGTAGCATATTTAACTCTTGCTCCCAAGTTGCAACAAATTACTGCTGTCAGGGTTTTGTTGTCAAGTTCAATATGTCATAGCTTGTCGCTATTTATCCATGGCTCCTTTGGGGATGCTCCAATGGAATTGTTTGCTGTAGGAGATGTCTACTTTATGTCCATGCTCATTGCCATGATGTTTGAGTGCTGTAGATTATTTATCTCTTGCCCCGAAGTTGCTATGTGGCTGTTATTTTCAGCTTGTGCATGTTTATTGTTTCGGGTGTAACTTTTAGCCCGTTGCTCCGTTTTGAGCAAGTCCTATATGTAACTTGTGTGTTTTTGCATGTAGATTCATAATATCTTATTGTTATCATGTTTTGAAGCATTTTGCTTGATGCATATTGTTGTGCTGTAACACTGTGCTTCCTAAGTAGACTTTCTGTGCTTCCATAGTGCATCTGTTTTGCTTCCATAGTGCATCAGTCATGCATCCAGTAATTTTTCTGCGCATTGCATCTTGTTTGATTCGTTGCCTTGTGTTGTTGTGTTTGAGTAGAGCCGGAAGCTGAGACCGAGTACGAGTACGCGCATGAGGTTACTACCGAGGTTGAGAACGAGGACCCCTCTTACGATCCCATCGACAACTCTTCAGGCAAGATGACCGAACCCCGATAACATTACTATCTTTGCCTATTTCTAGAAATCTCGATCTATAGTTTTGCCTCGATGCCCATGTTTTTCCTGTCAGCCTCCTATTATAACCATGAACCTGTTTAACCGCCCTACCTATGCAAACCATTGATTGGCTATATGTAGGCTTCGCTCAGCCCCTCTTATAGCATTGTCAGTTGCAGGTGAAGATTGAAGATTCTTGCTTCTTGTTGAAGTTTGTTGGGATATCACACTATATTAATTATTAAATGAAATCATCTATATATTGGTAGTGGGTGGAAGGCTAAGCCTTTTGCTTGGTGATTTGTTCCACTCATGCCGCCCTAGGAACCGTATAAACCGGTGTTATGTTCCTTCATTATGCATTCCTCACACGGTTGGGGTTATGGGACCTCCTCGATAAACCGCTAAGTGCTAAGTCTTTTCCAGCAAGTCCTAACATTGGTACTATTTGCCTAATAACTAAAAACTTGCATAGGGACTAGCTATCCCTTTTATTTTAATCAACAACCCCGGGCCAGTGCTCCTCATGAGTGTTGGTCCGAAACGAGCAGACTGCGGGGCCGCCTTGGGGAAACCCGAGGTATCTGGTATACACCTGTAGGATGACTCATCCGGTCGTGGCCTGAGACTAGATACGCGCGGCTACTGTCAGGGTGTCGGCACGCCGGGAGGATTTGCTGGATTAGCCTTACCTTAGTCAGAGTTGAGCATGGGATTCCGAGGATACTCGGGCCTTCCCACCTTGGAGTTGCGACTCCGCGGATCGTGGGCTTGTCATGGGCCAAGTTGGAACTCCCCTGCAGGGTTATTAACTTTCGAAAACCGTGCCCGCGGTTATGTGGTAGATGGGAGCTTGTTAATATCCGGTTGTAGAAAACTTGACACCATGTTCCAATACACTACCAGCGTGAGTACCGTGACGGTCATTTTCCGAAAGGGATTCGGGAAGTGAACACGGTGGGGTTATGTTTGACTTGTTTTAGTTAGGATCACTTCGTGATCATCTCTCGACCGAGGCACCTTCTCTTCTCGCTCTCTTTTACGTAAGCCAGGCTAGTGCTGCTGCAGACTCTTGTTCTTTCTTCAGCCTTGTTCCTCACCCAAGGCTTGAATAGTCATGTTACCCAGGAACGGGATCGCTGAGTCCTCTGTGGCTCACAGTTACTTCAACACACCAGATGCAGGTACGATGGTGAGCTATACAGGCGATGGCACTAATCTAGAATGGGAGTACGACGAGGAGCGTAGAAGTTGCTATGTGAACTCTCTGGTTGATCAGTAGAGCTTCTACTAGGATTCGATCTAGACCTGTGGTTTAATGTTATGTTTGGTATCTTGTCATTTGGATCTTTACCCTTAGATGGGATGTGATGTCTTATCTGAATGATGTTTGGATATGTAATGATTTGTGTGACGTGGCGAGTGTAAGCCAACTATCTTTCAGCTTTCATCCCTATTTTTACATGAGTTGTGCAAAGGTACCAAACTTGCGATCATTCCAGAATGGGCTTATATCTTTAAGTCGTGCCTCGACACGTAGGAGATATAGTCCCATCCTGGGCATTACAAGTTGGTATCAGAGCCTTCTCCGACCTAGAAGCCCCCACTGTTTGATCGAATCGTTGACGGTCGAGTCTAGGCACACACTGAAAATGTTTTGAGTCCTATATTTATATCGGAGAGTAGGATTTCTTTGCTCCTCATCTCTTTTCACTCTGGTGAGGACTCCTGACGACTACTCTTGCCTCTTCTACTTTCAAAAATTTCACCAATTTTTTTTTAGGAATCTCGCGAGTATTGTTGGATTGTTTCAATGTCTTTGTGACGAGAATATTGTTCTCGATGCCTCCTGACATTAGGAGTTGTGGCAGTGTCCCGGGTAGTTGAGCTTCGGGGTATTGTCGTCACAAGCATATCGCGACAGTACTAGAATTCTTAAGACGACCGACATCGAAAACTCTCCTATACGGTTAGTGGCAGGATAACCCCGACATCACCCAGTACTGGGGAGGTAGTTCGGGAGTATTGCCATAGCTTTGTATAGTGGATGCTTTTCGAAGGTCCGAGGTAGACAGTTTCTGAGAAAGACTGGTTATGTGTTGAAGGATGGATACAACTAGATGTAGGATTAGAGTTGATTGCGCGGTGCTTCCCCTGTATCCCCAACACCTGATTGCATAACTGGAAACTTTCGGAAATTAATAGGTGGGTTTATCCAGTAGATCGTAGGCATTCTTCCAACGAATGCAGGTTAGCGAGTTCAGGGTTCTACATTGAGTGAAGTGGTTTTATGGCCGATGTTTCGATCGGGAGTTGCATCTTAAAGGATCCTCGGCTATGCTGATCCGGGGATTGCAAAACCCTTTCATAACGCATTCATAAGCTTTCAGCACAAAGATGTCGAACGAAGCTCCTATCTTGTGTTTGTTCCATCTGTACCTTGTGTTTTTCTTATTTACCTTTTGTCTCCCAGTGGCTTATCGTGAAGATTGTTGTTATCATTAAGCTGAGAATTTCATTCGTTCCTCTTGTTTGAATGATTCTTGTGAAGACTATGTTGCATTTCTATCCGTTGTTTCAGCTTATACCTTCTTTCAATCAAATTGCTGATTTGTGGTCATCTCTTTCAGGATGGCTCCGAAACGGGTTCCCAACGCTAACCCAGAGGGTGAAGAGGTTCCAGACCTTCCTCCTTCCCCTCCTCCTCCGTCTGAGGCCTGGAGAGCGATTATGCAGACTACAAATCAGAACACCCAGATGTTGATGCAGATGATGCAGCAGATGCAAGCAAATCAAGCAAATCAGGGTGCTCCAGGGAACCAAAGCAATTTCTTCAACCAGCAGCACCATGCTACGCTCAACCAGTTCTTGGCCAATCAACCAAAGGCTTTCAGTTAATGTGTCGACCCTCTCGATGCTGAAGATTGGATAACCGATATCAAGAAGCATTTTGAGTGCAGCAACGTAAGGCCTGAGGACTATGTGAAGTTTGCAGCCTTCCAACTCAAGGACCAAGCAGCTGACTGGTGGCAGCAGTACAAAGACTCCAGAGAAGGGCGTGTGATCTCTTGGGATGATTTCTGTAAGGACTTTCTCTCTCACCACATTCCAACAAGTGTCATCGAGGGTATCCATGAGCAATTCCGCAACCTGAAGCAAGGCTCAATGACTGTTTACCAGTATAATGTCAAGTTCCAGAACCTCGCCCGCTATGCCAAGCAAGACATACCAGATGCTAAGAGCAAGATCTATCAGTTCCGTGGAGGTCTGAAAGATGAACTTCAACTTGCTCTCACCTTGTTCGAGCCTGAGGAGTTTGACAAATTCTATAACATGGCGCTTAAGCAAGAGGCAGCCCAGCTTAAGATGGAGGCTTCTAAAAAGAGGATTCGAGATGCCGTTCACTCCTCCTCATCTTCTCAAGTGGTCGCGAAGCAACAGAAATTTGGCTTCCTCCTCCTCCAGTGATCCGAGCTCCCTACAACAACAACAAGAACTCTGGTGGACGTGGTTTCTCCCACCCACCCAACCCAAGCAACCAGTCAAAGTTTCAGTCTCAAGGTTCCAAGTCAAGTGCGCCCCACTACCGTCCTCTCTCAGAAGTGGTCTGCAACAAGTGTGGCAAGAAGGGTCACTATGCCAACAAGTGCCCCAACCCGAAGCGCCTTCCACCTCCTCCACCTGTCAGTTCGGCTATTGTCAAGCATGATCCTAAGGTTGCAAGAGTGAACCTGATGAGTGCAGCTCAAGCGGAAAACTCTTCTGATGTGATCATTGGTAACCTCTCAGTTAACTCTATCCCTGCAAAATTATTGTTTGATTCTGGTGCTTCTCTCAGTTTCATTTCAAGGCCATTCTTCACCAAGCATAATTTAACTTCGGCATTTCTTCATAAGAAGTTGCAAATTATTTCTCCGGGCAAGTGCATGACTTCCAATTTGAGGGCTCCGAATGTATCTATTCGCATGGGTGATTATCGCTTTCTGGCTAATCCGGTGGTTCTCGGCAATTCCGACATTGACCTCATCCTTAGGATGGATTGGCTTTCTCAGCATGATGCTCACATTGATTGTGCAAACAAGGAAGTCAAGATTACTCATCCTGATGAAGATGTGATTATCTTCGCCTCGAGGGATAACACAATCAGGCTTTTCTCTCTCAATGACAAGGGCGAAATGAATGCCATATCTCAAATTCCGGTGGTAAACGAATACGAAGACGTCTTTCCTGAAGAACTTCCAGGCATGCCTCCACACCGTCAAGTGGAATTCGTCATTGAACTCGAGCCTGGTACTGAGCCAACATGCCGGCGTCCGTACAAGCTCTCTCCTAAAGAATTGAAGGAATTGAAGAAACAGCTTGATGAACAGGAGCGTATGGGTCTGATCAGGCCTAGTACGTCTCCTTGGGCCTGTGGTGTCTTATTTGTCAAGAAGATGGATGGCACGGAGCGCCTTTGCATCGATTACCGGCCATTGAACAAGAAGACAATAAAGAACAAGTATCCGCTCCCCAACATCAACGAGTTGTTCGAGCAGCTCAATGGAGTTAAAGTATTCTCAAAGCTTGATCTCCGAATGGGCTATCACCAGATTCGCATTCAAGAAGAAGATATCCCCAAGACTGCCTTCAGAATGAGCTACGGCTCATATGAGTATACAATCATGTCCTTTGGTCTCGCCAATGCTCCACCTACCTTCTCGAGAATGATGCACTACATTTTCAACCCCTACACCGGCGAGTTTGTGCTTGTGTATCTGGATGATATTTTGGTATTTTCCAAGAATGAAGAAGATCACGAAAAGCACCTCCGTTTGGTTCTCGACAGACTCCGTGAACATAAGTTCTATGCCAAGTTCTCCAAGTGCGAATTTTGGCTCGATAAGGTCTTATATCTGGGCCATATCATCTCCGCTGACGGTATTGCGATAAACCCCGAGAAAGTTGAAGCAATTGTCAACTGGGAACCTCCTCAGAACGTGAAGCAACTCCGAAGCTTTCTTGGTCTCGCCAGCTATTGCAGAAAATTCGTTGAGAATTCTCCAAGATTGCCGAGCCTCTTTCCAACTTGCTGCAGAAGAATGTCAAGTACTGCTGGTCTTCAGATTGTGAAGTGGCATTCAAAACTCTCAAATGAAAGCTCGTCTATGCTCCAGTTCTAACTCCTCCAGATGAGTCCAAGCCCTATGAAGTATTCTGTGATGCTTCTCTTCAAGGACTTGGTGGTGTGCTTATGCAGGACAAGAGAATTGTGGCATACACTTCTCGTCAACTGAAGCCAAGTGAGAAGAACTACGCCACACATGATCTTGAACTAGCAGCTGTGGTACATGCTTTGATTACGTGGAGACACCTTCTGTTGGGCAGAAAAGTCGACATCTTCACCGATCACAAGAGCTTGAAGTACATCTTCACACAGCTGAATCTGAACCTCCGCCAGACTCGTTGGGAAAAAATGATCCAAGAGTATGATCCAAGCATTGAATACACACCTGACAAGGCGAATGTGATTGCGGATACTTTGAGCAGAAAGGCATATTGCAACAGCCTCCTTATCAAGCCGTTCCAGCCTGAGCTTTGTGAAGCATTCAGGAAGCTCAACCTCCAAGTTGTTCCGCAGGGTTTTCTTGCAAATCTTCAAGTTGCTCCTACCTTGGAAGATCAGATCCGTGAGGCCCAACTCAGTGATGCTATGGTGTAGAAAGTGAAACATGGTATTGCAAAGGGTACTCCTAAATACAAGTGCTATCGCGTTGATGAGAGAGATACCTTGTTCTTTGAGGACAGACTTGTGGTTCCCAAAGGTGATCTCAGGAAGCTCATAATGGAAGAAGCACATGATTCCCTCCTTTCCATTCATCCTGGCAGTTCCAAGATGTACCAAGACCTCAAGCAATCTTACTGGTGGACACGCATGAAAAGGGAGATTGCCCAATTCGTGAATGAATGTGATGTCTGCAGAAGAGTGAAGGCAGAGCATCATCGTCCAACCGGTCTTCTCCAACCTCTTCCTATTCCCGAGTGGAAATTCGACCACATTGAAATGGATTTCGTCACTTCCTAAGTCCAAGAGAGGGAATGATTCTATCTTTGTGGTGATTGACAAGCTTACCAAAGTCCCTCACTTCCTTCCAGTCAAAGAATCCATCAATGCAGCTCAACAGGCATAATTGTACACTTCCAGAATTGTGTCCTTACATGTCATTTCTCAAGTTATCTCCTCAGACCGTGGAAGTTTGTTCACTTCTAAGTTCTGGGACTCCTTTCAGTCTGCCATGGGCACTAAGATCAGGTTCAGCACTGCATTTCACCCTTAGACTAGTGGTCAAGTCGAGCGAGTGAATCAGATTCTAGAAGAGATGCTCACAGCCTGTGTCATATCTTTTGGCATGAAATGGGAAGATTGCCTTCCATTTGCCGAGTTTTCTTACAACAACAGCTTCCAAGCAAGTGCCGGCAAAGCTCCGTTTGAAATCCTCTATGGCGGAAAGTGTCGTACCCCTCTCAACTGGTCCGAGACAGGCGAACGTCAACTTCTTGGCAATGACTTGATCTCAGAAGCCAAACAAATGTGCAAAGTCATACGTGAGAATCTCAAGGCCGCTCAGTCGCGTCAGAAGAGCTACTATGACGGCAAGCATCGTGATTTGGCTTTCAACATTGGGGATCATGTCTATCTCCGTGTTTCTCCTATGAAAGGCACCCAAAGATTCGGTATCAAAGGAAAGCTTGCTCCTAGATACGTCGGGCCTTTCAAGATCCTTGGCAAAAGAGGCGATCTAGCCTATCAACTTGAGATCCCTTCCAACTTCTCCAATGTTCATGATGTGTTTCATGTGTCTCAACTTCGCAAGTGCTTCAAGACTCCTGAACGCATGATTCCGTTTGAAGAGATTGATCTTCAACAAGACTTGTCTTACCGAGAGCATCAGTTGCTATTCTCGAAGAAACCGAGCGCAAGACCCGCAACAAGTCCATCAAATTCTTGAAAGTCAAGTGGTCACACCATACCGACCGAGAAGCTACGTGGGAACGAGAAGATCAACTTCGTTCCGAGTACCCTTCCTTTTTCCAGTCCTAGATCTCTGGACGATATCTTTTTGAAGTAGTGGAGAGTTTGTAATGCCCCGGATGTAATACTTTCCCTTTTGGGCAATATATAATATCTTTGGCTCCATCAATTCCTTTTCGGGTTCTTTGTTTTTTTGGGTTTTCGTCGTTTCGTCGTGTTGCGTGTGTGCATTCATTCATATCATATAGTCATGTGCATCGCATTGCATTTGTGTTGTCGTTTGCATCCGGTCCCACTCGTTTCTTTCCGTTGTCCGTTTCGAGTTCCGGAGCTCCCTCACGGGTCCGTGGCATCCCCGAGGCCTACTTTGGTGTTTGGCCGTGTAACGTTTCCGGTTTAGTGTGAGACTTGTCATGCGATGTTGTTTTGTTGTGTGTAACCCGCCTGTCAAATCTCGTCGCGTTTGGAGTTCGTTTGCTACCCCAACAGTTATTCTCGTGGGCTGAAAGTACCCCCTCTTTGAGGCCCAAGACACCCCTCCAACAGCCCACCAAACCAACCCAAACCCCTCCCTTCATCTAGGCCATCCAATTGTGATCGTGTGGCCGAAAACCTCACCTCATTCGGACAACCCTAGCTCCTTGTGCCTATATAAACGTCCATCTCCCCCAATTTTCGCATCTGAAACCCTAATGCTTCCACAGTGCGTCGCCGGTGCTTCCACCGTTGAATCGAGGTGCTTCCACCGTTGAAAATTCGTGCTTCCGACGTCCCAGGAAACCATGCTTCCGTAGTGCTGCGGTCGCGCTTCCGAACCGCCGCCGGTGCTTCCGACCCGACGCGCGGGCCCCGCCGCCATCTTCTACCTCCGACCGCCGCCCCTTTTCTTCCCCGCCGCCGGCCGCCGGAGCTCGTCATCACCGCCGCCGGAGCTCCCTCTTCCGCCCGTCGGAGCTCCCTCCTCCTCCCGCCGGCGCCCCGCGCCTCCGCCGCCGGGCCATCTTCCCCGCCGGCCCTTCTCCTCACCGCTGCGCCACCGCTCGCCGGCGAACCCCGCCGCCCTCTCCGCACCGGCCGCCGCCCCCTCAGGCCGCCGCGCCGGTCCTCGCCGCCGGCCGGCCAGGCCCCGCCGGCGTTCCCCCTCGCTACCGCCGCCGGCCACGAGGCCATCGAAGCCGCCGCCGCCCGCTGGATCGGGAGGTCCCGATCCGTTCGGCCAGGCCCCCTAGCGGGCCGAGTCCCCGGGCCCGTTAGCGCCCGATCCGCGGTGGATCCGCCCCCGTTAGCCTGTTCCGCTGCGGGCCGGCCCGATCCGATCCGCCATCAGCCCGTTTGACCTCCGCCAGCCCGCGTTGACTTTGCGTTGACCCGGAGGTAGTCTCGTTTTTCCACTAAGTCCCCTGAGTTTTTGTTGTCTGATGCTGTTTTAAAATGTGGATAACTTTTTGTGTGGTGGTCCGATTTGAGCAAATGATATGTCAAAATGATCGTGGAGACTTGTACTACGTTTTGTTCCATTGTGCCATGCCTGTTTGAGGTCATCTAGATGTTTTAATCTTCATGAGAAGAGTGCTACTTGTTATAAACTGTTGTTAGTAGTTGTTTTCATGCCATCTTTGGAATGTGATAACTTGGTGCATGTTTATCCAAATGATGCAAATGATATGTCCACGTGTTCGTCATGAAATGCTCTGCATGTTCATTGCTTTAGCTTGCATGATAGATTTCATCTTGCCATGTTTATCTCCTTTGCAAAGTGCTATGTGGCTGTTATGTCGTTAAACTTGTTACGAGATGCCTCGTAGAGGAGCTCGTTGCTATTGATGTGGTTGTCCCATTGATGCATGCTTAGATGTTTTGGACTCCCCATCATGTGTACATTGCTGTGGTGTAAACCACTTGACTTGATATGCTTTGAGTTGACTTAAACTTGCTCTCAAAGATGCCATGATGAAACTGCTGTTTCAACACTTAGTGAAATTTCACTAAGTCTGGAATCTCTATTTTCCAGATGCCATGTTTGCTTGTTGTTCTAGGCAAATCCATGATAGTTTTGGAGTGACTCTTGATGATTCCTTGTTGTATAAGTTGTTGGCTATCCAGTCATGCTCTCACATGCTTATTTGAGTGGTTGTAGCATATTTAACTCTTGCTCCCCAAGTTGCAACAAATTACTGCTGTCAGGGTTTTGTTGTCAAGTTCAATATGTCATAGCTTGTTGCTATTGATCCATGGCTCCTTTGGGGATGCTCCAATGGAATTGTTTGCTGTAGGAGATGTCTAGTTTATGTCCATGCTCATTGCCATGATATTTGAGTGCTGTAGACTATTTATCTCTTGCCCCGAAGTTGCTATGTGGCTGTTATTTTCAGCTTGTGCATGTTTATTGTTTCGGGTGTAACTTTTAGCCCGTTGCTCCGTTTTGAGCAAGTCCTATATGTAACTTGTGTGTTTTTGCATGTAGATTCATAATATCCTATTGTTATCATGTTTTGAAGCATTTTGCTTGATGCATATTGTTGTGCTGTAACACTGTGCTTCCTAAGTAGACTTTCTGTGCTTCCATAGTGCATCTGTTTTGCTTCCATAGTGCATCAGTCATGCAACCAGTAATTTTTCTATGCATTGCATCTTGTTTGATTTGTTGCCTTGTGTTCTTGTGTTTGAGTAGAGCCGGAAGCTGAGAACGAGTACGAGTACGAGCACGAGGTTACTACCGAGGTTGAGAACGAGGACCCCTCTTACGATCCCATCGACAACTCTTCAGGTAAGATGACCGAACCCCGATAACATTACTATCTTTGCCTATTGCTAGAAGTCTCGATCTATAGTTTTGCCTCGATGCCCATGTTTTTCCTGTCAGCCTCCTATTGTAACCATGAACCTGTTTAACCACCCTACCTATGCAAACCATTGATTGGCTATATGTAGGCTTCGCTCAGCCCCTCTGATAGCATTGTTAGTTGCAGGTGAAGATTGAAGATTCTTGCTTCTTGTTGAAGTTTGTTGGGATATTCACACTATATTAATTATTAAATGAAATCATCTATATATTGATAATGGGTGGAAGGCTAAGCCTTTTGCTTGGTGATTTGTTCCACTCATGCCGCCCTAGGAACCGTATAAACCGGTGTTATGTTCCTTGATTATGCGTTCCTCACATGGTTGGGGTTATGGGACCCCCTCGATGAACCGCTAAGTGCTAAGTGTTTTCCAGCAAGTCCCAACATTGGTACTATTTGCCTAATAACTAAAAACTTGCATAGGGACTAGCTATCCCTTTTATTTTAATCAACAACCACGGGCCAGTGCTCCTCATGAGTGTTGGTCCGAAACGAGCAGATTGCGGGGCCGCCTTGGGGAAACCCGAGGTATCTGGTATACACCTGTAGGATGACTCATCCGGTCGTGGCCTGAGACTAGATATGCGCGGCTACTGTCAGGGTGTCGGCACGCCGGGAGGATTTGCTGGATTAGCCTTACCTTAGTCGGAGTATCTTGAGCACGGGATTCCGAGGATACTCGGGCCTTCCCATCTTGGAGTTGCGACTCCACGGATCGTGGGCTTGTCATGGGCCAAGTTGGAACACCCTGCAGGGTTATGAACTTTCGAAAGCCGTGCCCGCCGTTATGTGGTAGATGGGAGCTTGTTAATATCCGGTTGTAGAAAACTTGACACCATGTTCCAATACACTACCAGCGTGAGTACCGTGACGGTCATTTTCCGAAAGGGATTCGGGAAGTGAACACGGTGGGGTTATGTTTGACTTGTTTTAGTTAGGATCACTTCGTGATCATCTCTCGACCGAGGCACCTTCTCTTCTCTCTCTCTTTTACGTAAGCTAGGCTAGTGCTGCTGCAGACTCTTGTTCTTTCTTCAGCCTTGTTCCTCACCCAAGGCTTGAATAGTCGTGTTACCCGGGAACACACCAGATGCAGGTACGATGGTGAGCTACACAGGCGATGGCACTGATCTAGACTGGGAGTACGACGAGGAGCGTAGCCGTTACTATGTGAACTATCCGGTTGATCAGTAGAGCTTCTACTAGGATTCGATATAGACCTGTGGTTTAATGTTATGTTTGGTATCTTGTCATTTGGATCTTTACCCTTAGATGGGCTGTGATGTCTTATCTGAATGATGTTTGGATATGTAATGATTTGTGTGACGTGGCGAGTGTAAGCCAACTATCTTTCAGCTTTCATCCCTATTTTTACATGAGTTGTGCAAAGGTACCAAACTTGCGATCATTCCAGAATGGGCTTATATCTTTAAGTCGTGCCTCGACACGTAGGAGATATAGTCCCATCCTGGGCATTACAGCCCAATTGTGTGAAATTGAAGTGCATTTGCCGGGAAGGAGGAAAGGAACAGCTGGCAGAAATACACAGAGGCATGTGCGGCTCCCACATTGAATCAAGGGCATTAGTTGGGAAAGCATTCCGACAAGGATTCTATTGGCCCACGACCCTCCAAGATGTAGTCGAGCTAGTCACCAAATGTGAGGTCTGCCAGTTCCTTTCCAAGAACATCCATCTACCTGCCCAAGCTCTTCAGACAATCCCTTTGTCATGGCCGTTTTCGGTCTTGGGGCTCGATATACTTGGCCCCTTCCCTCGAGCTGTCGGGGGCTTTGAATTCTTGTCCGTTGCTATCGACAAGTTTACAAAGTGGCCGAAAGTAGATGCCCCGAGAAAGGTGACTGCTCAGTCAGCTATCAAGTTATTGAAAGGATTGGTGTGCCGCTTCGGAGTCCCAATTCGGATCATCACGGACAACGGCACCCAGTTCAGGAGCTACGCCTTCAAGCAATATGTTCATGCCCTCGAAAGCAGGATCTCATTTGCCTCCGTTGCACATCCCAAAAGAAATGGACAAGCTGAGAGGGCGAACGCTGAAGTTCCGCGGGGACTCAAGACAAGAATATTTGATCAGCTGTAGAAGTGCGACATGGGTTGGATAGATGAGCTCCCGGTGGTTCTCCGGTCCCTTAGAACGACACCAAACCGAGCTATCGGGCAGACTCTTTTCTCCCTTGTCTATGGGGCAGAAGGAGTTATCCCCACGGAACTCATTTATGGGTCTCCTCGACTGCTTGCCTACGATGAAGTAGCGCAGGATCAGCACCGGCGTCACATCGCTGTGCTTCTCGAGGAGAACCGTCTTCGGGCTGCTACTCGTGCTGCACGCTATGTCATGCCCAAGATGCGATTCTATCCCGATCACGTGACACTTACGTGATTGGGGCACAACCGCATTTCGGGCGCTTAGCAAGATGGATATCATTACATCGTACCATTACATTCATACATGGGGGATACAACAATACATACAATTCACATGAATACAACAACATCAATACAAGACATGCGACTATGGATGCAAACATGAAAAGCATAACGACATCCATCTGCTATCCCAGGCTGCCGACCCGGAACCTAACCAAGACTGAAGAAGAAGAAGAAAGAACTTCAACACAAGTACATCGCTCTCACGTCAAGTCATCGGAAACCTGCACCTGCAACTGTTGTTGTAGTATCTGTGAGCCACGAGGACTCAACAATCCCCTAACCATGGGTATCAAGACTAGCAAAGCTTAATGGGTAAGGAGGAGGTAAAGAGGTGAGGTTGCAACAGCGTCTAAGCAATATGTGGTGGCTAACTTACGAGTACAAGAATAAGATGAGCATCTACGCAAGTGGTCGCAAACTAGTAGTGATCGCTAAAGATCCTGAACTACCTACGAGTCAAACATAACCCCGCCGCGTTCTCTTCTCAAAGTGAAAAGAGACAGTCACGGTTACTCACATAGTTGTGTGTTTTATCTCGGATCCTTTGTCAAGTTTTTTACAACTGGACATTAACAAATTCCAATCTGCCACATAACCGCGGGCACGGCTTTCGAAAGATCATAATCCTGCAGGGGTGTCCCAACTTAGCCCATCACAAGCTCTCATGATCAGCAGAAGTAATAATAATATTACCCATTATCTTAGGGAAGGCCCGATCAGACTCGGAATTCCCGATGCACAAGACATTTCGACAATGGTAAAACAAGTCCAACAAGACCTCCCGGTGTGCCGACACCCTGATAGTAGCCGCGCATATCTCGTCTCACGCCACGTACGGATAGGTGAACCTGCAGGAAAATACCAGACCTCGAGTTTCCCCGTGGTGGCCCTGCAGTCTCCCCGTTTGGGACCAACACCATCAGCACTGGGCCCCCTGCTATGTAGAAAGAATCCTCGGGGACGCGACCCCCTATGCAATTTAATTAATTAATTAAGTTTTTATTATGAGGCAAATTAAAACCAATGTTGGGCCTTGCTTGAGGAGTTTTATTCAAAGACGAACTGTCAAGGGGTCCCCATATACCCAAACGTGTAAGGAATGCAAAATCAAGGAACATAACACCGGTTTATCGGCTCCTAAGGTGGCATGAGTGGAACAAAACACCGAGCAAAAGGCCAAGCCTTCCACCCATTGCCAAGTATATAGGTGTGTTAATAATAATAGTAGCTATTGTGATATTCCAACAACAAGTTCCAACAAGGAACAATCTTTATCTTCACCTGCAACTAACAATGCTATAAGAGGGCTGAGCGAGCGGGTAACATAGCCAAACAATAGTTTGCTAGGAAGGTGTCAAAGGTTAGAGGTTTCATGGCAACAAGGAGAGGGGATGACAATAATGATGGGTAGCGCGACATATAACGACAGCATCAAGACATCTAGCATAGCAATGATAGTAAAGGTATCCAAGGTGATGGTCATCTTGCCTGAGATCCCGCAAGGAGGATGAACAGATCTACGAAGAAGACGAAGAAGAAACCTTGAAGACGAACCACGTGCAGATGAACGAATCCTCATGTTCGCAACGGAAGAGAACTAGCGAGAAGAAAGCACACAACATGGTAAACACACAACACAAGAACATGACAAGATGCGCAACCAAGTATGATGCAAGACAAGTCTATATGATGCAATCATGGCAAGGGATGAAGCACATAAGAACAACACCAATCAACATGTTTAAATGAGGCCGGAATCAACATATAACTATTTCGGTAAGTCCTCATATGCATATTTGGAAATTGGTCCAGATCTGAACAAACCTTAAGTTAAGTTGTTTAAACAGCAAGTTAACATGCACCATGATGATCTACTCGAAATTTTAGTCAAGTTTCGTATAAAGTTCGTTTAATTCGGAGCTACGACCTGGAAGATATGAGCAAAACAAGACAAGCATGTCATCGGTGCAAGATGCACCCAAACATCAAGAAAACACACTTCAAATAGGTAAACAACATGATGTTATGATTCTACATGCAAAACACACAAGTTTCATATAGGACACACTCAAAACGGAGCAACGGATCAACACATACACACGAAACAAGATATAACAACAAGCTGTCCAAATTCAGCCACATAGCAACTTTGGAGCAAGGTATATATATGCTATAACACCCAAACACGATAACAAGAAGCATGGAAGTGAAATAGACATGATACTTAACAAGCATGAACTTAGAACACACCCAAAAGCTTGCTGGAACACAATTAACCAAGCATGGCAAGTTGCAATAAATTTATCCAGACTTAGTCAAAATCTGGGAAGGCAAAAACATCATCACGATGCTGACTTCGGAGGCACAAAACAACAAGCATGCCAACTCTACTAAGCATATAAAGATCATGGACATGTAATAGACATAGCATACATCAAACAAATCCATTGGAGCAACTCCATAGGAGGCATGGATCAATAACAACAAGCTCCACCAAATTGATCATGCTGATAAAATCCTGACAAGTAAATTTATAGCAACTTGAGAGTAAGAAATAAATAAGCTACAGCAGGCCATATGTACAAATAAGGGCATGGATGGATAGAGCATAACATGGACAACAAGACATGATCATTGGACATACTAAAACAAGCATGGATTTGAGTGGGGCATCAAGCAAACATGGCATCAGGTTTAACAGATTCCAGACTTAACAGTTTAGTTTTTTCACTAAGTATAAAACAACAACATTGGCATGACATGTTTACAAGCTTGTTTAAGTCACCTCAAGTGATATCATGGAAAGTGGATTGCACCACAGCAAATACCATATGATTGTGCTTCTAAAACATCTAGACTTGTCGTATGAAGACAATCACACCAATAGCAACGAGCAAGACAAATCAGCATCTCACAACAAGTTTTCAGCACTTAACAACCAAATGCACTTTTTCAACAGAGATTAACATGGCAAGATGGCACCTAACATGAATGCTACAGCAACCAACATGTAGAGCACTTCACAATGAACATTTTGACATATCATATGCTCCATTTGGATAAACATGCACAAAGTTATCATCACCACAAGCATGCAACAAATTTACAGTTAACAACAATTTTAAACATATAGCACTCTTGCAACAGAGATTAGGGCATCAAGATGATCTCAAACAAGCATGCCATAATGGAACAAAATGAAGAGCATATCACAATGATCATTTTGACATATTACATCATCATTTGGATAAGCACGCAAAAAGTTACAGCCACTCAAAGTATGCCACAGAATTACAAAAACTGGGGACTTACTCAAAATCTACTAAGTCTAGAACGAGCGAAATATAGCTAACATGCGCGTGGGGCGGGGAATAGTGGGCTCACCACTGGGCCTTGGGCCGGATCTGGAAGCAGAGGAGGAGGAGGAGGCCGGCCTGGGCCGAGGGAGTGGCAGAGGCGGGCCGGGGCGCTGGGCCTGGCCGAGGCGAGGAGCTGGGCCGGGGCGCTGTCAGGGGCTGGGCCGGCCTGGGCGCGTGGGGCCCACGAAGCGGTCAATGGCGGCTCTGGCGACTGGATCGGGGTCTCTCCATGATCGACTGGACGGCGGCGGAGCGGGGCATCGGAGGTGCCCGCGGCGAGGCAGATCTGGGCCGGATCTCGCCGGATCCGGCCGGACTCGAGGCGGAGGTGGCCGGAGTTGCGGCGCACCGGCGAGGGGGGCGACCGGCGGCGCGCGGTGCTGGCGAAGTTGCGAGGCGGCGGCGGTCAATGATGCGGGCGGCGGTGGGCTCGCCGGAGGGCGCGGCGGCGGGGCGGCGACGGAGGTGCGGCGGGGTAGGAGGCCGGTGGTGAGGTCCTCGTGCGGAGGCGGCGGCGCGCGGGCGTGGGCCGGGGAGGGCCTCGCGCGGGCCGAATGGGCCAGCCGCGATGGGGAGGTGGCGGAGGCCACGTGTCCGCGGGAGGCGGCGGAGCTGACGTGGCGTGCCCCGATTGGGCGGCGCTGGACGTGTCTGGCGGCGGAACGGACATGTCCGGCGGCGAGAGGGAGGATTTTTAGGGTTTGGACCCGAAATTTCGGAGGGGGGCCTATTTATAGATTCTGGGAGCTAGGAAGTTCCAAAAGGGGAGCGGTTTTCGGCCACGTGATCACGATCCAACGACCGAGAGGATGGAGGTGGTTGGGATGGGCTTGTGGGCTGTTGTGGTGGGGTGTTGGGCCAAAAGAGAGAAGGCTCTCGGCGGTTAACACGGTTAACCGTTGGGCTATCAAACGAACTCCGAATGCGACGAAAATTGACAGGCGGTCTACCTATGATATAATAAGACCACACGCCAAGTTTCAACCCATTCCGAGAACATTTTCCGGCCACTCATAAAAAAAATAACCGGAGGTGTCGCGGGCACGTGCAAGTGTGTATGGGCTCAACACGGACAATGGAGAGGACGAGGGGGACTCAGACGGATGCAAGTTTTGAAAACATGAGGATGCAATGCACACGATGACATGGCAAGATGCAACACGCAAGCAGATGACATGGCAACGACGACGAATAACTGACTGACACCTGGCGCCTCGGTCTTGGGGTGTCACAACACTCCCCTAGTAACAAGAGATCACGTCCCGAGATCTTTGGAACGAGACGGAAGGGAAAAAGGAAGAACACAAGTTCTTCGAGGACAAAAGAGTGAAACCAAAGAACCTTGAGAGGTTGAACAAATAAAGAAAAGATACAACGGAGATGAACGAAGTTGCAAAGACTTCGTTAAATAAGAGGATAAGGAATACGACGAGAATCAAGGAGGATGAAAGGCACGAAACAAGAGTTGAAGGAACAAGACTGAATTCAGAACCACTCCGGTTAATAAGAGATAGAAAGGAATCTCCACGAAGGAATTCGGGCGGCACTCCGGCTGAAACTGAATGAAATAGCACATCGGTTGAACATGAATGGAATGGAACAAGAACTTGAAAAGAAGGAACGATCCATGACGAGAAGAACAAGAAAATGCCTCCAAAAGAATTAAAGAATGGAATGAGAAGAAAGGGGAAGAACACATCTTCTGGCACAAAAGAATTTGAAAGCATCCTTGCTAAGAAGGGACGGACGGAGTTGTTGAAAAATCAACGACAAAATAATTAGCTTGTTGTGGACTTATAGAAATCAACGTGAAATACCACCGCAACGAAAAGATGGATTAGCTGAGAATAAGAAATGTAAAACTCTACTTCAAAGGAATAAGGAGAATTATTTGCATCCCGAGACACAAAAGAATAATGCTTGAGCTTCTCCAAAGAATTTGATGAACACTTGAAGAATGAATTACTCATGATGAACCACCATGAAGAACTTCGGTAAGAAACGGATGATGATATAGAAATGACGGATGAAAGGAATAAGATTAAAGCCTTGCGATGATTAGACGGGGTTCCGACGAGATAGCCGAGAAAACTTGAACTCCGGAAAGAAAAGAATAAAACACTTGGGTTTAGAATTTATTCGTCAAAACAAATTCCAAAGGGAAGGATTAAATCAACTTGATGAAAAGAATAAGAATTATGTTATGCTTATCCTCCACCAATTAAATTGATGAAAAGCAATGGATTTGCAAACCACTTATTCGCGTTGAAAAAGATTAAAGAGGGATATATCGCGAACTTGCGAAAATCTTCATGAAACACCAGTAGGATTGGAATAAAATGAGTGGATTGATATGATAACACCGGAAAATAACTCTTGATCGAGCCACCGTAAAGAATTGAAGCCGAGTGAGGAAAAGGAACGAACCACCGTGGAGAATTAAAATCGAATGATGAAAGAGAACAAAAACCGCCGTAAAGAATTGAAATTGAGCGAATACAATGAATCGCCGGGAGAATAAGCACTTGAGGAAATTTGAATGACGAGAATGAAGAGATCGTGAACTGATTAAAGAATACTTGAACAAAGGACCAGACGAATGTGAGACGAACGAAGAGGCATCAACGAAGAATATTTGGAGGACGAAGTTGAAAACTACAGACGAAGAAATCTTCTGAAATGATGGCCTTCGGAGGAACACAATGAAAAGGATTCATGAAATACTCTGGAAGAATGAAAAGAAGAAATGTTGAACCACACATGAAAAGAATTAAAAGCGATCTTCGGAAGGCATATGACTGATGGAATCCATACTTATGTCACACTTTGAAAATAATTTTAGGAACACTCCG
Source organism: Secale cereale (assembly GCA_902687465.1). Lineage (NCBI taxonomy): Eukaryota > Viridiplantae > Streptophyta > Magnoliopsida > Poales > Poaceae > Secale > Secale cereale. The sequence goes on from LR738711.1 coordinate 487,152,947, forward strand.
GGAAATTAGAAGAGTCAGGTAAGATCCTGGGAGAAGACCTGTGGGTTATGAGCCCACCGAAGAGAAAACCACCGTTAGAAAAGATTGAAAAGGAGATGACGTAGCGAAACGATTGAAAAACTCGAATGAGGTGACAACCTCGAATTAATTGGAACACAGAAGAATCTGAGATGCTTGCAGAACTCCGGATAATTAAATAGTGAGAGATAAGCGAGCAAGGGGAATATCTGAGCCGAGGGAAAAGAATATGAATAACACCGAATACTTGAGTTGAATCCACCAGAAAAGAAGAAGAGGTGAAGAATATCAAATAAGAGGATAATTCATCAGAGAAGAAAAGAGAAGAATGATGACGAGTTAGACGAGAATTTACTAGTTTAAATAACCGAGGAAAGAATGCAAAGTATTCACACGAGTCGGATGGATACTCGATTAAGTACTCTGGCTTCGAGAAGCAAAAAGGGTGGGTGGGAGGGAAAAGAAAGACCACTTCGGAAGGGGAAACAACATCGGTTGGAAAGAACTGAGGGTTGAAGCAAAAGACGAGGAGGGTCAAGTTGACTTGACGAGAGATGCACCAGACGAAAGAACTAACAACGCAACGAACGAAAACTAACCGCGTGATCCTAAAAAAATTTGAAAGGGAAGAGGAGTAATTCAAAACACCTACGTCAAGATTCCTAACCAGAGCGACGAAGGAGCTGAGGAGTAAAAAGAATTCCTACTCTCCAATATAACTAGACTCCGAAAAAGTTTTCTTCTAGACTCAACAACGGCTAGACTACGATCAATCAAGGGGGCTCCTATGGTCGGTCGAGGCATTGATACCAACTTGTCAGGCCCAAGATGCGATTCTATCCTCATCACGTGACACTTACGTGATTGGGGCACAACCGCATTTCGGGCGCTTAGCAAGATGGATATCATTACATCGTACCATTACATTCGTACATGGGGGATACAACAATACATACAATTCACATGAATACAACAACATCAATACAAGACATCCGACTACGGATGCAAACATGAAAAGCACAACGACATCCATTTGCTATCCCAGGCTACCGACCCGGAACCTAACCCAAGACGGAAGAAGAAGAAGAAGAAAGAACTTCAACACAAGTGCATCGCTCTCACGTCAAGTCATCGGAAACCTGCACCTGCAACTATTGTTGTAGTATCTGTGAGCCACGAGGACTCAGCAATCCCGTAACCATGGGTAACAAGACTAGCAAAGCTTATTGGGTAAGGAGGAGGTAAAGAGGTGAGGTTGCAGCAGCGTCTAAGCAGTATGTGGTGGCTAACTTACGAGTACAAGAATAAGATGAGCATCTACGCAAGCGGTCGCAAACTAGTAGTGATCGCTAAAGATCCTGAACTACCTACGAGTCAAACATAACCCCGCAGTGTTCTCTTCTCAAAGTGAAAAGAGGCAGTCACGGTTACTCACACAGTTGTGTGTTTTATCTCGGATCCTCTGTCAAGTTTTCTACAACCGGACATTAAAAAATTCCAATCTGCCACATAACCGCGGGCACGGCTTTCAAAAGATCAAAACCCTACAGGGGTGTCCCAACTTAGCCCACCACAAGCTCTCACGATCAGCAGAAGTAATAATAATATTACCCCTTATCTTAGGGAAGGCCCGATCAGACTCGGAATTCCCGGTGCACAAGACATTTCGACAATGGTAAAACAAGTCCAGCAAGACCTCCCGGCGTGCCGACACCCTGATAGTAGCCGTGCGTATCTCGTCTCAGGCCACGTCCGGATAGGTGAGCCTACAGGAAAATACCAGACCTCGAGTTTCCCCGTGGTGGCCCTGGAGTCTCCCCGTTTGGGACCAACACCATCAGCTCTGGCCCCCCTGCTATGTAGAATGAATCCTCGGGGACGTGACCCGCTATGCAATTTAATTAATTAATTAAGTTGTTATTATGAGGCAAATTAAAATCAATGTTGGGCCTTGCTGGAGGAGTTTTATTCAAAGATGAACTGTCAAGGGGTCCCCATATACCCAACCGTGTAAGGAATGCAAAATCAAGGAACATAACGCCGGTTTATCGGCTCCTAAGGTGGCATGAGTGGAACAAAACACCGAGCAAAAGGCCAAGCCTTCCACCCATTGCCAAGTATATAGGTGTGTTAATAATAATAGTAGCTATTGTGATATTCCAACAACAAGTTCCAACAAGGAACAATCTTCATCTTCACTTGCAACTAACAACACTATAAGAGGGGCTGAGCGAGCGGGTAACATAGCCAAACAATAGTTTGCTGGGAAGGTGTCAAAGGTTAGAGGTTTCATGGCAACAAGGAGAGGGGCTGACAATAATGATGGGTAGCGCGACATATATGACAGCATCGAGACATCTAGCATAGCAATGATAGTAAAGGTATCCAAGGTGATGGTCATCTTGCCTGAGATCCCGCAAGGAAGATGAACGGATCCCTGAAGAAGACGAAGAAGAAACCTTGAAGACGAACCACGTGTAGATGAACGAATCCTCACGACCGCAACGGAAAAGTACTAGCGAGAAGAAAGCACACAACATGGTAAACACACAACACAAGAACATGACAAGTTTCTCAACCAAGTATGATGCAAGACAAGTCTATATGATGCAATCCTGGCAAGGGATGAAGCACACAAGAACAACACCAATCAACAAGTTTAAATGAGGCTGGAATCAACATATAACTATTTCGGTAAGTCCTCATATTCATATTTGGAAATAGGTCCAGATCTGAACAAACTTTAAGTTAAGTGGTTTAAACTGAAAGTTAACATTCACCATGATGATCTACTCAAAATTCTAGTCAAATTTCATATAAAGTTCGTTTAATTCGGAGCTACGGCCTAGAAGATATGAGCAAAACAAGACAAGCATGTCATGAGTGCAAGATGCACCCAAACATCAAGCAAACACACTTCAAATAGGTAAACAACATGATGTTATGATTCTACATGCAAAGCACACAAGTTTCATATAGGACACACTCAAAACGGAGCAACGGATCAACACATACACACGAAACAATATATAACAACAAGCTGTCCAAATTCAGCCACATAGCAACTTTGGAGCAAGGTATATATATGCTACAACACCCAAACACGATAACAAAAAGCATGGAAGTTAAATAGACATGATACTTAACAAGCATGAACTTAGAACACACCCAAAAGCTTGCTAGAACACAATTAACCAAGCATGGCAAGTTGCAATAAATTTATCCTGACTTAGTCAAAATCTGGGAAGGCAAAAACATCATCACGATGCTGACTTCGGAGGCACAAAACAATAAGCATGTCAACTCTACTAAGCATATAAAGATCATGGACATGTAATAGACATAGCATACATCAAACAACTCCATTGGAGCAACTCCATAGGAGGCATGGATCAATAAAAACAAGCTCCACAAAGTTGATCATGCTGATAAAATCCTGACAGGTAAATTTATAGCAACTTGAGAGCAAGAAATAAATAAGCTACAGCAGGCCATATGTGCAAATATGGGCATGGATGGATAGAGCATAACATGGACAACAAGACATGGTCATTGGACATACTAAAACAAGCATGGATTTGAGTGGGGCATCAAGCAAACATGGCATCAGGTTTAAGAGATTCCAGACTTAGCAGTTTAGTTTTTTCACTAAGTATAAAACAACAACATTGGCGTGACATGTTTACAAGCTTTTTTAAGTCACCTCAAGGCATATCATGGAAAGTGGATTGCACCACAGCAAATACCATATGATTGTGCTTCTAAAACATCTAGACATGTGGCATGAAGACAATCACACCAATAGCAATGAGCAAGACAAATCAGCATCTCACAACAAGTTTTCAGCACTTAACAGCCAAATGCACTTTTGCAACAGAGATTAACATGGCAAGATGGCACCTAACATGAATGCTACAGCAACCAACATGTAGAGCACTTCACAATGAACATTTTGACATATCATATGCTCCATTTGGATAAACATGCACAAAGTTATCATCACCACAAGCATGCAACAAATTTACAGTTAACAGCAGTTTTAAACATATAGCACTCTTGCAACAGAGATTAGGGCATCAAGATGTTCTCAAACAAGCATGCCACAATGGAACAAAATGAAGAGCATATCACAACGATCATTTTGACATATTACATGCATCATTTGGATAAGAACGCAAAAAGTTACAGCCACTCAAAGTATGCCACAAAATTACAAAAACTGGGGACTTAGTCAAAATCTACTAAGTCTTGAACGAGCAAAATATAGCTAACATGCGCGTGGGGCGGGGAATAGTGGGCTCACCACTGGGCCTTGGGCCGGATCTGGAAGCAGAGGAGGAGGAGGAGGCCGACCTGGGCCGAGGGAGTGGCAGAGGCGGGCCGGGGCGCTGGGCATGGCCGAAGCGAGGAGCTGGGCCGGGGCGCTGGCAGGGGCTGGGCCGGCCTGGGCGCGCGGGGCCAACGAAGCGGTCAACGGCGGCGCAAGCGACTGGATCGGGGTCTCTCCCCGATCCACGGGACGGCGGCGGAGCGGGGCGTCGGAGGTGGCCACAGCGAGGCAGATCGGGGCCGGTTCTCGCCGGATCCGGCCGGACTCGAGGCGGAGGTGGCCGGAGTTGAGGCGCACCGGCGAGGGGGCGACCGGCGGCGCGCGGTGCTGGCGACGCTGCGAGGCGGCGGCAGTCGACGATGCGGGCGGCGGCGGGCTCGCCAGAGTGCGTGGCAGCGGGGCGGCGACGGAGGTGCGGTAGGGTAGGAGGCCGGCGGCGAGGTCCTCGCGCGGAAACGGCGGCGCGCGGGCGCGGGCCAGAAAGGGCCTCGCGCGGGCCGAGCGGGCCAGCCGCGGCGGGGAGGTGGCAGAGGCCACGTGTCCACGCGGGAGTGGCTTCGGGAGGCGACGGAGCTGACGTGGCGTGCCCTGATTGGGCGGAGCGACGTGGCTGGTGGCGCTGGACGTGTCCGGCGGCGGAACGGACATGTCTGGCGGGCGAGAGGGAGGATTTTTAGGGTTTGGACCCGAAATTTCGGAGGGGGGCCTATTTATAGATTCTGGGAGCTAGGAAGTTCCAAAAGGGGAGCGGTTTTCGGCCACGTGATCACGATCCAACGACCGAGAGGATGGAGGTGGTTTGGAGGGCTTGTGGGATGTTGTGGTGGGGTGCTGGGCCAAAAGAGAGAAGGCTTCTGGCAGTTAACGCGGTTAACCGTTGGGCTATCAAACGAACTCCGAATGCGACGAAATTTGACAAGCGGTCTACCTATGCTATAATAAGACCACACGCCAAGTTTCAACCCATTCCGAGAACATTTTCCGGCCACTCATAAAAAAAATAACCAGAGGTGCCGCGGGCACGTGCAAGTGTGTCTGGGCTCAGCACAGACAACGGAGAGGACGAGGGGGACTCGAACGGATGCAAGTTTTGAAAACACGAGGATGCAATGCACACGATGACATGGCAAGATGCAACACGCAAGTAGATGACATGGTAACGATGCCAAGGGTGCAACCAAGTTATCGCCGAAGTGGGAATGCCCTTACCGGGTGGTACGAGTCACCAGACCTGGTGCAGTCCATCTGGAGATCGGAGATGGCATTCGGTTGCAAAAATCATGGAACAGTGAGCATCTCCGCAAGTGCTACACGTAAGGTGCGGCTGTCGGGCCCTGCCCGGCAGCCACCCTTTTGTACAAGCCTTGCCTTAGTTGCATGTAAGCCCTTGTACAAAGCCAGGCGCAGAACCTGAGCAACATAGAAATAAACAAACGATGATAGTGGGGGCCCCCGACAAGTTGCATGCATGCACAAGCATATCATGGGCATCTCATGTTCATGTAGATAAGATTGCATTTGGCATCATTTTCATTTGCATAAACCACAGATTCCTACCGTGGACTTGGTTGAGGAGATGAAAAGTGAAGCCAACATTGCAATCTCTGGCAAGCCAAACAAATAAGTTCTCTCCCTTTATCCATACATGCTCTGTAAGAAGTTGTGCATAAGAAAACCCTGCTACTTCTCAAAACTTAGGCGCTCCCATCCTTCGGCCCGAACGCTGCTTCAGTTAGGATGGCTGTAGTGGACTTTGTTGAAACAGGATTGGCGGGGGGCTAGTCCCTCTCCACGTCTTATGCCCGACAAGCTTGGCTCTGTGACAACAAGACTGAGGGTACCAGCAAGGTAGCCTGCCAGGGAAAACTTGTTTACTTGGAAACATAGAGGCATCCCACCTCTACATGGACAAGTTACATGCATGAGTCCCCGACAAGGTTTATCTTTTTCATTAATATGCTGATCAACAAGTGCAAATCTTACAAAACACAAACTTGGATAAAAGAGATTACATTTATTTGAATTAAAGTTTGGCAAGTGCCTACAAGTTTAAGATTGCAAAAAGATAAGTGCCCCATAATCCTTTTCTCTGCTCCTCCTTTCCCATATATTGCAGCAAGAGGGGAAGGGGACAAAAGGAGCACCTGGGGAAAGGAGGTGATGAAGGGAGCCACGTGACTGGCTCCCCAATCACCGCCACCAGGACCGACAGGACGCGGTAGGGCTAACGAAGCTGGAAGCCACGAGGAGGCCTGCCGCCAGTCCCGCTAGTGGACTGCTGAAGAAAGGCGGAAGCACCAAGGAAGAGGGGAGGGATGGAGGATGAGGCAGTGGACCACTAGGACGCAACAAAAGCTCCAATGCCGTCGTACTCCGACTGGAAGGCCTGCCTCCATTCTCCTCCACCCTCCCTCACCATCTTCCCGCCACCGCCGCCCAGGAAGGGCACGTCAAGGGTCGAACGCCTGCTATGGCCTACAGGCGTCGTGCACTCCGGAGCCGCGCAAGGTGACGGGCATGATCCACCACCTCTCCTGAAGGAGAGGCAAACGGTAGCGGCATCACCCGTAATACGCACGGGGCGCCAACACCCACCTCGGCAGTGTTAGAAATATGCCCTAGAGGCAATAATAAATTGGTTATTATCATATTTCTCTGTTCATGGTAATCATTTATTATCCATGCTATAATTGTATTGATTGGAAACTCAAATACATGTGTGGATGCATAGACGACAATATGTCCCTAGTCAGCCTCTACCGGACTAGACCGTTGATCAAAGATGGCTATGGTTTCCTAGCCATTGACATGAGTTGTCCTTTGATAACGAGGTCACATCATTAGGAGAATGATGTGATGGAGGAGAACCAAACTATGAACGTAGCATATGAACGTGTCATGTTTATTGCTATCGTTTTTTGCATGTCAAGCATATGTTCCTATGACCATGAGATCACGCAACTCACTAACACCGTAGGAGTACCTTGTGTGTACCAAACGTCGCAACGTAAATCGTTGACTATAAAGGTGCTCTATAGGTATCTCTGAGGGTGTCTGTTGAGTTGGCATGGATCAAGACTGGGATTTGTCACTGCGTGTGACGGAGAGGTATCTCAGGGCCCACTCAGTAATACAACATCACAAGAAGCTTGCAAGCAATGTGACTAATGAGTTGGACATGGGACGTTGTATTATGGAACGAGTAAAGAGACTTGCAGATAACGAGATTGAACTAGGTATGGAGATACCCACGATCGAATCTCGGGCAAGTAACATACCGATAGACAAAGGGAACTACATATGGGATTATCTGAATCCTTGACATCGAGGTTCAACCGGTAAGATATTTGTAGAATATGTGGGAACCAATATGGGCATCTAGGTCCCGCCGTTGGTTATTGACCGTAGAGGTGTCTCGGTCATGTCTGCATAGTTCTCGAACCCGTAGGGTCTACACACTTAATGTTTGGTGATGATATTAGTATAGTTGAGTCATTATGGTGGTCACCGAAAGTTGTTTGGAGTCCCGGATGAAATCCCGAACGTGACGAGGAACTCTAGAATTGTTCAGAGGTGAAGATTTATATATTGGACGAAGGGTATTGGAGTCCGGAAGTGTTCCGGGGGTACCAGGTGATGGCTAGCATGACCGAAAGGGGTTTCGGGGGGCCCCGACAAGTGTTGGGGGGGGGGGGCCATGGGCCAAGGGGAGGGGGGAAACAATCCCACTAAGGGGCTGTGCGCCCCCTCACGCCTTCCCACGTTGCCTGAGGACCTGGGGGCACCACCCCTATGTTGGAAATATGCCCTAGAGGCAATAATAAAATGGTTATTATTATATTTCCTTGTTCATGATAATTGTCTCTTATTCATGCTTGAATTGTATTATCCGGAAACAGTGATACATGTGTGAATACACAGACTACATGTCCTTGGTAAACCTCTAGTTACTAGCTCGTTGATCAATAAATGGTTACGGTTTCCTGACCATGGACATTGGATGTCATTGATAACAGGATCACATCATTAGGAGAATGATATGATGGACAAGACCCAATCCTAAGCCTAGGACAAGATCGTGTAGTTCGTAATGCTAAAGCTTTTCCAATGTCAAGTATCTTTTCCTTAGACCATGATGTTGTGCAACTCCCGGATACCGTAGGAATACTTTGAGTGTGCCAAACGTCACAACGTAACTGGGTGGCTATAAAGGTACGCAACAGGTATCTCCGGAAGTATCTGTTGGGTTGGCACGAACCGAGACTGAGATTTGTCACTCCGTATGACGGAGAGGTATCTCTGGGCCCACTCGGTAAGACATCATCATAATGAGCTTAATGTGACTAAGGAGTTGTTCATGGGATGATGCATTACAGAACGAGTAAAGAGACTTGCCATGACGAGATTGAACAAGGTATCGGTATACCGACGATCGAATCTCGGGCAAGTACTATACCGATAGACAAAGGGAATTGCATACGGGATTGAGTGAATCCTTGACATCGTGGTTCATCCGATGAGATCATCAAGGAACATGTAGGAACCAACATGGGTATCCAGGTCCCGTTCTTGGTTATTGACCGGAGAGTCGTCTCGGTCATGTCTACGTGTCTCCCGAACCCGTAGGGTCTACACACTTAAGGTTCGGTGACGCTAGGGTTGTAGAGATATATGCACACGGTAACCCGAATATTGTTTGGAGTCCCAGATGAGATCCTGGACGTCACGAGGAGTTCCGGAATGGTCCGGAGGTAAAGAATCATATATAGGAAGTCTAGTTTCGGCCATCGGGAGAGTTTCGGGGGTCACCGGTAGTGTACCGGGACCACCGGAAGGGTCCCGGGGGTCCACCGGGTGGGCCCACCTATCCCGGAGGGCCCCATGGGCCGAAGGGGGAGGGGAACCAGCCCATAGTGGGCTGGTGCGCCCCCTTGGGCTTCCCCCTGCGCCTAGGGTTGGGAACCCTAGGGGTGGGGGCGCCCCACATGCCTTGGGGGGTAAGTTTCCCCCCTGGCCTCCGCCCCCCTAGGAGATTGGATCTCCTAGGGCCGGCGCCCCCCTGGGCCCCTATGTATAGTGGGGGGGGAGGGAGGGCAGCCGCACCCTTGCCCCTGGCGCCTCCCTCTCCCTCCCGTTACACCTCTCCCTCCTCTCATGGTGCTTGGCGAAGGCCTGCAGAAAGGCCGTTGCATCCACCACCACGCCGTCGTGCTGCTGGATCTCCTTCAACCTCTCCTACCCCTTGCCGGATCAAGAAGGAGGAGACGTCGCTGCACCGTACGTGTGTTGAACGCGGAGGTGCCGTCCGTTCGGCGCTGGGATCATCGCTGATTTGGATCACGACAAGTACGACTCCACCATCCACGTTCTTTTGAACGCTTCCGCTCGCGATCTATAAGGGTATGTAGATGCACTCCTTTATCCCTCGTTGCTAGACGACTCCTTAGATTGATATTGGTGAAGCGTAGAATTTTTTTGAATTCTACTACGTTCCCCAACACCCTAGGGTTACCACCCCTTTGCCTTGATGGCCAAGTCTCCTAGAGGGAAAAACCCATCTAGGGTTTCCCTCTAGTGGCCGCAGGCCCTAGATGGGATCTACTAGGGGCGCACCTCTCCCCCTTCCCACGATATATAGAGAGGTAGAGAGAGGGAAGCCGCACCCTTACAAGCCTTGGCGCTGCCCCTCCTCTCCCGTAGCTCTTCTCCTCATACGCGTAGTGCTTAGCGAAGCTCTGCCGCAATTCCTGCACCACCACGGCCACCACGCCGTCGTGTTGCCGGAGGACTCGAGCTACTACTTCACCTTCACTCGCTGGATTGAGGAGGTGAAGGCGTCATCAAGCCGTACGTGTGTTGAACGCGGAGGTGCCGTCTGTTCAGCACTAGATCGGAGTTCGCGGGACGGATCATGATTGGATCGCGAAGACGTACCACTACATCAACCGCGTTCTTGAACACTTCCGCTTAGCGATCTACAAGGGTATGTGGATCCACCTCTCCTCTCGTAGATGTGCATCTCCTAGATTGATCTTGGGTGTTCGTAGGAATTTTTTTGTTTCCCATGCAACGTTCCCCTACAGTGGCATCATGAGCTACGTCTATGCGTAATGACATCATGAGTAGAACACAAAGGAGTTTGTGGGCGTTGATATTCAGATTGCTTCCTTCCCTAGTCTTATTTTGATTCAGCGGTATTGTGGGATGAAGCGGCTCGGACCAACCTTACATGTCCACGTACATGAGACCGGTTCCGTCGACAGACATGCAACTTGTTGCATAAAGATGGCTGGCGGGTGTCTGTCTCTCCCACCATAGTTGGATCTGATTCAATGAAGGCGGTCCATGTAGAAGGTTGAATATCAATTTGCAAATCACCATTGTGGATTTGCATCGGTAAGAATCGTTCTTGCTAGATACCCATAGCAGCCACGTAAAACATGCAAGAACAAATTAGAGGACGTCTAACTTGTTTTTGCAGGGTATGTTGTGATGTGATATGGCGAAGGACATGATGAGATATATTTGATGTATGATATGATCATGTTTTGTAATAATTCATCACGACTTGCATGTCGATGAATACGGCAACCGGCAGGAGGCATAGGGTTGTCTTTAATTATTGTAGACCTACGTGTCAATCATTAAATGCTTTGTAATGCTTTACTTTATCGCTGAGCAGTAGTGTCGGTGTACAAAAGTAGGGGTCCTTTTGCACCCCTTTACTTGTGCACGGGCAGTTGAGGCCGCGCCTACGGCCATGCTTGGCGGAGCAGGAGAAGGAAAGCACGAGGTTGCCAAGGCAACTCTCAAGCTAGATGAAAGAAGGACGGAGAGGCAAGGTGGACTCCTCACCCGGCAACGCCCTTGCCTAGGCAGCCTACGTGACCCTGGCAAGAGCTTTGCTGGGGGCAGCTCGCCCAAACACCGGCAAAGCCACCACCCTTGGGTCTGAGAGCTCTGACACCATCGACAACGTCAAGGCCAGGATTCAAGGGGCACCTTCGCAGTGGCATGCAGATTCTTGTAGGTCCAAGGGGCCTGAAAACCTAGACAAGGGACCAGAAGACGAATACCCCCGGCGAGAGCCTTGCCGGGGACGACCGAAGACCCCCGACAAGATCCTTGCCGAGGACGGCCACAAGACCCCGGCAAGACTCCTTGCCGGGGGCGTCTGCGGGGCCACAGTTGGGCCCGCGCCCGCCAATGTTTTGCCGCCCCACGGCCACTCCTACATGACGACTGACTCGCCAACTGGACAAGCACCTATGTGGCAGCATGCGCTCGTAAGCCAACTACAAGAACATGCGTGGTGGCATGCAGATCTTCGTGAAGACCCTGCCACCACAGCAGCTAGCAGCCAGTGTGGCGCCGCATGCCTCATTAGCCTGGACGCGTGTCGGAGCAAGGTGAGGCGGCAATGGGCGGGACAAGCTTCCTTGCCGTTCCCGATAAAGCTAGGGGGCACATAGGCAGTGCATTAAATGCGTTTGTCCTAAGATGTCAGAAGATAACCTTGTACAATGTAGTAACTTTACACCTCCTGTGTGTCACTATAGCAACCCCTTTGACATATAAAAGGAGGCCCGAGGCATACTGAGGGGGGATTCAGAATTTTTGGACATGCACGCATAGAGGCCAGTTCAGGAGCTCAAGAACACCAAATATACATACACAAGTAGGACTAGGGTTTTACGCATCATCTTGCGGACCGAACTTGGGTAAAAATTCTCATGCATTGATCGTCTAGACCTGCTCTTTGCACAGCTCTACGCCCCGTAACCATAGCAAAAGGGGTCCCCGGGATCCCATAGGTGTCGTTTCTCCGACATCTTTGGCGTGCGAGGTAGGGGGCGCTAGGTTGTGAAAATCTGGTCTAGGAGTTAGCGCACTTCTCCTTCATCGCGATGGCTCCCAAGAAGAAGGGGATCACGGCGATCGGCCCATCTGGGGCCGCACCGCCCGTGCCAGCACGGATGGACGATGGGGCGGTTACGAATGGTGGCGGAGGCGCGACCCATGAGCTTCCACGACACTCCGGCCATCGGAGCCAGGTGAGCAGCATCGTTCGTGCCCAAGACGACGAGCCACACACCGCTGGGTCTAAGAGCGTCGCCATGCTACCCACGGGCGGCACGACGACCTCCAGGACACCTCCGCCGACGCCTGCTCCGTGGTCTTCTCAGCTCATAGATGGCGAGAAACACCGTGACGTCAGTGCCACCAGGCACCGCCGCGGGAAGAGTCCTTTGCGTCACTCTCAAGACGCACCGGGCCAGCATGCACGTGCGGACGCTGGCGGTAGCGGTGTGAGGTGGAGGGACCATGACAGAGCTCCTTCTAACATGGTTAGAAGTCAGAGCGCGTGACGGTCCACGCAGCTTTCACTGCCACCTACACCAGCAGAAGCGTTGGCGCGCGCGCAACTGCTCCTCGACTTTACTCCTGCCGCAGAGAAGCTCGGCGAGTGGAGAGCCACTCTCCGGAGCCTCATCAGCTTCGCAAATAGAGATGAACCGCAGCCAGCGGGACCCTCGCATCTGCGCTCTAGTGAGCGGACGCACGCTGGTGGTGGGAGGACCGGAGCGGCTGCGACCACGGTGCACTCTCCTCCTCCATGCCAGCAACAGCTGCCGCCAGCTCGTTGGGCTGTCGGTGGGAACGACACCTATGGGATCAAAAGAATCCCTACTACAGTTAGCGGGGCGCGGGGTTGAGAGAAGAGCGGATCGAACAGATAGCACATAGTTCGTTTATCCAGGTTCGGGCCGCGAGGATGCGTAAAACCCTACTCCTGCTTTGGTGGATTGTATATCTGTGTTCTTCAGCTAGCTATGGGGCGTGAGGAGCTCCAAAAAGCCGAATCCCCCTCCTGGTCGCCTCGGGCCTCCTTTTATAGAAAAAGGGGTTGCCACAGTGGCACACATGAGGTGGAAAGGGTACAGTGATGCGAGTTTATCCCTTGCATTACATGACAAGGCGCATTTAATGCATCTTGCTTAGGTGTCCCTGCTTTATCGGGGACGGGGGAGAGATCTGTCTCGTCCGTCGCCGCTCCTTCTTGTGTCAACATGCGCCCTGGCCAGCGATGCCTGAGATGCCATGTAGGTAGGCAGGCAGCTGAGGTGGCGCAATGGTGGGTCTTCACGAAGATCTGCATGCCGCCACGCAGGTGCCTGCCCAGCTGGTTGGGTCGGCAGCTGCATAAGCCGGTGGAAGTTTAGTCAGCGTGGGCCTGAAGGTGGCCCTGCGGATGTCCTCGGCAATGGCCTTGCCGGGGCCCCGGCAAGGGTCTTGCCGCGGCGCCTGCTGCCATCCCCGGCAAGGTGCTTGCCGGAGGTCTTGTGGTCATCCTTGGCTGGGATCCCGCCAAGGGTCGTCGTCTTCTTAGTGCGTATCTGATCTTGAATGTCCTCACAAAGATTTGCATGCCACTACGGGGATGTCTCCCGAATCCTTGCCCCATGGGGGCAGTGGACTCAAGGGTGATCCGCTCCGTAGGCGTGGGGTGAGTTGTCGCGGAAAGTGTCTTGCCAGGGATTTGCCGTGGCAAGGGTCTTGCCGGGGCTACTAAAACTGGCTCCCAACAAGGATCTTGCCAGGGGAACCTGCTTCATCCCTTTGCTCTTCGTGTTCTTGGTTTTGGTGTTACTCTAGTTCTCTTGAGCTTCGGTCTCACCCTGGCTCACCTCCCTTGCCTTGCTTGGTGTGCTGGTGCCGGCGACTCAGACTGCCCGTGCACAGTTATAGGGGTACAAAAAGTGTACCCTCTTTTTGTACACCGATAGGAGCCCCCTGGCCTGGGCCACACATAATCGCAACGCGTTGTTGGGCCAGGCCTAGAAAACGATGCACGGGCAGGCGGGGCGGTTTGTACCGCGGTAAGATTTTTCGCGCGCTGCGCCTCCCACGATCTGCGCGCATGGCACGGTGTGGAGGGGTGTGCGTGACGTGGGCGGCATGCGCGAGGTTGGTTCCCGCAGGCATGCGTCACGTCGCAGTTAATGTGAAAGGAGGTGGCCCACGTTTTCCCCCATAAGAAGGAATAACTGCAGGCGCGCTGCTCACTTTCTCCTCTTTCCTCGCGCCTTCTCCAATCTCAGAGCCGCTGTTTCCTCTCTTCCTTCCTTCCCAAGCTTCCGCTGTCGCCTGCCGTCGTTGCTTCGCCATTCCCCTCCCTCAGTCCTCTAACTTGCTTATCCGCCATGGCGTCCAAATCCGTCAAGGGCAAGGGGGTGGCCAAGGGCGCTGGGACTATGGAGCCACCGGAGAATGCGCTATTGGGGGACCGGACGAAATCCGCCTTCTTCTTCCCCTCAACGGTTGATGTCCACGAGCCCCGGGCCTCCTTCAAGCTTCAATGGGGAGTGAAGACGGGGGGAGAGAATTCGGGACATCCTGCGACGCGCGTCATTCCTGCCGCTTGCGCCGATCCTGGCCCAAATCGGTATCCCTTTTTCGTCGATTATATTTCTTGCGGGTTATGTCCCCCTTTTTCCGATTTCTTCTGCGACATTATGGATACCTTCGGCTTTCTCCTCTTGGATTTTACTCCGAATGCGGTGGCGTGCATGGCTTTCTTGGCGCACCTTTGCGAAGGCTTCGTCGGGGTGCAGCCCAACACGACACTTTTCCGCCATTATTTCTCCCCTCGGATCCAGCCAGGAGGTGTCGTCTCTAGATGCATCACCTGGATCCCAAGATCCAAGGGGGCGTACCCGGACGGTGCCGTGAAGGAGAGGTGAGATGAATGGCGTGGCCGGTGGTGCTGGATTGAAGACGAAGACCCGCCAAAATTCTGCAAGGTCCGCCGAGTGCCGCCGGTCCGTGGCAGTGATTGGAGCGATGTCGATGTCGCCGACGGGAGGCTCACTGTTGCCACTACCAGGATTCTCCGGCTCACCCAGGCTGGACTCACCCTTGAGATGATCGGGGCGGACTTTATTCGCCGTCCCGTTGCACAACAAGGGGAAACCAGCCTGGCTCTTTACGAATCCGGCTGACATTATGCGACTCCGTCCTGGCCTCGACCACAATTTCATGGTGATGGCGCATGCCCATTTCTGCCAGCGGCTTTTGTAGCTTGATGTGGGTCGTGATGGCGAGGTCAAACGGACCGGCAAGGCCGCGAGGGCTGCGCAAAGGCCGGCAAGGCCCTCAAGGGACCGTTTTTCAAGCTGCCAGCGGGGGTGGTCCCGTTGTGCAATAATTCACGCCGGTCCTAGATCACCGCTACAATGCCGGACTGTAATGCGCACGGCCCCGTCCCGAGCTGGAAGGAGCCGACGGACACGGATGTGCAGCAATTCTTTGACACCCTGATTGAGGTATATGTCAATGCTGACACCGAGCGGTGGCTTGTCATGGACACCACCCAGGCAGAGCTGGACTACATCGCCACTAGGGCGAGGGAGGCGAAACTTGCCATGGAGGCCGGCAGTGCCGGGGGTGTGGAGGACAAGGCCGCAACGGCTGCGGAGGAGGAGGAGCTCACCCGGTGGGCGGCGGCCGCCGGGGAGGCTAGCAGCGCTGGCACTGGAGCTCCGCTTGTTGAAGATGCGGCCGACAAGTCGTCGTTGGAGGAGGACATGGCGGCGGGCTCGACGCCAGCGAGGGGAAGAGGGCGAGTCCTGCGGCGGGCTAGTTCCGGCGAGCCGGTCCGGCCCGGCAGGGCTACGCGGCCTCAATTGATGGAGGGGTCCGGGCGTCACACGAGGGCCACGGCAGCGAAGAGGCTGACGAAGGCCGCTGAGAAGAAGAAGGCAACAGCCCCTTCCCCATCTGGGAGCGCACATACCCCGCCTTCCTCGCCTCCTTCGGTAGATGTCGACTCGGATGTTGACGCGGAGCTCCCTTTTGATCTTGGGCCTCTCAGCCCGAAGAGGAAAAGGAAAGTGGTGGAAGAGGAGGAGATGGATGACGAGTAAGTACTCCGTTCCTTACTGCCATTTCCATTCCCCCGAATTAAGTCAGTCATCTTGATCCGTTTTTGCTTTTGCAGGGATGCAGAGACGTTGGCCCAGAGGGTGAAGAGGGCGAAGGCCTCGGCGAGCAGTCAGCCCTCGGCTGGGGCTTCAGAGACGCCACTGGTGCTGTTGAGCAGCCCGGATAGCAGCCCTCGGCACAGCCCCCAGCGTAAGTTCGTCACCCTCCTTTTACTCGACATGTGGTAGGTGTTCGATGCTATGGTGTTTGACCTTGTCGGGTTTGTAGGAAGGGAGCGGCAGCAGGAGGAGCCGCAGAGGGCTACCCCCAACATACCACCCCCATCGACTATGCCGCCGCGAGGGGCGTCCCCGGCAAGGGCATCAAGCACGGAGCCCACACCCATGGAGGAATAGGGGAACTTGGGCGCTGGTGACTCTGCCATTGCACCAAATACTGGCGGGGAGGGGCCTTCTGCTTCACAGCCTGGCACTGGTGAGTCGCCTGTCCTCCGTCTCTGTTTTTCCCTTATTCTTTTTCTTGGTTTCATTGCTCCCATTACTTCCCAGGCCCTCCTTCAACAGATATGGAGGACGTGGATACTGTTGTTGGGAGTATTGCTTAGGAGGCCGCGACGGAGGCCGCCAAGGATGCTTATGAGGCCGCCGCCTATGAGGCCGCCAAGGATGTTGCCGAGGACACCGCTGCGGGGGCCGCCAAGGCGACCGGTGAGCTTCTGCCGAGGGTGCCAGCGGTGGGCCTGCCGGGGAGGCCGGCAAGGCCACAACCGAGGAAGAGGTGGTTGATGAACAGCCTCCTTCCTCCACAACCTCGGGCCCCGGCAGATATCTGAAGGTGGGCGACGATCTTTTCGTCCATCTTCCAGGGGCGTCAAGTTCCCGAGCGCCCGCCGGAGGGGAAGTCTTCGATGGTGAGGTGCTCGCCGCCACCGGGCTCGAGGTGGTCGATGAACCGGGCATTGGCGGCGATGATTCTCCAGAAGAGCAGCTTTTTCGTGCTATGGGGGCCAATTTCCGAAAGCTCCATGTGCTCTACCGTGCCCGTCTGGACAAGGTTAAGTCCAGGATGGCAACAGTGGACAAGGCGGAGGTGGACTTCAAGGCGCGCGTTGCGGAGACGCAGGCCTGGTTTCACCAGACTCGCGAGGAGCGGAGGGCCTTTCAGGGGGAATTGGCCAAGCGCGATGTAGAGCTCACCATGAAGATGGCTGACATCGAGAAGGCCCTGGAAGAGGCAGTGAATTTGGCTACCGCAGCCGAAGCCGCCCGGAACCAGCATCAAGCCGCATTGGATTCCCAGGAAGAAGACCTCTCCGCGCGTGAGGCGAAGCTTGCTACAATGCCCCGCGGCAAGGATGAGGAGATCGAGGCCCTTGTCGTGTGGCGGACTCGCGAGCTGGAGCAGAGGCACAAAGAGGCACTCGATGCCCAGGCTCTGGCCCATGCCGGCAAGGTGAAGGAGTTGGAGGTAGAGAGGGACGAGCTAAAGGAACAAGCCCTCAAGCTGTCCAACGAGAAGAGCATGCTCAACTGCGCCTTGGAAGAGGTGTAGGGAGCGGCCATTAGCAGGGCTGGGGAGCTCTCCGAAGCGCAAAACTCCATCAGAGATCTCAAGCTGAAGCTGGAGAATCTCGAGAAGATGTTGTCGGAGAGCACGGATCGGGAGGAGACCTTGACCAGGATCCTGGATGAGGAGAAGCAGCTGCGGGCGAACGAGGCTGCCTCCCACCAGGAATATGTGGCAGGCGAGAACAGATGGATCAGCCGCCTGGAGGACGTCGCCGGCAGGGTCACCTCGCAGTTGGCCATCATGGGGACGCCAAACGTGAGGTATGCCCCTGAGCGCAGCGGGACCGTCAACGCCAAGCTGACCTAGTTCTTTGAGGGCGTCCTTGGAGCCTTGGCTCATCTTCACTCCAACAGAGCGGCCACGTTGGCCGGGGAGGCCCGGCGACTTTCCCGGGGAGGTCGTGACCAAGGTCCTCACCAAGATGGTGTATTGGAATCCCAACCTTGACTTCAAAGCCGCGATGGATAGCTTGCCGGATGGTACTGACCTCACGGTGCTCAAGGAGCGCATCAAGCCCGTCGTCAGCTGCATCGACGAAATCAAGAGGGTGGAAGGCCAGCGCCGGGATTAGGCATCCCATTCTTCTTCCCCGCTGCGGGTTCCCGACCAAGACAAGTTTTATCTTTAGTTAGAACCACAGCAATGATGTGATGTAACATGACTTTGAAGTATTTTTGGGATTATGCATGCTATTTCCCTTTTTGTTGCCTCTTTGTACGTCCACCCTACGTTAGCTGGGTAGGCTTGCCGGCGCGGAAACCTAGGGCGGCGTTTTGGGGACGGGTCCCCATTGGCCTGCCGGGTGAACGTGCTACCGGGTGAGCCACCTTACCACCCTTAACGCAGCCGCTCGAACTGTCGAGTTTGACTCGTGTCAGAGTCGAGAGACTTTCCAATTGCGGAAGGCTACCCTACCGTTCCCAACGCAGCCATTTGAACCATTGAGCAGACTCGAAACAGAACAAAGGCATTGCCGATCGGGAAGGGCCCCATTTGCGTACAGGTTTATTTTTGTACAAAGAACGACAGCTTTGAGGATAATAACTTTATATATTAGAATGGAAATATTCGGGGTTCAATGTAACTTAGCTCCTGTTTGCAGCCGTTCGAGTGCTGATTTTCCGGCCTCCTTCCTTCTCAAAGAGCCACGAAGACGAAGGAGTCCTGGGCTGACTGCTAGAGCCGATTCTCACAACTGCAGCCCCCTACCTGGCGCGCCAAAGGTGTCGGTGGGAACGACACCTATGGGATCACAAGAATCCCTACTACGGTTAGCGGGGCGCGGGGTTGAGAGAAGAGGGGATCAAACAGATAGCACACGGTTTGTTTATCCAGGTTTGGGGCGCGAGGAAGCGTAAAACCCTACTCCTGCTTTGGTGGATTGTATATCTATGTTCTTCAGCTAGCTATGGGGCGTGAGGAGCACCAAAAAGCCGAATCCCCCTCCTGGTCGCCTCGGGCCTCCTTTTATAGAAAAAGGGGTTGCCACAGTGGCACACAGGAGGTGGAAAGGGTACAGTGATGCGAGTTCATCCCTCGCATTACATGACAAGGCGCATTTAATGCGTCTTGCTTTGGTGTCCTTGCTTTATCGGGGACAGGGGAGAGATCTTTCTCGTCTGTTGCCGCTCCTTCTTGTGTCGACACGCGCCCTGGCCAGCGATGCCTGAGATTCCATGTAGGTAGGCAGGCAGCTGAGGTGGCGCAATGGTGGGTCTTCACGAAGATCTGCATGCCGCCACGCAGGTGCCTGCCCAGCTGGTTGGGTCAGTAGCTGCATAAGGCGGTGGAAGTTTAGTCGGCGTGGGCCTGATGGTGGCCCTGCGGATGTCCTCAGCAAGGGTCTTGCCGGGGCCCGACAAGGGTCTTGCCGCAGCGCCTGCTGCCATCCCCGGCAAGGTGCTTGCCAGAGGTCTTGTGGTCTTCCTTGGCTGGGATCCCGCCAAGGGTCGTCGTCTTCTTAGTGCGTATCTGATCTTGAATGTCTTCACAAAGATCTGCATGCCACTACGGGCATGTCTCCCGAATCCTTGCCCCATGGGGGCCGTGGACTCAAGGGTGATCCGCTCTGTAGGCGTGGGGCGAATTGCCACGACAAGGGTCTTGCCGGGGAGTTGCCACGGCAAGGGTCTTGCCGGGGCTACTAAAACCGGCTCCCGGCAAGGATCTTGCCGGGGGAACCTGCTTCGTCCCTTTGCTCTTCGTGGTCTTGGTTTTGGTGTTGCTCTAGTTCTCTTGAGCTTCAGTCTCACCATGGCTCACCT
Source organism: Secale cereale (assembly GCA_902687465.1). Lineage (NCBI taxonomy): Eukaryota > Viridiplantae > Streptophyta > Magnoliopsida > Poales > Poaceae > Secale > Secale cereale. The sequence continues at coordinate 487,173,074 of LR738711.1, forward strand.
CCCTTGCCTTGCTTGGTGTGGTGGTGCCGGCGGCTCAGACTGCCCGTGCACAGTGATAGGGGTACAAAAAGTGTACCCCTCTTTTTGTACACCGACAGGGGCTGACGCCCGTGACAACTTTTCCACGGTGTCATCCTACCCGCGAGCCCACCGCGACCAACGTCAAGTCCTTCGGAAGCAAGCCTAGGAAGACATTCGGACCACTATCGAGCATCGGTGGGAAGCGCGCCATCAATCAGATAGGCGTGCAGGGCCTACTATGGACCACCCGGCACCGGGGGCCCCTGGCGACTTACCCTACGAGGTGGGTTGGTCGACCTTTACCCGTGAGCTGCGGCTGTTCCAGTGGCCCTTGTCGGTGTCAAAACCGGCGGATCTCAGGTAGGGGGTCCCGAACTATGTGTCTGAGGATCGATGGTAACAGGAGGCAGGGGACACGATGTTTACCCAGGTTTAGGCCCTCTTGATCGAGGTAAAACCCTACTTCCTGCTATATTAATATGGATGAATATGAATACAAGAGTTGATCTACCTCAAGATTGATTTTCCTAAACCCTAAAGTCTAGCCTAAGAGTATTTGAGATTCTCCGTTAGCCTATATGGACTAAACCCTCCGGTTTATATACACACCAAAGGGGCCTAGGGTTTGTACAAACCATCTTGCAGAAGAAGGAAAGATTACACCCGAACCTAAAACTTGCCATTACATGAATTCAGGAGTCCTATCCGGATACGAGAGATGATCTTCGACTATGATCTTCACGGCCCACCAGTCGGGCCCACCAAGAGTTATGTGGCCTCCCGAGGACCCCTCTATCCAGGACTCCCACAGTAGCCCCTGAACTTGTCTTCGATGACGATGAGTTCGGCTTCCATATTGTCTTCGGCATTGCAAGGCGGGTTCCTTCTTCCGAATATATCTTCTGCAAAATGTGTATTGTGTTCTGCTCTGCAAGGTTAGTACAACCCTTAGCCTCGAAGGCAAGGCTTTTAAAGGAAAATGAATAGTGTGTCTCTATTGACAACTTTTGGGTGAAGCGTCGCGTCCAACCCACTAACTTATCAAACCGTTTTATTTGGTCCTAGTTTCGCGTTTCGAGGTATATCCTCATTTACACGTCTTATCAGAATAGAGATCGTGCCCCCTTATTGTGGGATCCTTATCAATATGACGTGAGCTCCCACGCCGCGCATTACGCACGACCGCTTTGGGAACCAGCGAGGTTTATGGCTAAAGTGGGGGGACGCTCTGTATTCACTGCGTTATAAAAGGATATCCATCCCCTTCTTCAGCCCCACGCCTTCCTCAGGATCGAGCTCTCCAATCTCCATTGCCCGTATTCTCATCTCCTGCGCCCACCGCTCCTCGTTCCTCAACCACTACTCCCCTTCCCAGCAATGGCTGGATCCGATGCCAGGGGCAAGTGGGAAGCTTCCACGGTCACTGAAAAGACCGTGAAGGATCTACGGAGCGCGGGTTATCTCGCCATCACTATCGCGCATCGAGTCCCTGCCAAGGGTCAGGTGATTCCCATCCCTGAGGCGGGTGAGAGGGTAGTGTTCACTTCCCATTTTGTTAGGGGGCTAGGGTTTCCACTCCACCCCTTTGTTCGGAATCGTTTGTTCTTCTACGGGCTAGATTTCCATGATCTAGCCCCGTACTCAATCCTTCACATATCCGCTTTTATAGTGGTGTGTGAAGCCTTCCTCCGCATCCCTCGACACTTAGGCCTATGGCTCAAAACCTTCAACGTGAAGCCGAAGGTGGTGGACGGACAGTACGCGGAGTGCACGGGTGCCATGATTAGCAAGCTCCCGAATGCAACTTGGCCCAAGGGCTCATTCGTGGAGACGAATAAGTTCCGGCAGCAGGAATGGTTCCACATCACCGAACCCCGCAATGCCAAGTGGGCGGCGGGGCCTGATTTCGGATCCGGACCCCCAGAGACGCTGACCTCTTGGACTAAAAAGTGTCTGGACTGGGGGTCTACAACTGAAGTGACGACTCTTGTGAGCCGTGTGTCCGGCATGATCTCCAAGGGACACCTGCTCTCCTCCATGGTCCAGGTGATTCTTACCCAGCTTGTTCTCCCTTGCCAAAGCCGGGACTCCTCCCTATGGGAGTTCAATCTGGCAGGAGACAAGCCGCTGAAGCATCTCTTCGGCTTTACGCACAGGGAGATCTGGAAGCATCTCTTCAAGAGGCAGAAGGAGTGGCCGGCGGAAACCGAAGACGCGGGCTTTAGCACCACGCTCTCTGCCCCAGAGGTAATAGAAAACTTTGCCGAACATATGTTTATTCCCTTATTTAATGATAATAGGAATTGGAGTTTTTGCGTGATATACAGGGCTGGACGAAAAAGGTGACCCGGATTAAGAGTCCGGCGCCTTTGCCCGAGGACCAAGCATTGCCCCTACTGATGGCGATGCTGGTCCCAGCGTCGTACAAGGCGCCGACCAAGAAGCCCAAGAAGATGAAGGGCAAGGGGGCCGGAAATAGCCCCCGTCCTGCAGACAGGAAGTCCGAGGAAATCAACATCCTCTCCTCCGACGATGTGGAGGAAGATGATGAGGAGGAAGAGGAGGAATAAGAAGAAGAGCCCCCTGCGCAAGGCAGGGGAAAGAAGAGGCGGGCCGTTGCTGATGCAGGCACGGCCGCGCCCCGGAGGAAACTGAACCTCGGAGCTAGTTCTGATTCGTCTCAACATAGCTTCGTGGTGAAGCCCAGGGTGAAACCCCTGCCCGAATAGTAAGTTTGTCCGGATTGACTGCTGCACCTTTGTTTGTTTAGTATTTTTGATGCTTTACTTAGCATTTTTCTCTTGCTGACCTAAAGCCCTCCCGGAGGACACCCCGACGCCTCCTTATTGGAGGGGAACTCTTTAGCGCCTGAAGTGACGGAGAGTGACCCGCCAGCCCGGGCTTCATCGCCCGTGTTTGGCGGGGACACCGAAGTGTCATCCCAGCGGGTGTCCTCGGCCCTAGGAGACGAAGGCGGGGCAGGCGACTAGGCGGCCGGGGAGAATACCTCGGCGGCCACCGACCATGGGGAGACCGCCCCCATGGAGACCGAAGACATGGGGCCCAAACAGTCCAGGGCCCCACCGAATACTATCCCGAAGCCTAGTGCGGCTCCGGGGTCCGAACACCTGACTCCCCAAGCGGAGGAGGATACATTGGCGCCCGGAGTTAATTCGGAGGCGCCGGACTCTATGGAGGGAGCACTGCAAAGTGCTTCCATCGTAGAGGAACACCGCACCGTGATGGGTGCGGTAATGAAGAAGATTCAGTCCATCAAGGGCGGACTGAATGAAGCCTTCAACAGCCTGTTAATAGGCTTTGAGGTAAGCAATGTAATGTCCTTTATAGAACTTTATTGTTTTTAATGCACATACATAGCCAGTAGCCCCTGATGTTTTGTGTGATTCTGAAGAGAATCGGACAAAGTATCCATAATATAGCATACTTACAGAGCTGAACTATTGTGCATGCTTCACTAGTTGCGGCGACTGCGCGGGATGCGGAAGTTGCCGAATTAAACTGGAAGCTCTTGTTGGCCAACGCGGACCTCGACCGCGTCAATCGGCATTTAGATGAAATGCAAGGTATGCGGATTTTAAGATGTCAATAAGACTAATTAACTTGAGTATGTTTTATAAACTCTGATATGGTATTCTGTATTACACAGTTGGCACCGCCGAGCTCGAGGCCCTCAAGGGCGAGGTTGCCAAGGCCAAGAAGAAGGCCGAGGTGAACAAGGTAGCCGCTGATAAGGCGGCTGCTGATTTGGAGGCCGAAAAGGCTGAGTGTGAGAAGCACCGGTCTCGGGTGTCCGAAGTTGAGGTCGAGCTCAACGATGCCATTTGAAAATGTGATGCATTTGAGAGGAAGGCTTCAGAATAGGAATCCGAGCTTGTTGCGGTAGTGAAGATTGCCTAGGATGCGCGAGGCGAGTCTCACATCACTCGTCAAGAGATCGAGCAGGAACGACAGATAGCATCTGGTATGACATTTCTCTTATACAACATCTTCGGAGGGCAGAAGTACATTGGGCTCACACGGTTAAGGAGTTCTCCAGGCGTGTTTGCTGACCTTCCGAGGAGCAGTGAGGACGCCGCCCTGTACTTCCGAGGCTTGGAGGGGAACAACAAGGAGAAGCTGTTTTGGTCGTAGTTCGATGCGCCATAATATCTAGTGCCCCTCAGCGACTAGATGAAGCAGCTGGTCGAGCTGCACAACATGGCGGGTTCGACCATGAAGGACTTAATAGTCCGGCTATGGCCCGCTGATCCAATCCCAAGTAGCTACTTCAGATTGGTGAAGCGGCTCGTCGAAGCGAGTCCGTGGGTCGATGCACTGACGCGCTCGGCCTGCATAGAAGGTGCTCGGATGGCCTTCGCTCGTGTCAAAGTGCACTAGGCGAAGATGAATGCGGGGCATATTGCCACTCCTGGTCCACCCGCTGGCAAGGAGCACCGCAAGCCGGAGAAGTACTTCGAGGACGTCATCGACGGCGCCCGCCTTTTAGAAGGCTAGTGTTCGAAGAATGTTATCTTTGAGTAGTTGTATCCGGATGTAAAGACTTTAAGCTTATGAATCCGATGTACATAACTTTTGTGCTATTTATTATATCATCGTCTTTTACCTCCTGTTTGACTGTTTATTTAAATATGAAAGTTTCCAGTCATCGGCTTCAGCCCCCATGTACATAGTACTGGGGTGTTCGGTCATATGCATATACACTCTTTATCCAATGTCTTGGTCCGTACAGGAGGTGTATGCGGAGCGAACCAGGCAGTCAGACTATGTGGCGTTATTGCTTACACTTAGTCATAGGAGCTTGACATGTGGGGCTAGGTACTAGCCCCTGGTGCGGATATGATACTCCTTTACTTCAGGCATACAATTGCACCTGGCTGGGCAAAAACCAACCCTTCATATAACACGGGGTATATCTCTATCGATCGTAGTATAACACTAAGTCACCGGATTGCGGACCAGGTTCTCGCCTATCATGACGGTCAGTTTTCGGCTTTCTCTACTAAGGTACTTGACCAGACGAGCCAGAAGTACAATCGCAGTAGTTCTCCCTTTAAACCCTAGCCGAACAATCAGGAACGTAGGGGTAAGCACAGGAGCCGGGCAACCCAACTCTTGACCCAAGACATGATTGGGAACTGATCCATATAAGGCAAACATCCAGGACGCCGAACACTCCCTACATGCGTTCGGTCTTTTCAACATATACAGGGCTGAATGCAGCCCCTGGTAATAGACCCTTATTGACCAGGCACATATGGCAATCTGATTTGGGGGAAGAACATTTTATGATGGGTGAGTAAAAGCTCCGAACATAATGCGAATCAAACTGCTCTATTAATATCCCTTTATGGTACGGCGAGCCGCAAACTTACAGATAATGCCGAAGACCTTTTTGGACGTTTTACACGCCAAAAAGGTATATAACAAGAAAGAGAAACAAGGTTTACACAAGGTCTTAATCTAAAGAGAAACCTTAGTGCGGGTCCCTGCTGCACGTCTGCGCCGTTTCCTCCTCTGTAATGTGTCCTTGAAGGGGTTGGAGTATGATGGCCGTATGAAAAACAAACCTGGAAAAAGAAAAATTAACCCAGTGTGGCCATGACAAAACTGGTTTGTTTAATGAACCTAAAAAAGATAAGTTTAGAGTCCGAATAGGGTCTAGCCGAACTATGGACTATATGCAGGTGCCCCCGGCCGTCGCCCAAGGAATTTTTAAGGCATAATTGTGTACTCGAGGTACATATGCTATCACCTTATGGGGCAGTCGACGGGGGCGCAGTTGTCAATCTTGCTCAGGTTCATCTGAACTAGCACATTGAGGCGTGTGCCGGACACGTTTATTAATGTCTGCTATTTATAGATTATCCGGCTTGAATATGCCATTTTGGACTTTGGCTGCTAGGGCCGCAGTGTCCTTCACCGTACGAAGAGAGCGCTCCATATTTCCATTGACCGTTATAACGCCACGTGGTCCAGTCATTTTAAGCTTTAAATAGGCATAATGCGGGACTGCATTAAAGCGGGCGAAGGTCGTTCTTCCAAGCAGTGCATGATAGCCACTTCGGAATGGAGCTATGTCGAAGAACAACTCTTCACTTCGAAAGTTATCAAGAGAGCCGAATACGACCTCCAATGTTATAGAGCCCATGCAGCGGGCTTCTACGCCCGGTATCACTCCTTTAAAGGTTGTACTGCTTGGCTTGATTCTTGCTGGGTCAATCCCCATCTTGCGGACAGTGTCCTGATATATCAGATTGAGACTGATGCCGCCGTCCATAAGGACTCGGGTTAGATGGTATCCATCGATTACTGAGTCGAGCACTAGGGCAGCCGAACCCCCATGAGAAATACTAGTTGGATGATCCCTGCGATCGAAAGTGATCGGACAGGCCGACCATGGGTTGAATTTGGGGGCGACAGGCTCAACGGCGTAGACATCTCGGAGTGCGTGCTTGCGCTCCCTCTTTGGGATATGAGTGGCATATCTTATGTTTACTGATTTAACCTCCGATGGAAATTTCTTCTGTCCCCCTATATTCGGCGGGCGAGGCTCATCCTCGTCTTCGCTCTGAGGCTCCTTCCCCTTGTGTTCGGCATTGAGCTTGCCGGCCTGCTTGAAGACCCAATAGTTACGGTTGGTGTGGTTGGCAGGTTTCTCTGGGGTGCCATGGATTTGGCAGGGCCTATCTAATATTTTGTCCAGACTGGATGGACCATTTCTGTTGCCTTTAAATGGCTTCTTCCATTGACCGGGTCTAGAGCCACTGAATCCGGCATTTACCGCTGTATCATCTGGGCTTCCAGAATTGTTTCAACATTTGTTTTTGTTACGTCATGGATTTCCATTGCCGTCCCTAACTTCAGATGTTCCAGGGTCACTGGTGCTGCTACGAGCTAACCAGCTATCCTCACCCACGCAAAAGCGAGTCATGAGTGTAGTTAGGGCTGCCATTGTCCTCAGCTTTTCCTGTCCAAGGTGTCTGGCTAGCCATTCGTCCCGGATACTGTGCTTGAATGCCGCTAAGGCTTCATCGTCTGGACAGTCGATGATTTGGTTCTTCTTAGTGAGGAACCGATTCCAAAGCTTGCGAGCTAACTCCCCGGGTTGTTGGATGATATGACTTAGATCGTCATCGTCCGGGGGCCGGACATAGGTCCCTTGAAAATTGGCCCGAAAAGCGTCCTCAAGTTCTTCCCAACTCCCAATGGAGTTCTCTGAGAGGCTGTTTAGCCAGTGTCGAGCTGGTCCTTTCAGCTTGAGGGGTAGATATTTAATGGCGTCGAGATCATCTCCTCGAGCCATGTGGATGTGAAGAATGAAGTCTTCTATCCAGATGTCAGGATCCGTCATTCCATCGTACGCTTCAATGTTCACGGGTTTAAACCCTTGTGGAAAATCATGATCCAGTACCTCATCAATGAAGCACAGAGGGTGTGCGGCTCCTCTGTATTTTGCTACATCGTGGCGTATGTCCGATGGTTGTGATGTTCGATATTGACCCCGAACTGGTATGTCACTGGCGTGATTGGCTTGATAGCCGCTGTCCCGTGCGGGAGCCTGGTACCCGGGTCCGTAGATAGACCTGGCTTGCTAGCTTTTTTGTTCAGGTCCTCACGTAGATCGTGTTTTTGGACTTGAGCCGCACCCTCCTTTTCTTTACGGGGTGGTGGTGTGGGCTTGTGTACACCATTGCTAGCAACTCTGTCCTGTCCGCGAGGTGGTCGGTTCGGCTTGTCGGTGGTGTTATACTTCAGCAGGACGGGCACATCGACCTCAAAGTCGAATTCACGCATCAGTTTACGCTTGGTATAGCCTTTGGTTTGACCGTTATAGCCATGTTTCTGTTCGGCGTCTAGGACCTCATTTCATCTATCGTTCAGCGTGTCATGTGCGTCTGAAAGCTGTCTCTGCTGCTTTTTCAGGCTCCTTGCAATGGCAATGAGCCGCCAATGGAAGCGTTTTTGTTTAGAGGGTTCTTCTGGGATGGTATATTCATCGTCATCCAGGCTAACCTCTTCTTCGGAGACCGGTTCGTAGTTACCGTCTTCGGCATCGCTGTCATCGGATAGCGGCTTTGGACTCTGTTTGCCGTCCTCTCGCTCTTCCTGCTCAATCGCTGGGTCTGCGGGGTCTTCGGCTTGTTCCGGAGTGTCATCGTCATTAGTGAGAGTGTTTCTATTTCTTCCTTTATGGGATTTAGTTCAACGCTTTGGATGCTAATGTCAGGGAGGTTCTTCGATGGGATTGTTTTCGCCGTCGCCCTCCGCCTCTTTAGGTGTATCCACCATGTACACGTCGTATGAAGACGTAGCTGTCCACCGCCCGGTTACGGACCGGTTTTGATCTAGATCTGCTTCAGCTTCGCTGTCCATCCCTTCGAAGCCTTAGGAAGCATAGTCAAGTAGATCGGTTAGATCTTCAACTGTGGCTACCAAGTGGGTGGTGGGTGGGGAGCAAAATTCTCCATCAGCCTCCAGCTCGAACCGGATACAATGCGGCTGTGTGTCCCCATCTAAGGAGAGGGATCTTAACGACCTTAGCATATCACCAAAGGGTGAGTGCTGGAAGATATCCGCAGCACTAAATTTGGCGATTGACGCCCGATCTGGCTTGAAGGGCACATATGCGTGTGATTCGGAATCTGAGGCCGGATTTAGCTCCGGGATTCCGATGACACAGACCTCGTCTAGGGTTGGGTCTGTGTGCCCCTCCAACGCTGTGGAATCCACGGCTTTCGTGGCGGGGTTGAGCTTCGCGTCCTCGGGTGGCGCGGTTTGTTCTGGATCTAGGGCCAGAACTATTGCAGGAGCTATTTCTTGATTTGATGACAGAGCTAGGTCATGGTCATCGCGAAGGCAGAGAGAGGTTGCCGCTGGCTTGAATCCGGCAAAGATCAAGTCTCCACGGATATCAACAACATAGTTTAAGCTTTCGAATATGACTTGATGGCCAGGGGCGTAGCTATCAATCTGCTCAAGATGCCCTTCAGTGTTGGCGTATAGCGCGAAGCCGCCGAACACGAAGAGTTGTCCAAGAGGAAAAATGCCCCTCGGTGTTGTCGTCGTTGTTGATGACGCGATCCATCAGTCCTTCCGTCGATGACATACTGGAACTCTCAATGAAAGCACCAATGTTGGTGTCAAAACCGACATATATTGGGTAGGGGGTCCCGAACTATGTGTCTGAGGATCGATGGTAACAGGAGGCAGGGGACACGATGTTTACCCAGGTTCAGGCCCTCTCGACCAAGGTAAAACCCTACTTCCTGCTATATTAATATGGATGAATATGAATACAAGAGTTGATCTACCTCGAGATCGATTTGGATAAATCCTAAAGTCTAGCCTATGAGGATTTTGGATTCTCCGTTAGCCGATATAGACTAAACCCTCCGGTTTATATCGACACCGGAGGGGCCTAGGGTTTGTACATACCATCTTGAAGAGGAAGGAAAGATTACACCCGAACCTAAAACTTGCCATTACATGAATTCAGGAGTCCTATCCGGATATGAGAGATGATCTTCGACTATGATCTTCACGGCCGACCAGTCCGGCCCACCAAGTGTTATGCGGCCTCCCGAGGAGCCCTCTATCCAGGACTCCCTCAGCCCTCTCATACGTCCAAAACGTATCTAAAATTTCTGCTTGCTCCATGCCTCTTTTGGGTGATATTGCTATGATATTCATACACTTACACTTTTGATCATATTTGGACTAAGCTATTAACTCAGTGCACCCCAGTGCCAGTTTCTGTTTTCGGCTGTTTTTGTATTTCAGGTTTTCACGTTACGAGAACTGCCAGGAAAAATCCAGAAAAATTATATAAAAAATCAGCGTTCCAGAACCTACCGTGCGCCCGAAGGACAGCCGAGGGGGGGGGGCACCAGGGCTCCAGGCGCCCTGGCGGCGAACCCCCCTGGGCCGCGCCGGGGGGGCGCCTGGGCCCCCCGAGCCCCGTCTGGTGCCCCCCTTCGGCATATATTTAGAGCGTCCTCCGAAACCCTCGAGACGGGAACTCTTTTTCGCGATCTCATCTCTGTTCCGCCGCCGCCGCTTCCAAGATCGGGATCACCAGGAGAACTCTTCTCGGCACCCTGCCGGAGGGGAGGATCACCATCGGGAGCCTCTCCACCACCATGGACGCCTCCCGGATGAGTTGTGAGTAGTCTCCCTTGGACCATGAGTCCATGACTAGTAGCTATGTGATGTTCTCCTCCCGTTCTTGTGCTTCACTAATTAGTCCTCGTGAGCTGCCCTACATGATCGAGGCACATATGTAATCCTTATGCTGTTGCTATGATGAGTTTGCTGGGATCCGATGGATTATGAGATTATGTTCAGATTGTGATTGAGTAATATATTTGATCTACCTCTTTTATATTTATGTTCGTAAGTAATTCTTGCATGTTCTCCATTGTTATTTATTGCTTTGGCCAAGTAATACGTAGTGACTCCAAGAGGGAACGTTATGCTTGATTGTGGGTTCATGTCCCTCGATGACTAGTTTGAGTGACAGAAACATGAGTCTAGGGGATGTGCTGTTGCCACAAGGGGGAAAACAATGGTGCTTGTGCCCGCGGGTGCAAGGATTGTTTACTTTACGCAAAGTTCTTTTAATGCAGTTGTCTGTTGCTTTGAGTTTACACTATGGGTGGGGCTCGCAACTTAATACCAGCGAGATGTTCTGGATAGATATCTCAAGGTGGATGATTAGTAGTAGATATTGATGGATTTCGGTCTACTTACTTTGGCGTACCGCCCATGCTTTGAACCTCAACCTTTCTTGCAATGTAGTCAGCATTGGTTTGCGTTTGTGGTCCTGTCAATTGCCCAGCTGTAATTCGTTTACCTCACATGGCTGTTTTATCGTCTTTTGGGAGAGAGACATCACTAGTAAACATCATGAGACTCCGGTCCATATTACCATCATTGATCACATCCACTATTTACTTTTCGCTTTTACTTACTATTGCAAACATTATCTATCACTACTATCATTTGTGTTTAATCCTTTGTGAACTACAAGGCCGGAGGGATTGACAACCTCTCTGTACTCGTTGGGAGCAAAGTTATTTGTATCTGTGTGCAGGTCCACGTTGATTGCTAATATCTGGCGCCGTTAGCAGTTGACACCTACTTGTTGAACCTAGGAGTCTCTGGGGATTCGATCCTTGGCATCTTTGCTAAGGGAAAAACTTCCACAACACTGCATCTCACACCTTCCACTTGGGGTAACCAACGAGGGGTTAGAGGCCCATCAAGGAGTTTTTCTGGCGCTATTGCCGGGGACTCCACTCTTCAGGATAGGGGAGTTGCACGCTATCTTTTACCTTTGCTTTTTAGTCTTGTTAGTTTACCTTTCAGTTTTTGCTTTAGTACCTTTTATCGAAAATCACAAAAATAGTTATCTTGCTTGCTTGCTACTATGGGTTCCACTGAGAACACCAAGTTGTGTGACTTCACTAGTCACAACAACGATGACTTTATCAGCACACCTATCACTACACCTGCCACTTAAGCACCTTCATATGAAATTAAACCTGCTTTACTGAACTTAGTCATGAAAGATCAATTCTCCGGTGCTGGAGATGATGCTGCTTTACACTTAAAAAACTTTGTTGAACTTTGTGATATGCAAAAGTACCAAGAAATAGATGGTAATATTGTTAAGCTTAAGATTTTTCCTTTCTCCTTGAGAGGAGGAGCTAAAATTTGGTTTCAGTCTTTGCATAGAAATAGCATAGATTCATGGGACAAGTGCAAAGATGCTTTTATCGGAAAATACTATCCACCTGCTAAAATTATCCAACTTAGAAGTAACATAATGAATTTTAAACAATTGGATAATGAACACGTTGCCCAAGCTTGGGAACGTATGAAATCTCTTATCAAGAACTGCCCTACTCACGGTTTGACTACTTGGATGGTTATCCAAACTTTTTATGCAGGCTTGAACTTTACCTCGCGGAACTTGTTAGATTCGGCCGCGGGAGGAACTTTTATGTCAACTACACTTGGTGCTGCCACAAAACTTCTCGATGAGATGATGACCAACTATTCCCATTGGCACACCGAACGCGCTCCAACAGGTAGGAAGGTAAACTCTGTCGAGGAGATTTCCTCCTTAAATGAAAAAGTTGACTTGATCATGTCTCTACTTTCGAAGCAATCTTCTGTTGATCCTCGTGATGTTCCTTTAAATTCTTTGATTGCTCAAGAACAAGTAGATGTGAATTTTATCTCTAGAAACAATTTTAATAACAATGCTTATAGGAGTAACTTTGGTAACAATACTGGACCGTTCCCCTCTAATTCTTATGGGAACAACAATGCTTATCCTATCACCAAGAACTCCACTACTGAACTAGAGATTATGCTTAAAGATTTCATCACTACCCAAAAAGCCTTTAATAAGAGTGTAGAAGAAAAACTACATAAACTAGATGATCTTTCTTTTAAGGTAGACCATTTAGCCAATGAGGTAAAATTGCTAAAAATTGAAACTTCTCCTCTTGAGGAGAGGGAAGTCACTCCTATAAATGCTACTCAAGTGCAAATTAATGAAAACATTAGGATGATGGCTAAACATAAAGAGAGATGGGCTAGAGAAAGGGAGGAAGAAGATAGAATTAAGAGCCTTCCTACCCACCACACTGTTGCTACTATCCAAGTTGTTGAGGATGATCAAACTCTTAGCACCCAATGCACTCCTGGTCCCATTGGACCTATTAATGGTGATGCTATGACTATAGAAACTACCAAACAAGTGAACCTAAAGGACACCACTACCACTTTACTTGATGCTAATGACCTTGATTTTGATAATTGCACTCTTACCGAAGTTATTGATTTCCTTCACAAGATGTCTAGAGACCCCCGCACTAGCATGCTTAATCTTGCCTTCACAGAGCATATCACTAATGCTCTCATCAAAGCTAGGGAGGAGAAACTTAGAGTAGAAGCCTCCATACCTAGAAAGCTAGAAGATGGTTGGGATCCTATGATAAAAATTAAGTTGAATGACTTCTCTTGTTATGCATTATGTGATGTTGGTGCTAGTACCTCTGTTATGCCCAAAAGACTATATGATATGCTTAAATTGAAACCTTATGATTCTTGTTCTTTTGGTGTTCATCTCGTTGATTCTTCCATAAAGAAACCTTTGGGGAGGATCGACGATGTTCTTATCATTGTCAATGATAATTATGTTCCCGTTGATTTCACTATTATGGATATTGAATGTGATCCTTCATGTCCAATTATTTTGGGACGTCCCTTTTTACGCACCGTTGGTGCTATCATTGACATGAAAGAGGGTAATATAAAATTTCAGTTTCCTCTCAAGAAAGGGATGGAACACTTCCCTCGAAAGAAGATCAAGTTACCTTTTGAGTCCGTTGTACGGGCTAGCTATTCTTTTACTCTTAATAAAACTTGATCTATATGCATTATGCCTAGCTTAAAGGCATAAAAGAAAGCGCTTTTGGGAGGCAGCCCAATGAATAAATTTATTTTGCTTTTGTTGTGTCTTGATGTTGCTACTACTGTAGCATCATCATTGTATCTTTGCTTTTCATATTTGTGCCAAGTAAAGCCTCTGATTGCTAGAAAGTTCAAAAGTTGTGAGGTGCTGTCCAGGAAACAGATTCTGTCCTTAGATAGAAAAATTCGTATAAAATCACCAGGTCATCTTTTTGGTCTGAATTTTTTCTACAGCGTTCTCTATATAATTGTCTTTCGTGCGTCTGTTCTGAGTTTTTTTATTTGAGTTGCAGAATTGCCCCGAACAAATCAATTACTACCTGCTGTTCTGTTTTTCACAGATTCTGTCCTGTTTTGCCTTTCCTTCATTTTGCAAACCAAGACCTTGCTTTTTCTTTGCAAAAACCTTTTGGCAATCTTGAGAAACAGTAGAACTTCAAGAATATCTTTATTTCCAGCAAGTTATAATTATTTTATTAAGGGTACTAACCTCGCTAATCAGATTATGATGAATTATGTATGAAGGGAGTTTTCAAGTGTGCGAGGGAAGATGATAAAAAGATTCAGGAGTGTCAAGCGCTCAAGCTTGGGGATGCCCCCGTGCACCCCCAAGAAATATTCAAGGAGACTCAATCGTCTAAGCTTGGGGATGCCCCCGTGCATCCCCTTCTCCATCAACATTATCAGTTCGTCTTTCGTTCCGCTATATTTTTATCACTTCATGTGTTATGTGCTATGCTTGGAGCGTCTTGCTTTTAGTTTTCCTTTTAGTTTTTCATAACGAGTCAGAACTCAGCTTTCTTTATGTGGGAGAGAAACACGCTCCACTTCTACCTAGAACATAACATAGAATATTCATGTCTATCTTTGCTGTGTGTGTTCTTTGTCTTTTAATAGCTACTATCATGCTCTGCTCTTAGTATTCATGCTTATCTTTTCAAAGAGCTTTAGTTTAGTTGATTGCTTGAACTCTCTTTAATTACCATGCTCACCTTTTTAAGAGAGTTTGCTTCCGTTGCATTGGTTAATATGTCTATGATAAAGATGCTACGTGCATAATGGCGCTTAGTAGTTCAGTTTTTCTTATGGTTAGTCTCAAATAGCTGGGGGATTCCCAATGTGTTATTGGAGTACCAACATGATTTGTTTGCCTATGATGTGGTATGGTTTAGTAATATCTTCCTTCGAGAATTTATTTTGATTGACTTGGCGTATGCTCACGCATATTTAAGATTGTAAAGAAAGTCTGTCAAGCCTTGATGATCTTTTATTTCTGAGTAGCGATATAACTACCATGCCTGATTCAATGTTGCTTTGTCGCTCTGCATGATTATGACCGTCATTGCTCTCTTAGTTGGTCGCACCTAGTCTTTTGCTAACCTCCACCTGTACTAAGCAGACTAACTTTGCAATACATGGCTCATGGGAAAGTAGCTTAAAAACTATTGTGGTAAAGAATATGTTGCCTATGTATCTTATTTCTTATAAGTTGCTTGCTGAGCGGTAACCATGTTTCTGGGGACGCCATCAACTGTCACACGTTTGTTGAATATCATGTGAGTTGCTATGCATGTTCGTCTTGTTTGAAGTAAGGGTGATTTGCCATGGGTTGAATGAGTATGCATATTGTTAGATAAGAACATTGGGCCACCAACCAAAGCCATGCATCATGGTGGAAGTTTTAGCTTGGACATTAATCCTCAATCTCTTATGAGAATATGCTTATGCATTAAAGAGGAGTCCATCATCTATTTTCTATGTTGTCCCGGTATGGATGTCCTCAAGTTGAGATCTATCAAAAACGAGAAATCAAATGCGATTTATCTCCTTGGACCTTTGTACAGGTGGCATAGAGGTACCTCTTTGTGACACTTGGTTGAAACATACGTAATGCAATGATAACCCATGGAAATCCGAGCTAATTAGGACAAGGTGCGAGAACTATTGGTATTCCATGCATGAGTCTTGCAACTTATAGGATGTCTTATGCATGACACATATGAAGTACTACTACCGTTGACAAAATTGCTTATATGTTTTCAAAATAAAAAGCTCTAGCACATAACCATTCTTTCACTTTTTGAGTCTCCACCTTCTTTCTTCAAGCACCAACTACTAAGAGCATGATTGTCATTCTAAGTGTAATGTGCATTGTCCCAAAGTAGCAGTGTCTTTTGCATGATTGTGATATCGTTTATTTTGAAATCATTGTATCTAGTCATCACTTAAACCTTGAAGGTGCCCCTGCATTTATGTTTTGCTTCACTAAAGGGGGCAAGCTAGATATCACTTTGTCATATTTGCACATCATGTTCACTGCAAATCTATTTGATGCTTCAATGTCATGTTGTAAAACTTTCAGTTCTTTGTGATGTTCTCATGAGGCAACTTAATTACTACAGATTCATTGTCTTAGTAAGCTTTTGTCATATGACTATGAATAAGTCCTATATGGTTAATAGCATGTCACCACAGAAATTATTCTTGTTATCATTTACCTACTCGAGGACGAGCAGGAATTAAGCTTGGGGATGTTGATACGTCCAAAACGTATCTATAATTTCTGCTTGCTCCATGCCTGTTTTGGGTGATATTGCTATGATATTCATATACTTCCATACACTTTTGATCATATTTGGACTAACCTATTAACTCAGTGCACCCCAGTGCCAGTTTCTGTTTTCGGCTGTTTTTGTATTTCAGGTTTTCACGTTACGAGAACTGCCAGGAAAAATCCAGAAAAATTATATTAAAAAATCAGTGTTCTAGAACCTACCGTGCGCCCGAAGGACAGCCGGGGGGGGGGGGGCAC
>LR738711.1:487189524-487253393 GCA_902687465.1 Secale cereale
GGGGGGGGGCGCCTGGGCCCCCCGAGCCCCGTCTGGTGCCCCCCTTCGGCATATATTTAGAGCGTCCTCCGAAACCCTCGAGACGGGAACTCTTTTTCACGATCTCATCTCTGTTCCACCACCGCCGCCACTTCCAAGATCGGGAGCACCAGGAGAACTCTTCTCGGCACCCTGCCGGAGGGGAGGATCACCATCGGGAGCCTCTCCATCACCATGGACGCCTCCCGGATGAGTTGTGAGTAGTCTCCCTTGGACCATGAGTCCATGACTAGTAGCTATGTGATGTTCTCCTCCCGTTCTTGTGCTTCACTAATTAGTCCTCGTGAGCTGCCCTACATGATCGAGGCACATATGTAATCCTTATGCTGTTGCTATGATGAGTTTGCTGGGATCCGATGGATTATGAGATTATGTTCAGATTGTGATTGAGTAATATATTTGATCTACCTCTTTTATATTTATGTTCGTAAGTAATTCTTGCATGTTCTCCGTTGTTATTTATTCCTTTGGCCAAGTAATACGTAGTGACTCCAAGAGGGAACGTTATGCTTGATTGTGGGTTCATGCCCCTCGATGACTAGTTTGAGTGACAGAAACATGAGTCTAGGGGATGTGCTGTTGCCACAAGGGGGAAAACAACGGTGCTTGTGCCCGCAGGTGCAAGGATTGTTTACTTTACGCAAAGTTCTTTTAATGCAGTTGTTTATTGCTTTGAGTTTACACTATGGGTGGGGCTCGCAACTTAATACCAGCGAGATGTTCTGGATAGATATCTCAAGGTGGATGATTAGTAGTAGATATTGATGGATTTAGGTCTACTTACTTTGGCGTACCGCCCATGCTTTGAACCTCAACCTTTCTTGCAATGTAGTCAGCATTGGTTTGCGTTCGTGGTCCTGTCAATTGCCCAGCTGTAATTCGTTTACCTCACATGGCTGTTTTATCGTCTTTTGGGAGAGAGACATCACTAGTAAACATCATGAGACTCCGGTCCATATTACCATCATTGATCACATCCACTATTTACTTTTTGCTTTTACTTACTATTGCAAACATTATCTATCACTACTATCATTTGCGTTTAATCCTTTGTGAACTAAAGGCCGGAGGGATTGACAACCTCTCTGTACTTGTTGGGAGCAAAGTTATTTGTATCTGTGTGCAGGTCCATGTTGATTGCTAATATCTGGCGCCGTTAGCAGTTGACACCTACTTGTTGAACCTAGGAGTCTCTGGGGATTCGATCCTTGGCATCTTTGCTAAGGGAAAAACTTCCACAACACTGCATCTCACACCTTCCACTTGGGGTAACCAACGAGGGGTTAGAGGCCCATCACCCTCACACCGCACATTCAAGCCTGAGGTCGGAGAAAAGTAAAACAGAAAAACTCACCCGTCAGAGTTCCACAACATCTACACCATCGCGATGGAGGCTGCTGGGACTCACGACGACAAGGTGCTTGCCAACTACTTCCCGTTTGTGCTCAAGCCCAACATTATGTCGTGGTTGATGCACCTGCCCGTGGGTTCCGTTTCTTCCTGGTCGGACCTATGCCACGAGTTTGTTGGCCCCTGATAACCCACAAGTATAGGGGATCGCAACAATTTTCAAGGGTAGAGTATTCAACCCAAATTTATTGATTGGACGCAAGGGGAGCCAAAGAATATTCTCAAGTATTAGCAGTTTAGTTGTCAATTCAACCACACCTGAAATACTTAATATCTGCAGCAAAGTATTTAGTAGCAAAGTAGTATGGAAGTAACGGTGGCAAAAGTAACAGTAGTAGTTTTGTAGTAATTGTAACAGTGGCAGCGGAAAAGTAACTAAGAAAGGATCAATATGTGAAAAGCTCGTAGGTGGATCAGTGATGGATAATTATGTCGGATGTGATTACTCATGCAACGGTTATAACATAGGGTGACACAGAACTAGCTCTAGTTCATCAATGTAATGTAGGCATGTATTCCGAATATAGTCAGACGTGCTTATGGAAAAGAATTTGCATGACATCTTTTGTCCTACGCTCCCGTGGCAATGGGGTCCTATTGGAAACTAAGGGATGTTAAGGCCTCCTTTTAATAGAGTACCGGACCAAAGCATTAACACTTAGTGAATACATGAACTCCTCAAACTATGGTCATCACCGGGAGTGGTCCCGATTATTGTCACTTCGGGGTTGCCGGATCATAACACATAGTAGGTGACTATTGACTTGCACGATAGGATCAAGAACTCACATATATTCATGAAAACATAATAGGTTCAGATCTGAAATGATGGCACTCGGACCCTAGTGACAAGCATTAAGCACGGCAAAGTCATAGCAACATCAATCTTAGAACATAATGGATACTAGGAATCAAACCCTAACAAAACTAACTGGATTACATGGTAAATCTCATCCAACCCATCACCGTCCAACAAGCCTACGATGGAATTACTCACGCACGGCGGTGAGCATCATGGAATTGGTGATGGAGGAAGGTTGATGATGACGATGGGGACGGATTCCCCTCTTCGGAGCCCCAAACGGACTCCAGATCAGCCCTCCCGAGAGAGATTAGGGCTTGGCAGCAGCTCCGTATCATAAAACGCGATGAATCCTTCTCTCTGATTTTTTCTACCCGAAAGTGAATATATGGAGTTGGAGTCGAGGTCAGTGGAGCCCGAGGGGTCCCACGAGACAGGGGGTGCGCCCAGGGGGCAGGCGCGCCCCCACCCTCGTGGACAGGGTGTGGGCCCCCTAGTCTTGATTCCTTCGCCAGTATTTTTTAAAATTCCAAAAATATTCTCCGTGGATTTTCAGGTCATTCCGAGAACTTATATTTCTGAACAAAAATAACACCATGGCAATTCTGCTGAAAACAACGTCAGTCCGAGTTAGTTCCATTCAAATCATGCAAGTTAGAGTCCAAAACAAGGGCAAAAGTGTTTGGAAACGTATATATGTTGGAGACGTATCAGCGCCTTCACCGGGGGCCACCAAGCTCCTGGCCAAGAAAGCGATTTGCATGTCATCTCCCAGAAGGATGACGAAACCCTGCGCAAGTACATACAAAGGTTCAGCCATGTGCAGTACAACATCCCGAACGTTCACCCCGCCACTGTCATCAGTACATTCAATCAGAATGTGTGCAACCGCAAGATGCGTGAGGAGCTAGCAATGAACAAGCCTAAAGATTAGCCGAGCTCTATGTTCTGGATGATAGAGGCGCTCGGGCTGAAGAGGGAAGGAAGTACCCCAACGAAGACACCGGCGTGAAAACTGACTCCTCGGACGGAGATGCCATCGCCCCGGCAAAGAAGGGCTGACGCCGCAACCGGAAGCGAAAGGGGAAGCATGTGCTTGCCGTAGAGGGATCCGATGAACCTGGTGCTGCCAAAAGGGCCAAGGCTGGCGACCTCGACAAGGAAGTTGCGGGTGCACCGCTTGCCGGGCCTTGGTGGCCGCCGACAAGCCAGGAGGCTCCGGCAAGCCGTACTACAAGATTCATCGCACCAAGGGCCATGACCTCCAGAATTGCCGGCAGGTCGAGCTGCTCGCAGAGAAGCATAAGGCCGAGTATGAGAGGAGTGACAAGGAGAAAGGCCCAGACGGTGCCAAGGCACCCTAAAAGAAGCATAGTGGTCGAGGTGGTTGCCGCGGCCAAGACAACCAACCAGAAGGGCCCGCCCGGGGCCGCGACAAGAGAGAGGAAGATGATGATCACAGCGAAGACGACAAGTCCATCGAGCATGAGTTCTAGAAAGCTACAGAGGCCATGTGCGTCGATGGTGGTGCCTCACTGCATACTATCACCACCAACTAAAATAGTGGGTGTGTGATGTCACTGCGGCGAAGCCATCATTCGACCATATAACTGCGGTTGGGTGTTTGCCGTTGTTGGTGTCACCAACAATACGCAACCTCAAGGTGACAAAAGTGCTAGTTGACGGCGGGGCCGGTCTGAACCTAATATCGCCCGCTGTGATCGAGAGGCCATAAATTCCTGATGTAGACCTCGAAGAGACGGGCACGTTTCAAGGGGTCAACCTGGGGAGGAGTCAGCCAAAAGGAAAGATCGCTCCGCCCATTACATTCGGGGGTGAGCTAAATTATAGGACGAAGAGGATTGTCTTCGACGTTGCCAAGATACCCTTGCCCTATAATGGGATCCTTGGCTGCCCAGCGCTGGCCAAGTTTATGGCAGCCTCACACTATGCCTACAACACGTTGAAGATGCCCGGTCCAATAAGCATCATCACCGTCCCCTCCGAGAAGAAATACGCACTCATATGCGCTGACCAGCTCAACCGAGAGGCAGTTGTCGTAGATGCCGCCAAGGCACTAGATTCTACCACTGAGACTTCGAGGGAGAGGAAAACTGGCAAGACTTTTGTCTCTACTAGCAAGGCCCCAACCTGCAAGGTTTCGGACCCCGACAAGAGCTCCTGCACCCCCTCCGGCAAACACGCCTCTTCGGAGCGCCGCGTTCCCATTGGGGGTGTGCCGGAGAGCTCCGCTAGTGGGAGCAAGAGGTCCAAGGCGGCCCCACCAGACACCAAGAAGGTCCCCGTCAGGGAGGACGACACGGGTGGGGCTTTTACCATAAGCTCCACCCGCGACAACAAATAGGAAGACACTCTCGTCACCTTCCTGCGGGAGAATGTCAATGTGTTTGCATGGAAAGCGTCCGACATCCCCGGCGTTCCCAGGGAGGTGATTGAGCACCACCTTGCTGTATGTCCCCATGCGCGGCCCGTGAAGCAGAAGGTCAGGAAGCAAGCATTGGAGCGCCAAGAGCTCATCATCGAGGAGATCAAGAAGTTGGAGGCGGCATGCTTAGTCAGGGGTGTCCTCCACCCCACGTGGTTAGCCATTCCGGTAGTAGTGCGTAAGGCAAACGAGAAATGGAGGCTATGTATCGACTATACGGATATCAATAAAGCATGTCTGAAGGACCCTTTCCCTTTGTCGTGCATTGACTGGATAGTGGACTCCACTGCCGGGTGCGACCTGCTGTCATTCCTCAACGCCTACTCAGGGTACCACCAGATCTTCATGATGAAGGAAGATGAAGAGAAAGCATTGTTCATCACCCCATGTGGCATGTACTACTTTTTACGGACGCCTTTCGGGTTGAAAAGCGCTGGTTCGACGTTTGCCCGAGCAGTCCAAATTGGTTTTGAGCCTACAAGATCTAGAGGAGACATTTGCAAACTTGCGCAAGAACAACCTCAAGCTCAACCCAGAGAAGTGTGTGTTCGGTGTCCCATCCGGAAAACTCCTTGGGTTCTTTGTGTCTCAACGCGGAATCGAAGCAAACCTCGACAAGATCAAAGCGATTGAGAAGATTGAGGCGCCAAAACGAGTCAAGGACGTCCTCCGTAAGCTCGCCGGCTGCGTTGCTGCACTAAGTAGGTTCATCTCCAAATCTGCTGAGCGCGCCCTCCCCCTTTTCAAAATTTTGAAAAAGGCGGGTCCAATGAAATGGACTCCAGAGGCACATGCAGCGCTGCAAGATTTGAAGAGATACCTCTCCTCTGCGCCAACACTAGTCGCGCCTAAACCGCAAGAGCCGTTGCTGCTATATCTAGCGGTAACAAATCAAGTGGTCAGTGATGCGCTAGTGGTGCAAAGGGAGTTTGAGAAAGAGGCAGCGATGGCAGCGGATTCATCGGATGATTGACCAGAGCCCTCCCCGACAGGGCCCAACGCCGGCAAGGCAGGGCCCCGACAAGGCTTGGTCCCAGCAAGACAGAGTCTGCTCAAGAAGGCGAAGTCGCCCAGAAGAAGAAGATGGTGCAGCACCCGGTCTATTTTATCTATTCCCTCTTGGAGGGGGCTAAATCAAGGTATTCTGGTATGCAAAAGCTACTGTTTGGCCTCCTTATGGCCTCAAGGAAGCTGCCACACTATTTCCAAGCACATGAGATCACCATCGTCACTCGCCTTCCTTTGCAACGGATCTTGCACAACCCAGATGCAACTGGAAGAATTGTGGAGTGGGCGTTGGAACTGTCAAGCTTTGGCCTCAAGTTTGAAAGTACCTCAACCATCAAGATCCGAGCCTTGGCAGAGTTCATCGCAGAATGGACCTCAACGCTCGACGAAGAGGTTTAGGAAATCACCCTTCCCGATAAGGAGACGAGCCGTGATTGGATTATGTACTTTGATGGAGCTTTCTCACTGCAAGGTGCTGGTGCCGGCGTGCTGCTCGTCGCACCCACCGGAGAGCGCCTCAAGTACGTAGTCCAAATGCGCTTCCCCCGGGAACAATCAACAAACAACACTGCAGAGTACGAGGGACTGCTTGCTGGTGTTAGGATCGCGGCAGACCTCGAAATATGGAAGCTTATCCTTAGGGCTGATTCGCAGCTTGTCATCAGGCAAGTTAACAAAGATTACCAGAGCCCGTTGATGGAGGCCTATGCAGATGAGGTGAGGAAGTTGGAGGAGCACTTCGATGGATTGCAGGCAGATCATGTTCCCCGAGCAGAGAACAACATTGCCGACGACTTTCCAAACGCGCTGCCCTCAAGCTACCTATGGAACCAGGTACCTTTGTGCTTCAATTAACCCAACCATCAGTTGAACCATGTGCGGGGCAGAACAAACGAAGGAAGGTGGGCCCCGACAAGTACTTTCCCGTTGAGCTCCTAGGAGCCGCCGGCAAGGACGTTGCCGGGTACCCCAAGCTTGCCGGGGAGCAGCAACCTCCGGCAAGGGCCCAAGCCCCGACCGTAGAGGCTGCCGCCCCCACGGCCGAAGGTGAGCCTTTGGTCCTTGCCGTCTTGCCCTAGGCTCCAGCATGGGCACAGCACACCATCTATTTCCTCCAAACGGGAGAACTCCTTGATGAACAAGAAGAGGCAGAGAAAGTAGCCCGTCGGTCTGGCATGTACCAGTTTGTGGATAATGCCCTGTGCAGAAGGAGACCGAACGGCGTGAAATTGAAGTACATTCCTCGGGAGGACGGACTGGAGCTGTTGGCAGAGGTACACAGAGACATGTGTGGCTCCCACATAGGGTCAAGAGCCCTTGCTGGCAAGGCATTCCTGCAAGGATTTTTCTGGCCCACCGCCCTCCAGGATGCAACTGCACTAGTAATCAAATGTGAAGCGTGCCAGTTCCATTCAAAGAAGCTTCATCAACCAACTCAAGCTCTTCAGACGATCCCTCTTTCCTGGCCATTTTTGGTCTGCGGGCTCGACATACTGGGCCCCTTTCCTCGCGCCGTTGGGGGCTTTGAGTACTTGTATGTCACAATTGACAAGTTCACAAAGTGTACGAAAGTGGAGCCATTGAGGAAGGTGACAGCGCAATCAGCCGTCAAGTTCTTCAAGGGACTAGTGTGCCATTTTGGTGTGCCAAACAGAGTCATCACCGACAACAGCACAAAGTTCACGAGCCACACTTTCATGCAGTACGTCCAAGACCTTGGCAGCAAGGTTTGTTTTTCTTCTGTTGCTCATCCCAGAAGTAACGACCAAGCTGAGAGGGCGAACATAGAGGTGTTGCGAGGTCTCAAAACTAGGACTTTCGACAGGTTGCACAAGTGCGGAAGACGTTGGGTTGATGAGTTGCCAACGGTTCTTTGGTCAATCAGGACGACACCAAATCGAGCCACTGGCCAGGCACCCTTTGCCCTGGTATATGGGGCAGAAGCAGTTCTCCCCACGAAACTCATATACGGGTCAACTCGAGTGCTCTCTTACGATGAGCTTGAGCAAGAGCAGCTGCACCAAGAGGACGCAACGCTCCTTGAGGAAGATCGTCTTCAGGCTGCTGTGCTGGCTGCTCGCTACCAGCAAGCCTTGCGCCGCTATCATAGCCGCAAGGTTCATGCCAGAAGCCTTGAGGAAGGTGACCTTGTTCTTCGGCGGATCCAATCTTCCAAGAATTCAAACAAGTTGAAGCCAAAGTGGGAAGGCCCTTATCAGGTAATACGAGTCACCAGGCCCGGCGCAGTCTGCCTGGAGACCAAAGATGGCATTCCGGTGAGCAATTCCTGGAATATCAAACATATTGGCAAGTTTTACCCCTAAGGTGCGGTTGCCGGGAGCCCCGGCAACACCCCTTTTTGTACTAGTCTTGCCGGCAAGGCATGTAACCCTATGTACAAAGCCAGGCGCAGACCCTGTGCGCAGTCAGGGAAAAGGAACCCTTTAGTATGTACAGTTTCCCGTTGATTTCCATGTTTATATATATGCATATATACATGCTTGTCCAGGGTATCGTACTAGTTTTTGATTCCATCAAGTGTTAATGGACCGCCAAGGCTCCATGCTAATGTCCTCTCTTCTCCACAGCCACAGCAAGGATCCTCGATCCCAGCAAGGACCCGACTCTGGCAAGAAGTTGGGGGGACTGCCCGGCACAGCGACTTCCAGCGAAACAAATAGATAAAGTTCACCTCTTGCCCGTTCATGTTCGTGACCTATGGCTTGTGCATTACAAAACCTTGCCGCTCTCTTTTAAACTCGGGTGCTCCCGTACCTGACCAGAATGCTGCTTCGGTCAGGGCGGTTGCAGTGCCCATTACTAAAAGAAGGTTGGCGAGGGGCTGGACCCTCTGTGTGCAACCCGACAGATGTGATCCTCCGGCAGGCACAGAGGGCGCCAGCAGGGCAGCTTGCCGACAAAACTCGTTTACTTGCGCTAAGGAGGCATTTTGCCTCTGCATGGACGTATACATGCACGAGTCCCCGGCAAGGCTTGTATTTTTCATTAACATGCTGATATGAGTATAGATGTTACAAAACACATGCATGGGCTCGGGAGATTACATTTTTTAGAAATTAAGATTCAGCATGTGCGTACATGCTGAAAGAAAGATAAACACCTCGCAATATCCGTTCTTGTCCCTTTCCTCCCAGGTGTCGTGGGCGAAGGCAAGGGAATTGCGATGGAATGCACCCATGGAGAGCATGGCGAGGGCGACCCTAGGCGAGACGCGTTGCCGAGGGAGGAGGGCGGTGCAGATGATGGTGCTGCCTCCGGCAGTCAGTCGGAGTCGGAATCGGCATCCTCCCGCCCGCTACCGCCGTCCTCACCATCGCTGTCTTCCTCGTCACTATCTCTCGAGGAGGAGGTTCCGTCGTTGGTGGAACTCTCCACGTAGCACCCTAAGCGGATTCTCGAACACCCAAAAACCATGACAGAGAGCAGGCCGTTCTCCATTAATTTGAAATGGAGAACGTGCCCCTCCGACAAGCTATGGGCGCGGGTGAAAGTATTCCACCCACGACGAAGATACATGATGTCAGGGGCAGGGAAGTTGACGTCGACCTGCGTGCTGCCATTCCCATAGCCCCTCATATGCAGCCTCAAGGCCTGCGGCGGGTCGAGCTCCATCTCACGAGCAAACAAGCTAGGGAGGCGAAGATGACCAGACAATGGCTTGTACAACCTGATGAAGAACTCGCGGGGCTCGTCCCCAACATTGGCTTCCAGCGGGGGAAGAGCGGCTGGCGGGATCATGGCCGGTGCGCCGCCCCATCCCCCTCTCCCCCAAGTGCCACGACGGCCTTGGCCTCGCCCTCTCCCTCTTCCTCTCATAGCGGGCTCCGCTGCGATGAGTTCCGGAGGAGGGGGGACGTGCTGTCGAGTGGAAGCCCTCGTCGTCGCCATTAGAGCGCCGGCGCGCCCTCTAATCATGACGACTGGAAGGGAAGAATCGAGCAAGGAGATGAATGCAGGAAGACGCTGCCCCTCTCCCCGTTTATAGAGGGGTGGGCCGGGCCTTGCCCCCCAGAGTAAGAGCGGCCGCCCCACTCAGCCAATCCAACCTCGAGAGGCGCAGGGAATCAGGACCGACCCGTTGCTCCAATCAGCGACGCCTGGTTTCCCACCTCTGCGTTAATGCCCGCGCCCCCCATATCCACTGCTTACCCTCCCTAGTGCATGGGGGACACGTGGCGGGCGAACCAGAGCCAAGAAGACAGATGGGGCGACCGTAAATGAACAGCGCCCCTGCGTTTTCCTCCTTTTGGGGAAGACACAGGCCGCCTCTTTACTATTCGCCGCGATGTGACGCAAGCGCGCTGCAACCGCCCCACGCGCGACCCCCACGTCACGCCCTAACGTGAGTCGTGGGGAAGCACAACCGGGAAAGGAATCACCATAGTAAAAAAACTACCACGCATGCCCGCGCACTGTTCTGGGCCTGGCCCAACAACGATCCGCGCTTATGTGTGGCCCGGGCCCGGGGGCTCCTATCGGTGTACAAAAGTAGGGGTCCTTTTGCACCCCTTTACTTGTGCATGGGCAGTTGAAGCCGCGCCTACGGCCACGCTTGGCAGAGGAGGAGAAGGAAAGCACGAGGTTGCCAAGGCAACTCTCAATCCAGAGACATGAAGGATAGAGGGGCAAGATGGACTCCTCCCCCCAGCAACGCCCTTGCCGGGGCGTCCTACGTGACCCCAGCTAGAGCCTTGTCGGGGGCAGCTCGCCCAAACACCGGCAAAGCCACTACCCTTGGGTCTGAGAGCTCTGACACCATCGACAACATCAAGGCCAAGATTCAAGGGGCACCTGCGCGGTGGCATGCATATTCTTGTAGGGCCAAGGGGCCTGAAAACCAAGATAAGGGACCAGAAGACGAAGACCCCCGGCGAGAGCCTTGTCGGGGACGACCGAAGACCCCCGGCAAGATCCTTACCGGGGACTACCACAAGACCCCAACAAAACTCCTTGCCGGGGGCGTTTGCGGGGCCACAGCCGGGCCCGCGCCCGCCAAGGTTTTGCCGCCCCGCGGCCACTCCTACGCGACGACCGACTCGCCAATTGGAAAAGCACCTGCGTGGCAGCATGCGGCCCCTAAGCCAACTACAAGCACCTGCGTGGTGGCATGCAGATCTTCGTGAAGACCCTGCCATCACAGCAGCTGGCAGCCAGCATGGCGTCGCATGCCTCGTCAGCCTGGACGCGTGTTGGAGCGAGGTGAGGCAGCAATGGACGGGACAAGCTTCCTTGCCGTCCTCGATAAAGCTAGGGGCACATAGGCGGCGCATTAAATGCGTTTTTTCCTAAGATGTCAGGAGAGAACCTTGTACATTGTTGTAACTTTACACCTCCTGTGTGTCGCTGTGGCAACCCCTTTGACATATAAAAGGAGGCCCGAGGCATACTGAGGGGGGGGATTCGGACTTTTTGGACAGGCATGCATAGAGGCCAGTTCAGGAGCTCAAGAACACCAAATATACACACACAAGCAGGACTAGGGTTTTACACATCATCTTGCGGCCTGAACAAGGGTAAAATTTCCCACGCATTGATCGTCTAGACCTGCACTTTTTACAGCTCTACGCCCCGCAACCGTAGCAAAAGGGGTCCCCGGGATCCCATAGGTGTCGTTTCCCCGACAGGTAGCAATAGTAGTAGAAGCATGGTTGGCGTGACAACCCCCATGGCAGCACGATGATGGAGATCATGATGATGGACATCATGGTGTCACGCCGGTGACAATGGAGATCATGCCGGTGCTTTGGAGATGGAGATCAAAAGCACAAGATGATGACCATATCATGTCACTTATGATTTGCATGTGATGTTAATACTTTTATGCATCTTATTTTTCTTAGGATGACGGTGGCATTATAAGGTGATCCCTCACTAAAATTTCAAGATAAAACTGTGTTCTCCCCAAGTGTGCACCGTTATGAAAGTTCGTCGTTTCGAATTACCACGTGATGACAGGGTGTGATGGACTCAACGTTCACATACAACGGGTGCAAGCCAGTTTTGCACATGCGGAACACTTGGGTTAAACCTGACGAGCCTAGCATGTACAAACATGGCCTTGGAACACAAGATACCGAAAGGTCGAGCACGATTCATATAGTAGATATGATCAACATGGAGATGTTCACCATTGAAACCACCTCATCTCACATGATGATCGGACATGGGTAGGTGAATTTGGACCGTGTTACAGTCGGACAACCAGAGGGATGTTGATTTGAGTGGGATTTCTTAAGTAATATGATTAATTCAACTCATTGTCATGAACAATAGTCTAAAGTTGTCTTTGCAAATTATGTTGAAGATCAATAGCTCGCGCTATAGCTCCCTGTTTTAATACATTCCTAGAGAAATACTAAGTGGAAAGATATTGTAAGAAATTATGCGGACTAGGTCCATAATCTGAGGATTGTCCTCACTGCTGCACAGAAGGCTTATGTCCTTGATGCACCGCTCGGTGTGCCAACCCCTCTAGCATCGTCTATGGATGTTGGGAACATCTGACAGACATGTCGTGATAACTACTTGATAGTTTAGTTCGCCATGCTTTACGGCTTAGAATCGGGACTTCAAAGACGTTATGAATGTCATGGATCATATGAGATGTTCCAGAAGTTGAAGTTTATTTTTGTGAAAAATTCCTGGATCGAGAGGTATGAGACCTCCTATAAGTTCTATACCTACAAGATGGAGGAGAATAGCTCAGCCAGTGAGCAAGTGCTCAGAATGTCTGGGTGCTACAATCGCTTGAATCAAGTGAGAGTTAATCTTCTAGATAAGATAGTGATTGATAGAGTTCTCCGGTCACTATCACCAAGCTGGTAGAACTTCATGATGAACTATAACATGAAAGGGATGAAGATAATCCCGGAGTTATTTGCGGTAGGCCGCAAAGGTATAAATCAAGAAGGAACATCAAGTGTTGATGGTTAAACAAGACCACTAGTTTAAAGAAGGGCAAGGGCAAGAAGGGAAACTTCATGAATGGCATGCCAGTTACCGCTCTAGTGAAGAAACCCAAGGTTGAACCCAAACCCGAGACTAAGTGCTTCTATTGTAAGGGGGGCGGTCACTGGTAGCGGAACTACCCCAAATACTTGGTAGATAAGAAGGCTAGTGACTTCAACAAAAGTAGATTTGATATATGTGTTATTGATGTGTACCTTACTAGTACTCCTAGTAGCACCTGGGTATGAGATACCTGTTCAGTTGCTAATATTGGTAACTCGAAACAAAAGCTGCGGAATAAACGGAGACTAGCTAAGGGCGAGGTGACGATGTGTGTTGGAAGTGTTTCCAAGGTTGATGTGACCACCATCGCACACTCCCTCTACCTTCAAGATTAGTGTTGAACCTGGATAAATGTTATCTGGTGTCTGTATTGAGGCGTGAACATTATTAGATTGTGTTTATTGCAATATGGTTATTCACTGAAGTCAGAGAATAATGGTTATTATGTTTACATGAATAATACCTTCTATGGTCATGCACCCAATGTGGATGGTTTATCGAATCTCGATCGTAGTGATACACATGTTCATAATATTGATGCCAAAATATGTAGAGTTGATGATGATAGTACTACTTTCTTGTGGCACTGCCGCTTAGGTCATATTGGTGTAAAGCGCATGAGGAAACTCCATGTTGATGGACTTTTGGAGTCTCATGATTTTGAATCACTTGACACATGCGAACCATGACTCATGGGCAAGATGACTTAGAGCCAGTTCGTTTCCTAGCTTTTTGGGGCTTCCAGAGTAAGCTGCCCCCTACCCAGCTTATTCTAGAAGCCCAATCAAAATTTTCTTTTTAGAAGCCTACTAGTCAAGTCTTAACTACCAGGCTTCTAAAAAGATAAATTTGATTGGGCTTCTAGAATAAGCTGGGTAGGGGATAGCTTATTGTAGCTTATTCTAGAAGCCACCAAAAGAACTGGCCATTAAACCCTGTTTTCCGGCACAATGGAATGGGCAAGTGACTTGTTGGAAATCATACATACTGATGTGTGCGGTCCGATGAGGATTGACGCACGTGCTAGATATCGTTATTTCCTCACCTTCACCGATGACTTGAGTAGATATGAGTATATTTACTTAATAAAGCATAAGTCTGAAATATTTGAAAGGTTCAAGCAATTCTAGAGTGAAGTTGAGAATCATCGTTACAAGAAGATCAAATTCCTACGATCCGATCGAAGGTGAGAATATCTGACTTATGAGTTTGGCAATCACTTAAGACAATGTGGAATTGTTTCACGGTTGACCCCACGTGGAACACCATAGCGTAATGGTGTGTCTGAATGTCGTAATCGTACCTTATTGGATATGGTGCATTCTATGATGTCTCTTGCCAAACTGCCACTATCATTTTGGGGTTATGCGTTAGAGACAACTGCATTCACTTTAAATAGGGCACCATCTAAGTCGGTGGAGACGACACCGTATGAACTGTGGTTTGGCAAGAAACCTAAGTTGTCGTTTCTTAAGGTTTGGAGCTCGATGCTTATGGCTTCAGCCGAAAAAGCTCGAACCCAAAGCGGACAAATGCATCTCCATAGGATACCCAAAGGAGACGGTTGGGTATACCTTCTATCTTAGATCCGAGGGCAAAGTGTTTGTCACTAAGAATGGGTCCTTTCTCGAGAAAGAGTTTCTCTCAAAAGAATTGAGTGGGAGGAAAATAGAACTTGATGAGGTTGTTTAACCTCTACTTCAACCAGAGAGTAGCACAACACAGAAAGATGTTTCTATGGCACCGACGACAGTTGAAGAGGAAGCTGATGATAGCGATCATAAAGTTTCAGATCAAGTTACTATCAAACCTCATAGTTGACAAGGGTACGTGCAGATTCTGAGTGGTACGGTAACCCTGTCTTAGAGGTCATGTTGTTGGACAATGGTGAACCTACGAGCTATGGAGAAGCAACGGTGGGCCCGGATTCCAACAAATTGATAGGAGCCATCAAATCCGAGATAGGATCCATGTATGTGAACAAAGTATGGACTTTGGTGGATTTTCCCGATGATCGGCAAGCCATTGAGAATAAATGGATTTTTCAGAAGAAGACATACACTAATGGTAATGTCACCATTTATGAAGCTCGACTTGTCGCAAAGGGTTTCCGATAAGTTCAAGGAGTTGACTATGATGAGACTTTCTCACTCGTAGCGACACTAAAGTCCATCAGAATTATGTTAGAAGTTGCTGCATTTTTCGATTACGAAATCTGGCAGATGGATGTCAAAACAGAGTTTCCTTAACAGTTTCCATGAGGAAATGTTGTATGTGATACAACCGGAAGGTTTTGTCGATCCTAAGGATGCTAGAAGGTATGCAAGCTCCAGCGATCCATCTATGGACTAGAGCAAGCATCTCGGAGTTGGAATATACGCTTTGATGAGGTGATCAAAGCTTTTGGGTTAATATAAGGTTTGCAAAAACTTCTATTTACAATAAAGTGAGTGGGAGCACTGCAACATTTCTGATAAGTATATGTGGATGACATATTGTTGATCAAAATGATGTAGAATTTCTGGAAAGCATGAAGGGTTTTTTGAAAGGAGTTTTTCAAAGAAAGACCTGAGTAAAGCTGCTTACATATTGGGCATCAAGATCTATAGAGATGGATCAAGACGCCTGATAAGACTTTCACGAAGCACATACCTTGACATGATTTTTGAAGCAGTTCAAAATGGACCAGTCAAAGAAGTAGTTCTTGCCATAGTTGTAAGGTGTGAAGTTAAGTGAGACTCAAAGCTCGACCATGGCAGTAGAAAGAGAAAGGATGAAGGTCGTCCCCTAGCCATGGGCTCTGTACCGTATGCCATGCTATGTACCGCACCTGATGTGTGCTTTGCCATGTTTTTGGCGAGGGGGTACAAGAGTGATCCAGGAGTGGATCACTGGACAGCGGCCAAAAATTATCCTTAGAGGAATAAGGAAATGTTTATTGGCTATGGAGGTGATAGAGAGTTCGGCGTAAAAGGTTACATTGATGCCAGCTTTAACACCTATCCGGATGACTCTAAGTAGCAAACCGGATACGTATAGTGGAGCAACCACTTGGAATAGCTCCAAGTGGAGCGTGGTAGCAGCATCTACAATATGACATAGAGATTAGCGAAGTACATACAAACCTGAATGTTGCAGACCCGTTGACTAAAACCTCTCTCACAAGCATAACATGATCAAACCCCAGAACTCATTGAGTGTTAATCACATGATGATGTGAACTAGATTATTGACACTAGTAAACTCTTCGGCTGTTAGTCACATGGCGATGTGACCTATGAGTGTTAATCACATGGCGATGTGAACTAGATTATTGACTCTAGTTCAAGTGGGAGATTGTTGAAGAAAGGCGGAAAAACCAAGGAAGAGGGGACGGATGGAAGATGAGGCAGCGGACCGCCAGGACGAGGCAAAGGCTCCAGTGCCGTCGTACTCTGACCTGATGGCCTGCCTCCCGTCTCCTCCGCCCTACCTCACCATCTCCCCGCCACCGCCGCCCAGGAAGGGCGCGTCAAGGGTCGAAAGCCCACTACGGCCTGCAGGTGGCGTGCTCTTCGAAGCCACACAAGGTGACGGGCATGATCCACCACCTCCCCCGAAGGAGCGGCAAACGGTAGCGGCGTCACCTGTAACACGTACGGGGCGCCAACACCCACCTCGGCAGTGTTAGAAATATGCCTTAGATGCAATAATAAATTGGTTATTATCATATTTCCCAGTTCATGATAATCGTTTATTATCCATGCTATACTTGTATTTATTGGAAACTCAAATACATGTGTGGATGCATAGACGACAATCTGTCGCTAGTCAGCCTCTACCAGACTAGCTCGTTGACCAAAGATGGCTATGGTTTCCTAGCCATTGACATGAGTTGTCCTTTGATAACGAGGTCACATCATTAGGAGAATGATGTGATGGACGAGACCCAAACTATGAACGTAGCATATGATCGTGTCATGTTTATTGTTATCGTTTTCTGCATGTCAAGTATATGTTCCTATGACCATGAGATCATGCAACTCACTGACACCAGAGGAGTACCTTGTGTGTACCAAATGTCGCAACGTAACTGGGTGACTATAAAGGTGCTCTACAGGTATCTCCGAGGGTGTTTGTTGAGTTGGCATGGATCAAGACTAGGATTTGTCGCTCCGTCTGACGGAGAGGTATCTCAGGGCCCACTCAGTAATACAACATCACAAGAAGCTTGCTAGCAATGTGACTAATGAGTTGGCCACGGGATCTTGTATTACGGAACGAGTAAAGAGACTTGCCGGTAACGAGATTGAACTAGGTATGGGGATATCGACGATCGAATCTCGGGCAAGTAACATACCGATAGACAAAGGGAACTACATACGGGATTATCTGAATCCTTGACAGCGAGGTCCAACCGATAAGATCTTCATATAATATGTGGGAACCAATATGGGCATCTAGGTCCCGCTATTGGTTATTGACCGTAGAGGTGTCTCGGTCATGTTTACCTAGTTCTCGAACCCGCAGGGTCTACACACTTAACGTTTAGTGACGATATTAGTATAGTTGAGTCATTATGGTGGTTACCGAGGGCTGTTTGGAGTCCCGGATGAGATCCCGAACGTGATGAGGAACTCCGGAATAGTTCGGAGGTGAAGATCGATATATTGGACGAAGGGTATTGGAGTCCGGAAGTGTTCCGGGGTTACCGGGTGATGGCTAGCATGACCGAAAGGGGTTTCGGGGGGGGGGGCGATAAGTGTTGGGGGGGGCATGGGCCAAGGGGAGGGGGCAAACCAGCCCACTAAGGGGCTGTGCGCCCCGCTCACTCCTTCCCAAGTTTCTAGAGGAGGTGAGGGCGCCACCCCTAGGGTTCACACCCCTTTGCCTTGATGGCCAAGTCTCCTAGGGGGAAAACCCATCTAGGGTTTCCCTCTTGTGGCCGCAGGCCCAAGATGGGATCTCCTAGGGGCGCCCCCTCTCCCCCTTCCCCCAATATATAGATAGGTAGAGAGAGGGCAGCCGCACCCATACACGCCTTGGCGCTGCCCCTCCCACTAGTAGGAAAAGGCCTACTAATGGCACACCCAATTTGGCCATTAATGGCGCATTAGTGGTGCGCCATTAGTGCCACGCCATTAGTATATTTTACTAATGGCGCACCTCTGGTGCGCCATTAGTATCTGGTATACTAATGGCGCACCACAGATACGCCATTAGTATACACAACAGTGCACCATTAGTATGCCTCCCAGGGGGCCATGTATACCCAGATGCTTTGGCATACTAATGGCGCACAACAACAAGATGCGCCATTAGTAACTTCGGCATAGTAATGGCGCACTGTCTAATGATGCGCCATTAGTATCCGTTGGCATACTAATGGCGCACTGTGATGTGATGCGCCATTAGTATGAATATTAGGTTTTTTTATTTTTTAATTTTCTGTTTTTTGCACAGGTTACAAAATGTATAATTGGACAGAATATAGACAGCACACATCAACAACAGATTCATCGAATACAATAGAAGATTAGTCTCTGAATACAACTCATCATATTAGTCTCCGAATACAATTCATCATATTAGTCTCCGAATTGAAAAGACCGAACAAAGATAGAACATTATATTACAAGTCTCGAGACCGCGAGTAGCGAGTTTGTCTTCACATTACAAGTCGATATCGATCATCTAAACTACCATCACATAGAAGAGAGCTGCGGTCATCACGATGAGCATCATCACGATGAAACTCGTCTTCATCCGGTTCCTCCAACGCTCCCTCCCCTCTCCCGCTAGATAGCGGGCGTATCTAGATTCGGCCTCGGCCCTAGTGGTGTACCCTTTGTAACTGTTACCGCTGAATCGGTGAACCTGTCTCCGACACTCATCCCAGTCGTCGTAGACTCCGGGAACCTTACCCTTGTACAGGACATACGACGGCATTGCTATGCACTAGCCAAACGAAACGTTAGTACCAATTCACAGACAATACATAAGCAATATATAAGTATGCAACAGAACGATCGAAAGAGAAAAGCAAGACATTAATAGCATCGATTACATCTAAGTTGACCGACTCTCGAAACCAAAGAGACATACTACAAGTTCATTAAAGTTTAATTACAACATGAGCCAATCAATGTTTCAGAACTAGACACAGCATCACTGCTTTCGACTCGACTCAAGGGACCGGAGCGTGGATGAAGCCGCCGTCTATCGTGGGAGTCATGAAATCACGGGCGTTGTCAGCCTGCATTTGTAGCATTGTGTCGATGTGACTGTTGGACGGTTGATTTCTAAGGTAGAACTGCCCCGAGGTATGAAGGACATCTTGATGGATGATTTCCGCAAACTCCGACTGGATGCGAAATAATTCTTGTCTAATGTCCGCGTCCTGTATTGCCGACACGCTCGCGGCCCAATCTTTGAGTTTACTCGGTAGCAGAAGTTGATGATGGTCCCGTACGATCGCCCGCATGTGATGGATGGCGTAGTAGGCACCCTTCTGACCGCCAGGCGGCTGCTTGACGCAGCAGAAAGTCGTATTGTGGGAGAACACGTGCTTGCTGTACTTACGAACTGTCCTGGTGAAGGTGCCTCCAGATTTGGCGTAGCCGGGGAGAACATCATCAAGAACCTTCTTGATATTTTTGTAGTCTACGTTCGACTAACGGTCCAGGTCGAAATACGTGGCCATGGAATATTTGGGTCTTAGGAGGATGAGCGTGCAATGTGTGTCACTGCAGAAAACACGGAATGTTAAAAGAAAAACGATCGAAATCTAAGAATTCATATGTTACGGGGCGGTTGAGGGGAGGACTTACTCGGGAAAGTAAGGCACGAGGAAGTTATCCTTATCTCGGTTTGCCAGAATGACGCCTTCGAGGTAAGAACACGCGACTTGCCGGTCCCCAGCGCTGCCCAAGATCTTGGCACGCATGTAGAAGGGGTCAACTATCACGATGTCCGTGGTCTTGTCGCGAATGATCCGCATCTCCATACTCAGCGAAAATAGCCGAACGAAGGTGTAGTGCAGCGGATGAAGGTTCAACATAGCATGGATGTCATCAAACCGCAGGACGATCGTACCCCCGATGGAGTTATCCACAAAGCCCATGCCCTCTGGCACCTTGGCCGCGAAAACCGGGTATGCCACATCCTTCTCTCCGAGACGCCGCTTCTCCAAAGAAAGAACACTGTCATGCAGACTCCGCATAGCACCGGTTGCAGCATTGAGCATATTTCTCGGTAGCATCGGCCCGCCACATGCACCCTCCTCATTACATCCTCAGGTGAAGGTGGCCCGTCCTGAGCCCGGATCGTACTCGGTGCCGGCTGTCTCGCACCCTTGTTAGTCTTTCTTTTTCGTGCCTTCTTCTTCTCCTGTAATGGGACCGAGTTCTGCTCACAGACCGCCTTCTTGAGTGTGTTGGGGCTGATAATATTCCGCACCTCGCCTATCTGAGGCTCGGTGAAGTCGGCAGCTGGATGCGTCTCCTGAGAGCTAAACGGCAGACGACGCCTGTTGCAACTTTGCTTCTCCGCGGTACCAGCTAGATCGCGCACGTCTTTAGTTGGGTTGGGTTCTTGAGAAGGAGGCCCCATGAAGTCGCCACCGTACCCATGATCGGCAAAGTACTGATCGACGTTAGCAAATGTATCGTCGTCGTCGTCGTTCTAATCCTGTGCCATATGCATGTTTGGATCCAGTGGCATAGGGATGTCCGGCACCATTGCGGCGGTCTTGCCATGGGGCCGACCTGGCGCCGACACGACTGGCGGTGTTGTCTTTGGGGTGGTGTCCCCCGCCCCCAAACGAATTTGGCTCTTCGTCCAAAGCAGGGGCCAGATAAGGCAGGCGCTGAGGGTCATCACATCATCATCGTCGGCCCCGACGGGTCAAATCGGAGGTAACACCTCGTCGCAACCTGACAGCACCCGAACCAGTTGAACCCTAAACAAGTTGGGTGGCATCTGGGTACCGTGGAACAAGGGGTTGCCCGGTTGAACGATTTTGCCCTTGGCGACATCGACCAACTCGTTGTTCACGAAGTGCAGGAGAGTGCACGAAACGTCGGCGGCGCCCTGCGAAAACATGTAGGGCGTCAGGGATGCCCAGTCAAAGGCAAGGAGATGAAGTCCTCGGCCGAGAGAGGCTTAATTAGTTACTGTGATGATGGCGTCGAGCTCGGCTAATGTCGAGGCACCGCCAACGGCGGGCGTGCAGTTGACGGAGGGGCCGCTTGCTGCAGAGGCGCCGGCCGGCGTACACCCGGGTGCATTAAGCTCCCGTGCCGGCGTCGGAGACACCAATGTCGCCTCCACCGGAGACACCAATGGCCCCGCCATCGCGTTCTGCGAGTTGCTGACCGTGAAGCTAGGAATCGGGGGCGGCCCCTGTTGGCCGCTTGCAATCCACGCACTCAACCCCTCAATCAAGATAGGCACAATGGCGGTGATTGTCGCTCCGAGCTGTTGTTGCACTTGCTCTTGGACAATCTCCGGAATCCGCGCCACCTGTGCCTTGAGTTCTTGAACCTCGCGCGCCTGGCTTTCCGAGCTGGTCTTTTTCTCCTTTCGCGCCACCTGATAACCATCGCTCTTCATGTCCTTAGCCTCGGTGTAGAATGTGTAGCCGTTGATATCGTACGCCTCATAGGTCATCAGGTTGAATCTCCGGAATCCGCGCCACCTGTGCCTTGAGTTCTTGAACCTCGCGCGCCTGGCTTTCCGAACTGGTCTTTTTCTCCTTTCGCGCCACCTGATAACCATCGCTCTTCATGTCCTTAGCCTCGGTGTAGAATGTGTAGCCGTTGATATCGTACGCCTCATAGGTCATCAGGTTGTGCTCGGCGCCCTGTGACAAGGCGAATATGAGTTGTTCTTCCGCGGAAGAATCCTCATGTAAAGGGTACGACAAAAGCTTCTGCTTGAACCAACGCGTGAAACATGAGTTGTGCTCTTTGATTATATCTCCGTCCATCCTCTGTTGGCCCCGGTCATTGTACGTCTTCTCAATAAAGGTTTTGTGCTCTACCACCCAAGGATCGACCACGTCTATGTGTTGTAGCGCGACTAGGTTTGCTCTTTCAAAGTCGGCGAGTCGACCCTCGAAGTCGACATGCATTTCGCGGCGACCCTCGCGGTGACCCCATCCAGCGAGCCTGCCGAGGTGCCTGTTGACGGGCAGACCAACGGGGTTCTCGATGCCTAGATAATTCGTGCAGTAGGAGATGCACTCTTCGGTCAGAAAGCCCCTGGCTATGCTTCCCTCTGGACGTGACATGTTGCGAACGTATCCTTTGATGACACCATTCATCCTTTCGAACGGCATCATGCTGTGCAGGAACGTCGGCTCGAGTTGGATGATATCGTCCACGATATGGACCAGCAGATGCACCATAACGTCGAAGAATGCGGGCGGGAAGTACATCTCAAGCTCGCATAGTATCACCACGATCTCTTCCTGTAGCCTTCTGAGTTGCCTCACGCCAACAGACTTCCGAGAGATGACGTCGAAAAAGTTGCATAGGCCAAATAGGGTTTCACGGACGTGCGCGTCCATGATCCCACGGATTGCAACTGGAAGTATCTGCGTCATCAGCACGTGACAGTCGTGAGACTTCATCCCGCTGAACTTCAGCTTCGCTGGGTCTAGGTATCTGCTTATCTTCCCCGCGTAACTGTAAGGAAGTTTTACTCCTACGAGGCAGGTGAAAAACTGCTCGATCTCCTCCTGACTTAGAGTGAAGCACGCGGGAGGTTAGTCATTTCCGGTCTTCTTGGCCTTTTTGCCTTTGCGACGACTTTCCGTGTCCTGCTTCGCCTCATCATCATCATCATCATCATGATCATCATATATAGCGTGAAGCTCCTGCCTGATGCCCATTGATTTCAAGTCTGCCCTTGCTT
The DNA here is from genome assembly GCA_902687465.1 of Secale cereale. Taxonomy (NCBI): domain Eukaryota; kingdom Viridiplantae; phylum Streptophyta; class Magnoliopsida; order Poales; family Poaceae; genus Secale; species Secale cereale. The sequence continues at coordinate 487,212,159 of LR738711.1, forward strand.
TCGGCCCATCTTTGGTCCTCTCTGGCATGTTGAGCAGGGTACCAAGCAGACTCTCGCACACGTTCTTCGTGATATGCATTACATCAAGGCTGTGAGGCACACGGTGGATCTTCCAGTACGGCAAGTCCCAGAAAACAGACCTCGTTTCCATACCTTCAGCAGCGGCTCTGGCGCCTTTCGCTTCTTTCCCGACTCTAGCGCCTTTTGCTTCTTTCCTGGCAGTGGGCAAACTTTCCAATTTTTCAACAGCTTGTCTATTTCCTCGCCGCTCCTCGTACGCGGGCGTCCTCGGGGTTCGGTTTCACCATCGAACAGATCCTTGCGTTTTCTCCACAGGTCATCTTCGCGAAGCCACCTTCGATGTCCCATGAACACGGTTTTCTAAGACCCGGGATCTCTATCTAGCTGGCGATACATTGTGTCATCCCTGCACCTGATGCATCCAGAAAATCCGTGGACCACCTGTCCGGCGACATATCCGTATCCGAGATAGTCGTGCACCGTCGTGAGCAGCGCGGCTCTCATAGGGAAATATTCTTTCTTTGCGGCGTCCCACGTATTGGCTGGCGTTTTCCACAGCGTGTCTAGCTCCTCTTTCAGCAGCCCCAGATACAGATTGATGTCGTTCCATGGTTGTTTCGGTCCTTCAATTAGCATACTCATGTGAATGTACTTCCTCTTCATGCACAACCAGGGGGGAAGGTTGTACATCCACACAAACACAGGCCAGGTGCTATGTGTGCTTCTCTGGCTGCCAAACGGATTGACTCCATCGGTGCTCGCGCCCAGCACGATGTTCCTTGGATCGTTCCCAAATTCTAGGTCTTCGAAGTTCAACGCTTGCCACTGGCTCGCATCCTTAGGGTGACTCAGTATCTTGTCTTTTTATCTATCTTCGGATCATTTGCGTCATCTTCTCGCTTCTTCTCCTCCCTATCCGCGTGCCAACGCAAGAGCTTTGCTACCTTAGGGTCCGCGAAATACCGCTGTAGACGAGGAGTTATCGGGAAGTACCACACCACTTTTCGAGGAGCTTTCTTCCTCTTCTTGTATCGAGTGACGCCGCACACCGGACATATGGTAGACTCCGCGTGCTCGTCCCGATAAATGATGCAATTGTTCATGCACACATGGTATTTCACGTGCGGTAAATCCATAGGACACACGATTTTATTCGCCTCCTCCAAACTGGTGGGGCACTTGTTCCCCTTGGGAAGACGTTCATGCCAGAATGACGTATTCTCGTCGAAGCATGTGTCGGTCATTTTGTGTTTTACTTTCATCTCCAGAGCCATGAGCGTTACTTTCAGGCGGGTATCCTCGGGCCTGCATCCTTCATACAATGGAGTAATCGCGTCTAACTCAAGTTGATCGATCTTGGCTTTCTCTCGGGCGGCAGCTCTTGTGTTATCGGTCTGCTTGAGAAGTAGCTCTTGAATATGAGGGTCCTGCACCCAGCCCATCGATGGTCCAGCGTCGTCTGCTCCGCCGGCATCATCATCTTCATGATCATGCCCGTCGTCTGCTCCGGCATCTTCCTCATCATCATGTCCTGCATCTTCTACATGATGACTGTGTACAACATCACCGTCGTGATCATCTCCTAGGGATTCTTCGTCTTCTCGCCCGCCCGAGCCGCGGTGGTTGTCTTGCTGCCCTTCCTCATTTCTTGCCCGGCCCCCATGGACGACTTCGTAGTCATCTTCATCACCTTGCCACCGATAGCCATCCATGAAACCACGCAAGAGCAGGTGGTCCCGCACCTACCCGGAATCCGGGTCCGCAATAAGGCTCTTCAGCTTGCATCTTCGACACGGACATCTTATCTCCGTCTCGTTCTTTTGAAGCATCTCGGCCTTCGCGGACCTCAAAAACCTATTCACGATGCCTTCGGTCATCATGCGCACCACGGTCGCCTGCGGGGTAGAGCAAAACGATATTTTAGAACCAAGAAAAAATTTGCCATGACTTTCTTTAAAAATAGGACAAAAAAGAATGCTTAATGCCAAAATTCTCACCGAAACGGAAATGAATCAACATTCCGAGAAAATATTGGCAACTATCGCATTTCAAATACCGGTACACCTCCAAACACAAACACATATGCAACACAACAAACATATGCAACACCACGAACATACATAGATCTAGCTAGGCCATACAAAGTGCATGTGCACATTGTTGTAGGGAGAACAACATAAATATAGCTTCCCCCTTACTTACCTATCAAAACAAGGTAATTTAACCACTTAATTTGAATGAATCTATGGTGGAAATGAGGTGAAAAAGACGAGGGACCCGAGACAAGGAGGAGGTGGAGAGAATGAAGTGGGGAGAAAGTGAGTGTGGGTAGGAGAGGCTGTCCAAAATATCTTGTTGCTGCCCACTTACTAATGGTGCACCAACTATAAATGCGCCATTAGTAATCAAGGTTACTAATGGCGCATCTTCAGTTAGTGCGCCATTACTAGTTTTGAAAAAAAATACTAATGGTGCACTGTCCCACAGTGCGCCATTACTAGTTTAAACTAGTAATGGCGCACTGTGGAACAGTGGCCACTAGTAGTTTTGCAAAAAAAAGAATAAAAAATATAATAAAAAAAGAACATTAGTGGCGCACTTTCTTGCAGGTGCGCCATTACTAGTTACAACTAGTAATGGCGCACTGTGTCTGGATGCGCCATTAGTATGTTTGGACAGGCGCACTAGTTCAAAAAAATTTTTTGATACTAATGGCACACCCTGGGCCAGGTGCGCCATTAGTAGTTTGAACTCTAATGGCATATTAGAGGTTGGTGCGCCATTAGTATATACTAATGGCGCACTGGTTGTTTGGTGCGCCATTAGTGTCAATTCCATCTATAGCCCTTTTCCTAGTAGTGTCCTCTCCCGTAGCTCTTCTTCACATACGCGTAGTGCTTAGGGATGCTCTGCCACAATTCCCCCACCTCCGCCGCCACCATGCCATCTGCTGCCGGAGGACTCGAGCTACTACTCCACCTTCACTCGCTAGATCGAGGAGGTGAAGGCGTCATCAAGCCGTACTTGTGTTGAACGCAGAGGTGCCGTCCGTTCGACACTAGATCGGAGTTCGCGGGGCGGATCGTGATTGGATCGCGAAGACGTACCACTACATCAACCATGTTCTTGAACGCTTCCGCTTAGTGATCTACAAGGGTATGTGGATCCAACTCTCCTATCGTAGATGTGCATATCCTAGATTGATCTTGGGTGTTCGTAGGAATTTTTTTATTTCCCATGCAACGTTCCCCAATAGGCAGGCAGGAAGGTGCCACCATATTTAGCATCAGCCCCGGCTCCGCTGGAAGGAGCAGTGCTGGGGACATCCATGGCCCCGAGCATTGCACCCCAGGATGGCGCCGGAATTCCCAATGGCCTCGTCGCCGGGACGACGAGCATCGACGATTCACGGCAGAAGACGACATTGATAACCCACAAGCATAGGGGATCTGTAATGCCCCGGATGTAATACTTTCCCTTTTGGGCATATAATATATCTCCGGCTTCATCTATTCCATTTCGGGTTCTTTGTCTTTCGGGTGTTCGTCGTTTTGTTGTGTGTGTGTGTGGCATTCATTCATATCATGTAGACATGTGCATCACATTGCATTTGTGTTGTCGGTTGCATCCGGTTCCACGCGTTCCTTCCCGTTGTCCGTTTCGCGTTCCGGAGCTCCCTCACTTGTCCGTGGCATCCCGTAGGCCAACTTTGGTGTTTGGCCGTGTAACGTTACCGGTGTGGCGCGAGACTTGTCGTGTGTTGTTGTGTTGTTGTGTGCAACCCGCCTGTCAAATCTCGTCGCGTTTGGAGTCCGTTTGCTATCCCAACAACACCCCCTACTTTGTGGCCCAAAAACACCCCCTCAGTCAGCCCACTAGTCTTCCCTAGGCCCATCCTGACTCCCCTCGCGATCGGATCCGTCGGATCGTGATCGGAGGGCTCCTAAACACCTAAAAACCCTAACCCTAGCAGATCTGATATTTATAGAGCCCCCTTAGGTCCATTTTGGGCATCCCTAACCTCTAGCTTCTCCTCCCCTATTTTTTTGGATCCAACCAGCCCCCTCACTACCACTTGGCTTCTCCCATCGAGCCAGCCGCCGTTTTCGTCGAAGGAACCAGCCACCGCTCCGACCAGATCCCTCCGTTCCCGATCGGGTCAACGCAGCCTCCAGTGCCGGCCTCGATCGATCTGCTCCCCCCGCGTGGACCACATCGTCGCTGGGCCGCCCTTCCCACTTCGCCCGACCGCCTGAGTCCCTTCGCTCGCCTGCCAGGACCACATCGCCCCGCACAGGCCCGTTCCGCCTCGGCTCTCCATCGCCACATCGCCAGGCCGCGCCAGCCGCCTCCCTTCTGGGCCGAGGACCACTTCATCGCCCCTCCGTTCCTCAGGCCGCCAGGCGGGCCGCCACTCCACCCAGGCTCCGCGCTGGGCCACCGCGCCGCCCAGGCCCAGCCGGACCGCCTCCGCGCCGCCAGGGCAGGAGCCCCGGGCCAGGCCGTGCCTCTCCGCCGCTCCCGCGGGCCAGGCCGCCCTCCGCCTCCAGTCCTCCCTTCGGCCTCCTCTCGGGCCAGATCCGCGGGCCCGAGCCCATCTCCTCTCGGTTCTAGGTTATCTCAAAAACCACTAAGTCCCTGATGTTTTGATCTATGATGCAATATTCAACTGCTGATAACTTTTTGTGTGGATGTCCGTTTCGCGCAAATAGCATGTCCAGACGTTCGAGGTGAATAGCACTACGTTTCATATCTTTGTGCCATGCATGTTAGAGATCATCTAGATGCTTAAATTTCTATTGCAAGAGTGCATCCCGATATAATTGCTGCTATGTGATGTTTTTATGCCATCTTTGCTATGTGATATCTTTTAGCTCGGTTATCCGAATGATGCAAATGACATGTCCACGTGTTCGTCTTGCCATGCTCTACATGTTGCGTGTGTTAGGTTGCATGATAGATTTATTCTTGCCATGTATATCCTCGTTGCAAAGTGCCATGTGGCTGTGATGTTGTTTCACTTGTTATGAAATGCCATCTTGTTGAGCTCATTGCTATCGTTGCGTTTATCTCCATGATGCATGCTTGTGTGTTTCGGAATTACCATCATGTGTACTTTGATGTGGTGCTTACCACTTGCCATGTTTAGTTTCGAGGTGACTTAAACTTGCTCTTTTAGATGCCATGATGAAACTGCTGTTTTAGCACTTTGTGGATTTTCACTAAGTCTGAAATATGTAACGTTCCGATGCCATGTTTGCTTGCTGCTCTAGGACAAACCATGATAGTTGTGGGGTGGATCTTGATGGTTCCTTGTTGTATATATTGTTGGCTTTCCGTTCATGTTCTCACATGCCTATTTAAGTGGCTGTAGCATGTTTAACTTTTGCTCCAAAGTTTCAATAAAATTCTGCTGTCAGAATTTTATTGTCAAGTTCAATATGTCCAAGCTTGTTGCTATTGATCCGTGGCTCCTTTGGGGGTGCACCTTTGGACTTATTTGCTGTAGGATATGTCTAGTTTATGTTCATGCTCTTTGCCATGTTGTTTGGGTGCTGTAGCTTATTTTTTCTAGTGCTCCGAAGTTGCTATGTTGCTGTAATTTTCAGCTTTCGCTCGTTTCTTGTTTCGGGCATAACTTTTAGCCCGTAGCTCCGATTTCAGCGAGTCTTATATGAAACTTGATTAATTTTCCGTGTAGATTAATAATCTCCTGTTGTTATCATGTTTTGAGGTGTTCTGCTTGAGTGCTATTTTCCGTGCTCCGTGTGCATCCTTAGTGCATCCATCATGCATCCATCATTTTGCTGTGCGCATTGCATCTTGTTAATTCGTGCCTTGTGTGATTGTATTGCTTAGAGCTGGAAGCTGAGACCGAGTACGAGTACGAGCACGAGGTTACCAATGAGGTTGAGCACGAGGACCCTTCTTACGATCCGAACGACTTCTCTTCAGGCAAGATGACCGAACCCCGATAAGATTACTATCTTTGCCTATTGCTAGTAGTTCCGCTCTATAGTTTTGCCTCGATGCCCATGTTCTTCCTGTCAGCCTCCTACTTGTAACCATGACCATGTTTAACCACCCTACCTATGCAAACCGTTGCTTGGCTAAGTACGCTTCGCTCAGCCCTTCTTATAGCATTGCTAGTTGCAGGTGAAGTTCGAAGATGCTTGCTTCATGTTGAAGTTTTGTTGGGTTATATCACACTATATAAATGCTTAAAAATGAAATCATCTATATATTGGCAAGGGTGGAAGGCTAAGCCTTTTGCTTGGTGATTTGTTCCACTCATGCCGTTAGAAACCGTTTAAACCGGTGTTATGTTCCTTGATTATGCGTTCCTAACACGGTTGGGGTGTATGGGACCCCCTTGATAAACCGCTAAGTGCTAAGTCTTTTCCAGCAAGTCCCAACATTGGTACTATTTGCGTAATAACAAATTAAACTTGCATAGGGAGTTATAAACCCTTTTTTCTTAATCAACAACCCCGGGCCAGTGCTCCACATGAGTGTTGGTCCGAACTGGGCAACCTGCGGGGCCACCTCGAGGAAACTCAAGGGCTGGTAAAAACTCGTAGCTTGTCCCATCCGGTCGTGTCCTGAGACTTAGATACGCGTGGCTACTATCAGGGTGTCGACACGTCGGGAGGATTTGCTGGATTAGCCTTACCTTAGTTCGGAGTATCTTGAGCACGGGATTCCGAGAATACTCAGGTCTTCCCACCTTGGAGTTGCGACTCCGCGGATCATGGGCTTGTAATGGGTCAAGTTGGAACACCCCTGCAGGGTTATGAACTTTTGAAAGCCGTGCCCGCGGTTATGTGGCAGATGGGAGCTTGTTAATATCCGGTTGTAGATAACTTTACACAATGTTTCAATACACTACCAGCGTGTGTTCCATGACTGTCAATTTCCGAATAGGGATTCGAGAGTTGAACACGGTGGGGTTATGTTTGTTGAGCTTTAGCTAGGATCACTTCGTGATCATCTCTCGACCGAGGCCTTCTCTTCTCGCACTCTCTCACGTAAGCTAGTGCTAGTTGCTGCTGCAGACACTTATTCTTTTCTTCAGCCTTATCCTCTCGCAAGGCTTAAATAGTCTTGTTACCCGGGAATGGGATTGCTGAGTCCTCTGTGGCTCACAGTTACTTCACCACCAGATGCAGGTCCAGTTGTGAGCTATCCAGGTGATGGCACCGAGCTAGACTGGGAGTACGATGAGGAGCGTAGTCGATACTATGTTCGTTATCCTGATGATCAGTAGTGGAGACTTCTACTAGGATTCAATCCGCCTGTGGATTTAAATTATGTTTGGTATCTTATCTTTTGGAATTTACCCTTAGAGGGCAGTGATGTTTTAAATGTATGATGTTTGAGACATATATTGTATTTGTGTGACGTGGCGAGTGTAAGCCAACTATGTTTATGTTTTCCATCCCCCTTTTACATGAGTTGTGCAAAGATACCAGACTTGCGATCATTCCAGCATGGGGTTATGTCTCTAAGTCGTGCCTCGACACGTAGGAGATATAGCTCCATCCTGGGCATTACAAGTTGGTATTCAGAGCCTTCTCCGACCTAGGAGCCCCCACTGTTTGATCGAATCGTTGACGGTCGAGTCTAGGCACACACTGAAAAATGTTTTGAGTCCTATATATTATATCGGAGAGTAGGATTTCTTTGCTTCTCATCTCCTTTCTCTTTGGTGAGGACTCCTGACGTCTACTCTTGTCTCTTCTACTTTCAAAAATTGCAAAAAAAAATTAGGAATCTCGCGAGTATTCTGGGATTGTTTCGATGTTCTTGTGACGAGAATATTGTTCTCGATGCCTCCTGACATTAGGGGTTGTGGCAGTGTCCCGGGGAGTTGAGCTTCGGGGTATTGTCGTCACAAGCATATCGCGGCAGTACTAAATACTTAAGACGGCCGACATCGAAAATCTCTCCTATAGGGCCAGTGGCAAGATAACCCCGACATCACCCAGTACTAGGGAGGTAGTTCGGGAGTATTGCCATAGCTTGTTATAGTGGATGCTTTTCGAAGGTCCGAGGTAGACAGTTTCCGAGAAAGACTGGTTATGTGTTGAAGGATGGATACACCTGGATGTAGGTTTAGAGTTGATTGCGCGGTGCTTCCCGTGTATCCCCAACACCTGATTGCATAACTGGAATCTTTCGGAAATTAATAGGTGGGTTTATCCAGTAGATCGTAGGCATTCTTCCAACGAATGCAGGTTAGCGAGTTCGGGGTTCTACATTGAGTGAAGTGGTATTCGACCGATGTTCCGATCGGGAGTTGCATCATAAAGGGTCCTTGTCTATGCTGATCCGGGGATTGCAAAACCCTTTCGTAACGCGTTCATATGCTTGCAGCACAAAGATGTTAGAACGAAGCTCCTATCTTGTGTTTGTTCCCGTCTATACCTTGTTGTTTTTCTTATTTTACCTTTTGTCCCCTATGTGGCTTCTCGTGAAGATTGATGTTATCATTTAACTGAGAATTTCATTCGTTCCTCTTGTTCGAATGATTTCATTCGTTCCTATTGTTCGAATGATTATTGTGAAGACTTGTTGCAATTCATTCCATTGATTCAGCTTATACCTTCTGTCAATCAATTGCTGATTCGTGGTCATCTCTTTCAGGATGGCTCCGAAAAAAGTTCCCAACGCTAACCCAGAGGCGGAAAAGGTCCCAGATCGTCCTCCTTCCCCTCCTCCTCCGTCTGAGGCTTGGAGAGCGATTATGCAGACTACAGCTCAGAACACTCAGATGTTGATGCAGATGATGCACCAGATGCAAGCTAATCAAGCTAATCAGGGTGTTCCAGGGAATCAAGGCAACTTCTTCAACCAGCAGCACCATGCTACTCTCAACCAGTTCTTGGCCAATAATCCAAAAGCTTTCAGTTACTGTGTCGACCCTCTTGATGCTGAAGATTGGTTAACCGGCATAAAGAAGCATTTTGAGTGCAGTAACGTAAGAGAAGAGGATTATGTGAAGTTTGCAGCCTTCCAACTCAAAGACCAAGCAGCTGACTGGTGGCAGCAGTACAAAGACTCCAGGCCAGGTCAGGTGATCTCTTGGGAGAATTTCTGCAAGGACTTTCGCTCTCACCACATTCCGACAAGTGTCATCGAGGGTATGCGTGAGCAATTCCGCAACCTGAAGCAGGGCTCTATGACAGTCTATCAGTATAATGTCAAGTTCCAAAACCTCGCCCGCTATGCTAAGGAAGACATTCCTGATGCCAAGAGCAAAATCTACCAGTTCTGTGGAGGTCTCAAAGATGAACTTCAACTTGCTCTCACCTTGTTCGAGCCCGATGAATTCGACAAATTTTATAATATGGCTTTGAAACAAGAGCCAGCTCAGCTTAAGATGGAGGCTTCTAAAAAGAGAATTCGAGATGCCGTTCACTCTTCCTCATCGTCTCAGATGGTCTCGAAGCAACAGAAATTCTGGCTTCCTCCTCCTCCAGTGATTCGAGCTCCTTACAACAACTCCAACAACTCCAACAGCAACAAGAACTCTAGTGGACGTGGTTTCTCCCACCCACCCAACCCGAGCAACAAGTCGAGGAACCAGTTTCAGTCTCAAGGCTCCAAGTCAAGTGGCTCTCATTTCCGTCCTCTTTCAGAAGTGGTTTGCAACAAGTGCACTCAGAAAGGTCACTATGCCAACAGATGTCCGAATCCGAAGCGTCTTCCACCTCCTCCACCTGTGAGTTCAGCTATTGTCAAGCATGATCGAAAGTCTGCAAGGGTCAATCTGATGAATGCAGCACAAGCGGAGAATTCTTATGGTGTCATTTTGGGTAACCTTCTAGTTAACTCTATCCCTGCTAAAGGTTTGTTTGATTCGGGTGCTACATGTTCTTTCATGTCATATCCATTTGCATCCAAGAATAATGTTCACTCTGAAGCTCTACCAAGACCTTTGAGTGTTATATCACCTGGCAAGAGATTGAGTTCTAGTATGGTGGCTCCGAATGTTTCTATTCGCATGGGTGATTATCGTTTTCTGGCTAATCCAGTGATTCTTGGTAATTTTGACATCGACCTCATCCTCGGAATGGATTGGCTTTCTCAGCATGATGCTCACATTGATTGTGCACAGAAGGAAGTCAATATGACTCATCGTGATGAAGATGTGATTATCTTTGCCTCCAGGGATAACACTATCAGGCTTTTCTCTCTCAATGATAAGGGCGAAATTAATGCCATATCTCAAATTCCGGTGGTAAATGAATATCAAGACGTCTTTCCTGAAGAACTTCCAGGCATGCCTCCACACCGTCAGGTGGAATTTGTCATTGAACTCGGGCCGGGTACTGAGCCAGCATGCCGGCATCCGTACGAGCTCTCTCCGGACGAATTGAAGGAATTGAAGAAGCAGCTTGATAAACAGGAGAGTATGGGTCTCATCAGGCCTAGTACGTCTCCATGGGGCTGTGGCGTCTTATTTGTCAAGAAGAAAGATGGCACGGAGCGTCTCTGTGTTGATTACCGGCCATTGAACAAGAAGACAATAAAGAACAAGTATCCGCTCCCCAACATCAACGAACTCTTCGAGCAGCTCAAAGGAGCTAAAGTGGTCTCTAAGCTTGACCTCCGAATGGGCTATCACCAAATTCGCATTCGCGAGGAAGACATTCCCAAGACGGCCTTCAGAACGATCTACGGTTCATACGAGTATACTGTCATGTCCTTTGGTCTCACCAATGCTCCTCCTACCTTTTCGAGGATGATGCACCACATCTTCAACCCCTATACTGGCGAGTTTGTGCTTGTGTATCTGGATGATATTCTGGTGTTTTCCAAGAATGAAGAAGATCACGAAAAGCACTTACGTCTGGTTCTTGATCGTCTCCGAGAGCATAAGTTCTATGCCAAGTTCTCTAAGTGCGAATTTTGGCTCGATAAGGTTTTGTACCTGGGCCATATCATCTCAGCTGACGGTATTGTGGTTAATCCCGAGAAAGTTGAAGCAATTGTCAACTGGGAAGCTCCTCAGAACGTCACGCAACTCCGTAGTTTTCTGTGTCTTGCCAGCTATTGCAGAAGGTTCGTTGAGAACTTCTCCAAGATTGCCAAACCTCTTTCCAACTTGCTTCAGAAGAATGTCAAATACTTTTGGTCTGCAGAGTGTGAAGTGGCATTCAAAACTCTCAAAGAAAAGCTCGTCTCTGCTCCAGTTCTGACTCCTCCAGATGAATCCAAGCCCTATGAAGTATTCTGTGATGCTTCTCTTCAAGGACTTGGTGGTGTGCTTATGCAAGATAAGAGAATTGTGGCTTATACTTCTCGTCAGCTCAACCCAAGTGAGAAGAACTATCCCACACATGATCTCGAGCTAGCAGCTGTGGTACATGCTTTGATTACATGGAGACATCTGTTGTTGGGCAGAAAAGTCGACATCTTCACTGATCACAAGAGCTTGAAGTACATCCTCACACAGCCGAATCTGAACCTCCGTCAGACTCGTTGGGTTGAAATGATCCAAGAGTATGATCCCAGCATTGAATACACTCCTGGCAAGGCAAATGTGATTGCAGATGCTTTGAGCAGAAAGGCATATTGCAACAGCCTTCTTATTAAGCCGTTCCAGCCTGAGCTTTGTGAAGCATTCAGGAAACTCAACCTCCAAGTTGTACCGCAGGGTTTTCTTGCAAATCTTCAAATTGCTCCTACCTTGGTAGATCAGGTCCGTGAGGCCCAACTCAGGGATACCATGGTGAAGAAGGTGAAACATGGTATTGCAAAGGGCACTCCAAAATACAAGTGCTTTCGTGTTGATGAGAGAGATAACTTGTTCTTCGAGGACAGACTCGTTGTTCCCAAAGGTGATCTCAGGAAGCTCATAATGGAAGAAGCACATGATTCTCTCCTTTCCATTCATCCTGGAAGCTCCAAGATGTATCAAGATCTCAAGCAATCTTACTGGTGGACACGCATGAAAAGGGAGATTGCCCAATTCGTGAATGAATGTGATGTTTGCAGAAGAGTGAAAGTAGAACATCAACGTCCAGCCGGTCTTCTCCAACCTCTTCCTATTCCCGAGTGGAAGTTCGACCACATTGAAATGGACTTCGTCACTGGCTTTCCTAAATCCAAGAGAGGGAATGATTCTATCTTCGTGGTGATTGACAATCTTACCAAAGTCGCTCACTTCCTGCCAGTCAAAGAATCAATCAATGCAGCTCAATTGGCAGAGCTGTACACTTCCAGAATTGTGTCCTTACATGGCATTCCTCAAGTTATCTCCTCAGACCGTGGAAGTTTGTTCACATCCAGGTTCTGGGACTCCTTTCAGTCCGCCATGGGCACTAAGATCAGGTTCAGCACTACTTTTCATCCTCAGACTAGTGGGCAAGTCGAGCGAGTGAATCAGATTCTAGAAGACATGCTCAGAGCCTGTGTCATCTCTTTTGGCATGAAATGGGAAGACTGCCTTCCATTTGTCGAGTTCTCTTACAACAACAGCTTTCAAGCAAGTGCAGGCAAAGCTCCGTTTGAAATCCTCTATGGAAGAAAGTGCTGTACCCCTCTCAACTGGTCTGAAACAGGCGAACGTCAACTTCTTGGCAATGACTTGATCTCAGAAGCCGAAGAAATGTGCAAAGTCATACGTGAGAATCTCAAGGCCGCTCAGTCGCGTCAGAAGAGCTACTATGACGGCAAGCATCGTGATTTGGCTTTCAACATTGATGATCATGTTTATCTCCGTGTGTCTCCGATGAAAGGCACCCAAAGATTCGGTATCAAAGGAAAGCTTGCTCCTAGATACGTCGGGCCTTTCAAGATTCTTGGCAAGAGAGGCGATCTAGCCTATCAACTTGAGCTCCCTTCCAACTTCGCCAATGTTCATGATGTGTTCCATGTGTCTCAACTCCGCAAATGCTTCAAGGCACCTGAACGCATGATTCCGTTCGAAGAGATTGATCTTCAACAAGACCTGTCTTACCGAGAGCATCCTGTTGCTATTCTCGAAGAAACCGAATGCAAGACCCGCAACAAGTCCATCAAATTCTTGAAAGTCAAGTGGTCACATCACACCGACCGAGAAGCTACGTGGGAACGAGAAGATCATCTTCGTTCCGAGTACCCTTCCTTTTTCCAGTCCTAGATCTTGGGACGAGATCTTTTTGTAGTAGAGGAGAGTTTGTAATGCCCCGGATGTAATACTTTCCCTTTTGGGCATATAATATATCTTCGGCTTCATCTATTCCATTTCGGGTTCTTTGTCTTTCGGGTGTTCGTCGTTTTGTTGTGTGCGTGTGTGGCATTCATTCATATCATGTAGACATGTGCATCGCATTACATTTGTGTTGTCGGTTGCATCCGGTTCCACGCGTTCCTTCCCGTTGTCCGTTTCGCGTTTCGGAGCTCCCTCACGTGTCCGTGGCGTCCCGTAGGCCAACTTTGGTGTTTGGCCGTGTAACGTTACTGGTGTGGCGCGGGACTTGTCGTGTGTTGTTGTGTTGTTGTGTGCAACCCGCCTGTCAAATCTTGTCGCGTTTGGAGTCCGTTTGCTATCCCAACAGCTATTCGTGCGGCCCCAAAGTGCCTCCATTTTGTGGCCCAAAAACACCCCCTCAGTCAGCCCACTAGTCTTCCCTAGGCCCATCCTGACTCCCCTCGCGATCGGATCCGTCGGATCACGATCGGAGGGCTCCTAAACACCTAAAAACCCTAACCCTAGCAGATCTGATATTTATAGACCCCCCTAGGTCCATTTTGGGCATCCCTAACCTCTAGCTTCTCCTCCCCTATTTTTTTGGATCCAACCAGCCCCCTCACTGCCACTTGGCTTCTCCCATCGAGCCAGCCGCCGTTTTCGTCGAAGGAACCAGCCACCGCTCCGACCAGATCCCTCCGTTCCCGATCGGGTCAACGCAGCCTCCAGCGCCGGCCTCGATCGATCTGCTCCCCCGCGTGGACCACATCGTCGCTGGGCCGCCCCTTCCCACTTCGCCCGACCGCCTGAGTCCCTTCGCTCGCCTGCCAGGACCACATCGCCCCGCACAGGCCCGTTCCGCCTCGGCTCTCCATCGCCACATCGCCAGGCCGCGACAGCCGCCTCCCTTCTGGGCCGAGGACCACTTCATCGCCCCTCTGTTCCTCAGGCCGCCAGGCGGGCCGCCACTCCACCCAGGCTCCGCGCTAGGCCGCCGCGCCGCCCAGGCCCAGCCGGACCGCCTCCGCGCCGCCAGGGCAGGAGCCCCGGGCCAGGCCGTGCCTCTCCGCCGCTCCCGCGGGCCAGGCCGCCCTCCGCCTCCAGTCCTCCCTTCGGCCTCCTCTCGGGCCAGATCCGCGGGCCCGAGCCCATCTCCTCTCGGTTCTAGGTTATCTCAAAAACCACTAAGTCCCTGATGTTTTGATCTGTGATGCAATATTCAACTGCTGATAACTTTTTGTGTGGATGTCTGTTTCGCGCAAATAGCATGTCCAGACGTTCGAGGTGAATAGCACTACGTTTCATATCTTTGTGCCATGCATGTTAGAGATCATCTAGATGCTTAAATTTCTATTTCAAGAGTGCATCCCGATATAATTGCTGCTATGTGATGTTTTTATGCCATCTTTGCTATGTGATATCTTTTAGCTCGGTTATCCGAATGATGCAAATGACATGTCCACGTGTTCGTCTTGCCAATGTCTACATGTTGCTTGTGTTAGGTTGCATGATAGATTTATTCTTGCCATGTATATCCTCGTTGCAAAGTGCCATGTGGCTGTGATGTTGTTTCACTTGTTATGAAATGCCATCTTGTTGAGCTCATTGCTTTCGTTGCGTTTATCTCCATGATGCATGCTTGTGTGTTTCGGAATCACCATCATGTGTACTTTGATGTGGTGCTTACCACTTGCCATGTTTAGTTTCGAGGTGACTTAAACTTGCTCTTTTAGATGCCATGATGAAACTGCTGGTTTAGCACTTCGTGGATATTCACTAAGTCTGAAATCTGTAACGTTCCGATGCCATGTTTGCTTGCTGCTCTAGGACAAACCATGATAGTTGTGGGGTGGATCTTGATGGTTCCTTGTAGTATATATTGTTGGCTTCCCGTTCATGTTCTCACATGCCTATTTAAGTGGCTGTAGCATGTTTAACTTTTGCTCCAAAGTTTCAATAAAATTCTGCTGTCAGAATTTTATTGTCAAGTTCAATATGTCCAAGCTTGTTGCTATTGATCCGTGGCTTCTTTGGGGGTGCACCTTTGGACTTATTTGCTGTAGGATATGTCTAGTTTATGTTCATGCTCATTGCCATGTTGTTTGGGTGCTGTAGCTTATTTTTTCTAGTGCTCCGAAGTTGCTATGTTGCTGTAATTTTCAGCTTTCGCTCATTTCTTGTTGCGGGCATAACTTTTAGCCCGTAGCTCCGATTTCAGCGAGTCTTATATGAAACTTGATTCATTTTCCGTGTAGATTCATAATCTCCTGTTGTTATCATGTTTTGAGGTGTTTTGCTTGAGTGCTATTTTCCGTGCTCCGTGTGCATCCTTAGTGCATCCATCATTTTGGTGTGCGCATTGCATCTTGTTAATTCGTGCCTTGTGTGATTGTATTGCTTAGAGCCGGAAGCTGAGACCAAGTACGAGTACGAGTACGAGGTTACCAACGAGGTTGAGCACGAGGACCCTTCTTACAATCCGAACGACTTCTCTTCAGGCAAGATGACCGAACCCCGATAACATTACTATCTTTGCCTATTGCTAGTAGTTCCGCTCTATAGTTTTGCCTCGATGCCCATGTTCTTCCTGTCAGCCTCCTACTTGTAACCATGACCATGTTTAACCACCCTACCTATGCAAACCGTTGCTTGGCTAAGTACGCTTCGCTCAGCCCTTCTTATAGCATTGCTAGTTGCAGGTGAAGTTCGAAGATACTTGCTTCATGTTGAAGTTTTGTTGGGTTATATCACACTATATAAATGCTTAAAAATGAAATCATCTATATATTGGAAAGGGTGGAAGGCTAAGCCTTCCGCTTGGTGATTTGTTCCACTCATGCCGTTAGGAACCGTTTAAACCGGTGTTATGTTCCTTGATTATGCGTTCCTAACACGGTTGGGGTGTATGGGACCCCCATGATAAACCGCTAAGTGCTAAGTCTTTTCCAGCAAGTCCCAACATTGGTACTATTTGCCTAATAACAAATTAAACTTGTATAGGGAGTTATAAACCCTTTTTTCTTTATCAACAACCCCGGGCCAGTGCTCCACATGAGTGTTTGTCCGAACTGGGCAACCTGCGGGGCCACCTCGAGGAAACTCAAGGGCTGGTAAAAACCCGTAGCTTGTCCCATCCGGTCGTGTCCTGAGACTTAGATACGCGCGGCTACTATCAGGGTGTCGACACGCTGGGAGGATTTGCTGGATTAGCATTACCTTAGTTCGGAGTATCTTGAGCACGGGATTCCGAGAATACTCGGGTCTTCCCACCTTGGAGTTGCGACTCCGCGGATCGTGGGCTTGTAATGGGTCAAGTTGGAACACCCCTGCAGGGTTATGAACTTTCGAAAGCCGTGCCCGCGGTTATGTGGCAGATGGGAGCTTGTTAATATCCGGTTGTAGATAACTTGACACAATGTTTCAATACACTACCAGCGTGTGTTCCGTGACTGTCAATTTCCGAATAGGGATTCGGGAGTTGAACACGGTGGGGTTATGTTTGTTGAGCTTTAGCTAGGATCACTTCATGATCATCTCTTGACCGAGGCCTTCTCTTCTCGCACTCTCTCACGTAAGCTAGTGCTAGTTGCTGCTGCAGACACTTATTCTTTTCCTCAGCCTTATCCTCTCCCAAGGCTTAAATAGTCTTGTTACCCGGGAACGGGATTGCTGAGTCCTCTGTGGCTCACAGTTACTTCACCACCAGATGCAGGTCCAGTTGTGAGCTATCCAGGTGATGGCACCGAGCTAGACTGGGAGTACGACGAGGAGCGTAGTCGATACTATGTTCGTTATCCTGATGATCAGTAGTGGAGACTTCTACTAGGATTCGATCCGCCTGTGGATTTAAATTATGTTTGGTATCTTATCTTTTGGAATTTACCCTTAGAGGGCAGTGATGTTTTAAATGTATGATGTTTGAGACATGTATTGTATTTGTGTGACGTGGCGAGTGTAAGCCAACTATGTTTATGTTTTCCATCCCCCTTTTACATGAGTTGTGCAAAGATACCAGACTTGCGATCATTCCAGCATGGGGTTATGTCTCTAAGTCGTGCCTCGACACGTAGGAGATATAGCTCCATCCTGGGCATTACAGGATCACAACAGTTTTTAAGGGTAAAGTATTCAACCTCAAATTTATAGATTCGACACAAGGGGAGCCAAACAATATTTGTAAGTATTAACAGCTGAGTTGTCAATTCAACCACACCTAGAGATTAATTATCTGCAGCAAAGTGATCAGTAGCACAGTAAATGATAGTTTTGATAGTAGTGGTAGCAGCAAGAGTAACGGTAACAGTGATAGCAATAGTTCTGTAGCAAGTGCAGAGTAACAATAGCACTAGTAACTTAGCAAGATCAATATAAGATAAATTTGTAGGCATTGGATCGGTAATTTGTTGGATGATATTCATCATGTGACAGTCATAACCTACGGTGATATGGCAATAGCTCCAGTTCATAAATATAATGTAGGCGTGTATTCCATAAATAGTCATACGTGCTTATGGGAAGAACTTGCATGACATCTTTTGTCCTACCCTCCCGTGGCAGCGGGGTCCATATTGGAAACTAAGGGATATTAAGGCCTCCTTTTAATAGAGAACCGGAACTAAGCATTAACACACGGTGAATACATGAACTCCTCAAACTACGGTCATCACTGGGAGTAGTCACGGCTACTGTCACTCCGGGGTTGCCGGATCATAACACGTAGTAGGTGACTATAACTTGCAAGATAGTATCTAGAACATGGATATAATGGTGATAACATAAACGGTTCAGATCTGAAATCATGGCACCCGAGCCCAAACTGACAAGCATTAAGCATGGCAAAGTCATAGCAACATCAACCTCAGAACATAGTGGATACTTGGGATCGGCCCTAACAAAACTAACTAGATTACATGATGAATCTTATCCAACTCCTCACCGACTAGCGAGCCTACGAAGGAATTACTCACTCCCGGTGGGGAGCATCATGTAATTGGTGATGGAGAAGGGTTGGTGATGAAGATGAATGAAGATCCCCCTCTCCGGAGCCCCAAACGGACTCCAGAATTGGCCTCCCAATGAAGAACAGGAGGTGGCGGCGGCTCCGTCTCGTAGATCGCGATAATTATTTCTCCTTGATTTTTTCTCCGCAAATGTGAATTTATAGTATCAGGGTTGACGTCTGCGGGGCCACCAGGTGGGTACAACCCACCTGGGCGTGCCAGGAGGGGGGGCACCCTGGTGGGTTGTGCCCAGCCAGGTACCCCCTCTGGTGGTTCTTGGCTCCAATATTTCTCTTTTATTTTATAAAAAAATACTCGCAAAGTTTCGTTCCATCCCGAGAACTTTTATTTCTGCACAAAAACAACACCATGGTAGTTCTGCTGAAAACAGCATCAGACCGGGGTTAGTTTCATCCAAATCATGCAAATTAGAGTCTACAACAAGAGGAAAAGCGTTAGGAAAAGTAGATACATTGGAGACGTATCAGACATCCCTCATCAAGCAACTGGCCCAGGCGAAGGAGGCAAGTGCTCCGCTACCCGGGAAGCACTCAACGCCTGCCACATCATGTATGCCCCGGCCGCGGAATCTCCCCACATTTTGGACCTGACTCACTCCCCAAGCTTCAACACGAGGACTCGACGTCGCCAGCCAGAAGCTACAGCCTACGGACTGGCCCTAGGCTCCCTTCTTCGGCATAAGCAGAAGAACGAGGAGCAGAAGAAGAGATGAGTATGGATGACTGCCTCCGCTCCACCCCCACTACTCCTTTTATAGGCGAGCTAGGGTGGAGGCTCATTCCCCGGCGGGTAACCGACGCCCTTCTCCGCCAATTCAAGAAGACCATGCCCCTGCTTTAACACTCTTCTGCACCACGCGCCTCCGTTAGCTACCCCACTTAATGCATGTAGCATACGTGGCTAAGGATAAGGGTGTGGTGGGAAGAGTGAATTCGGAATTACTCCCCCGTGCATTAAAGTCAATCACGGTGTCGGATCTGGGGTTCCGACAAAACCCTTCAGGTTCAAAGTCTAGGGTGTGCACGAAGATCTCTCCTTCCGCCCTAGCTCATCTACTCAACAACCCTAGGCCTAGCTCGTCAGATCCGAAGAACAAGTGACACAAGATTTATACTGGTTCGGGCCACCGTTGTGGTGTAATACCCTAATCCAGTGTGGTGTGGTGGATTGCCTTATAGGCTGAGGAAGAACTAGTACATGGATGAACTACCTCCTGAGGACAGGAGTTCTTGTGTTCGAGTGAGCTGGTGGTGTGTGGCCTTCTATCTGATCAACTCAAGATGAGATCAACTCCCGATCCGATGAGATGATCCCAATGGTGGTGGCTAGTCCTATTTATAGTGGCTCGGGTCCTCTTCACAAATACTGAGCGGGAAGGGATCCCACAACAGCCAAATTTGAAGGGGGGCAGCCAGTACAAGCTATCCTGACAAACGGTGGTCTTCGCCTGCCAAAGGCTTGTTGGAAATATGCCCTAGAGGCAATAATAAATTGGTTATTATTATATTTCCTTATTCATGATAATTGTTTATTATCCATGCTAGAATTGTATTGATAGGAAACTAAGATACATGTGTGGATACATAGACAAATACCATGTCCCTAGTGAGCCTCTAGTTGACTGGCTCGTTTGTCAATAGATGGTTGCAGTTCCCTGACCATGGACATTGGATGTCGTTGTTAACGGGATCACATCATTAGGAGAATGTTGTGATGGACAAGACCCAATCCTAAGCCTAGCACAAGATCGTGTAGTTCGTATGCTAAAGCTTTTCTAAATGTCAAGTATCTTTTCCTTGGACCATGAGATTGTGCAACTCCCGGATACCGTAGGAATGCTTTGGGTGTACCAAACGTCACAACATAACTGGGTGGCTGTAAAGGTGCACTACGGGTGTCTCCGAAAGTGTCTGTTGGGTTGGTACGAATCGAGACTGGGATTTGTCACTCCGTGTGACGGAGAGGTATCTCTGGGCCCACTCGGTAGGACATCATCATAATGTGCACAATGTGATCAAGGAGTTGATCACGGGATGATGTGTTACGGAACGAGTAAAGAGACTTTCCGATAATGAGATTTAACAAGGTATCGGGATAGAGACGATCGAATCTCGGGCAAGTACTATACCGGTGGACAAAGGGAATTGTATACGGGATTGATTGAATCCTTGACATCGTGGTTCATCCGATGAGATCATTGTGGAGCATGTGGGAGCCAACATGGGTATCCAAATCCCGCTGTTGGTTATTGACCAGAGAGTTGTCTCGGCCATGTCTGCATGACTCCCGAGCCCGTAGGGTCTACACACTTAAGGTTCGATGACGCTAGGGTTATAGGGAAAGTATGTACGCGGTTACCGAATGTTGTTCGGAGTCCCGAATGAGATCCCGGATGTCACGAGGTGTTCCGGAATAGTCCGGAGGTAAAGATTGATATATAGGAAGCGAGGATTTGGCCACCGGAAGTGTTCCGGGCATCACCGGTAATGTACCGGGACCACCGAAAGGGTTCGGGGGTCCACCGGGAGGGGCCACCAGCCAAGGAGGCCTACGTGGGCCAATAGTGGGAAGGGACCAGCCCCTAGGTGGGCTGGGGCGCCTCCCACCAAGGCCCAAGGCGCCTCCAAGAGGGGAGGAGGCAAACCCTAGGGCAGATGGGCCCTAGGGCCCATCCTAGTGCGCCCCCCTCTCCCTCTCCCCTTGGCCGCCACCCTAGATGGCATCTAGGGCTGTCGCCCCCCCTAAGGAGGGAACCCTAAAGGGGGCGCAGCCCCTCCACTCCCCCTATATATACTTGAGGTATGGTGGCTGCCCAACACATGATTTGATCTCCCTCTTGGCGCAGCCCTACCTTTCTCCCTTCTCGTCCCTCGTAGTGCTTGGCAAAGCCCTGCTGGAGTCCCGCGCTCCTCCACCACCACCACGATGTCGTGCTGCTTCTGGATGGATTCTTCCCCAACTTCTCCTTCTCTCCTTACTGGATCAAGGCATGGGAGACGTCACCGGGCTGCACGTGTGTTGAACGCGGAGGCGCCGTTGTTCGGCGCTTAGATCGGAATCAACCGCGATCTGAATCGCTACGAGTACGACTCCTTCATCCGTGTTCTTGTAACGCTTCCGCTTAGCGATCTACAAGGGTATGTAGATGCACTCCCCTCTCCCTCGTTTCTAGATTACTCCATAGATTGATCTTGGTGATGCGTAGAATTTTTTTGAAATTCTGCTACGTTCCCCAACAGTGGTATCAGAGCTAGGTCTATGCATAGTTACTATGCACGAGTAGAACACAAGTTGTTGTGGGCGTAGATCGTGTCAATTTACTTGCCGCTACTAGTCTTATCTTGATTCGGCGGCATCGTGGGATGAAGCGGCCCGGACCGACCTTACACGTACGCTTACGTGAGACAGGTTCCACCGACTGACATGCACTAGTTGCATAAGGTGGCTAGCGAGTGTCTGTCTCTCCCACTTTAGTCGGATCAGATTCGATGAAAATGGTCCTTATGAAGGGTAAATAGAAATTGTCATATCACGTTGTGGTTTTGGCCTAGGTAAGAAACGTTCTTGCTAGAAACCTATAGCAGCCACGTAAAAACTTGCAACAACAATTAGAGGACGTCTAACTTGTTCTTGCATCTTGTGCCGTGTGATGTGATATGGCCAAAAGGATGTGATGAATGATATATATGTGATGTATGAGATTGATCATGTTCTTGTAATAGGAATCACGACTTGCATGTCGATGAATATGACAACCGGCAAGAGCCATAGGAGTTGTCTTATTTTATTGTATGACCTACGTGTCATTGAGAACGCCATGTAATTACTTTACTTTATTGCTAACCGTTAGCCATAGTAGTAGAAGTAATGTTTGGCGAGGCGACTTCATGAAGACACGATGATGGAGATCATAATGATGGAGATCATGGTGTCACGCCGGTGACGATGATGGTCATGGAGCCCCGAAGATGAAGATCGAAAGGAGCAAAATGATATTGGCCATATCATGTCACTATTTGATTGCATGCGATGTTTATCATGTTTTACATCTTAGTTTCTTAGAACGACGGTAGTAAATAAGATGATCTCTCACTAAAATTTCAAGAATTGTGTCCCCCCTAACTGTGCACCGTTGCTAAAGTTCGTTGTTTCGAAGCACCACGTGATGATCGGGTGTGATAGGCTCTAACATTCCCATACAACGGGTGTAAGCCAGATTTACACACGCAATACACTTAGGGTTCACTTGACGAGCCTAGCATGTACAGACATGGCCTCGGAACACGGAAGACCGAAAGGTCGAACATGAGCCGTATAGAAGATACGATCAACATAAAGATGTTCACCGTTGATGACTAGTCCGTCACGTGATGATCGGACAGGGCCTAGTCGATTCGGATCATGTATCACTTGGATGACTAGAGAGATGTCTATCTGAGTGGGAGTTCATTAAATTTGGTCAGATGAACTTAATTGTCATGAACAATAGTCTAAGTTGTCTTCGCAAATTATGTTGTAGACCAATAGCTTGTGTTGTATCTCCCTGTTTAATACGATCCTACAGAAAGACTAAGTTGAAAGATATTGTAAGCAATGATGCGGACTGGGTCCGTAGTCCAAGGAGTGTCCTCACTAGTACACAGAAGGCTTAGGTCTTTGATGCACCGCTCGATGTGCAACCCCTACAACGTCGTTTGTGGATGTTGTGAACACCGGACAGACACGTCCTGATGACTACTTGATAGTTTAGTGCACCATACTTTACGGCTTAGAATCGGGATTCCAATGACGTTTTGAACGCCATAAGACATATGAGATGTTCCAAGAGCTGAAATTGGGATTTCCGGCTCATGCCCGTGTTGAGAGGTACGAGACCTCTGACAAGTTCTTTTGCCAACAAGATGGAGGAGAATAGCTCAACTAGTGAGCATGTGCTCAGAATGTCTGGGTGCTAAAATCACTTGAACCAAATGGGAGTTAATCTTCTAGATAAGATAGTGGTTGACGGAATTCTCTAGACACTATCACCAAGCTACTAGAACTTCATGATGAACTATGACATACAAAGGATGGAGATGATCCCGGAGCTATTAGTGGTGCTTAAGACCGCAAAAGCAGAAATCAAGAAGGAGCATCAAGTGTTGATGTTTTAACAAGACCAGTAGTTTCAAAAAGGGAATGGGCTAGAAGAGAAACTTCATGAATGGCAAACCAGTTGTCGCTCTAATGAAGGAACCCAAGGTTGAACCCAAACCTCGAGACTAAGTGCTTCTATTGTAAGGGGAACGGTCACATGGTAGAGGAACTACCCCAAATACATGGTAGATAAGAAAGCTAGGAACTTCAACAAAATATATTTGATATACGTGTTATTGATGCGTACCTTACTAGTACTCCTAGTAGTACCTGGGTATTGGATACCGGTTCAGTTGCTATTATTAGTGACTTGAAGCAAAAGCTACGGACTGAACGGAGACTACCTAAGCGCGAGGTGACGATGTGTGTTGGAAGTGTTTCCAAGGTTAATAAGATCACCATCGCACGCTCCCTCTACCTTCGGGATTAGTGTTGAACCTAGATAAATGTTATCAGGTGTCTACGTTGAGCATGAATATGATTAGATCATGTTCATTGCAATACGGTTATTCATTTAAGTTAGGGAATAATGGTTATTCTATTTACATGAATAATACCTTTATGGTCATGCACCCAATGGTTTATTGAATCTCGATCATAGTAATACACATGATAATAATATTAACGCCAAAATATGTAGAGTTAATAATGATAGTACCACTTTCTTGTGGCACTACCGCTTAGGTCATTTTGGCATAAAATGCATGAAGAAACTCCATGCTGATGGATGTTTGGAGTCACTTGATTTTGAATCTCTTGACACATGCGAGCCATGCCTTATGGGCAGGATGACTAAGATCCCGTTTTCAGGTACAATGAAACGGGCAAGTGACTTTTTGGAAATCATACATGTTGATGTGTGTGATCCATTGAGAATTAAAGCGTGTGGTGGATATCGTTATTTTCTCATCTTCACTAACGATTTGAGTAGATATGGGTATATTTACTTAATGAAGCAAAAGTCTGAAACATTTGAAAAGTTCAAGCAATTTCAGAGTGAAGTTAAGAATCATCATAACAAGAAGATCATGTTCCTACGATCTGATCAAGGGGAGATTTTCTGAGTTATGAGTTTGGCAATCACTTAAGACATTGTGGAATTGTTTCGCAGTTGAAGCCACCTGGAACAGCACAGCATAATGGTGTGTCCGGACGTCGTAATCAAACCTTATGAGATATGGTGCGATCTATGATGTCTCTTACCGATCTACCACTATTATTTTGAGGTTATGCATTAGAGACAGCTGCATTCACTTTAGATAGGGCACCATCTAAGTCCGTTGAAATGACGCCGTATGAACTATGGTTTGGCAAGAAACCAAAGTTGTCATTTCTTAATGTTTGGGGCTGCGATGCTTATGGCTTCAGCCAGGAAAAGCTCAAACCCAAAGCGGACAAATACATCTTCATAGGATACCCAAAGGTAACAGTTGGGTATACCTACTATCTCAGATCCAAGGCCAAAAATGTTTGTCGCTGAGAATGGGTCCTTTCTCGAGAAGGAGTTTCTCTCGAAAGAATTGAGTGGGAGGAAGATAGAACTTGATGAGGTTGTCGAACCCTCACTTCAGCCGGAGAGTAGTGCAACACATAAAGATGTTTCTGTCGAACCTACGACTGTTGAAGAGGAAACCAATGATAGTGATCATGAAGCTCCGGATGAAGTTGCTATCAAACCTCGTAGGTCGACAAGGATATGTACTACTCCTGAGTGGTATGGTGATCCTGTCTTAGATGTCATGTTGTTGGACAACAATGAACCTACGAACTATGAAGAAGCGACGGTGGGCCCGTATTCCGACAAATGGTTAGAAGCCGAGAAATCCGAGATAGGATCCATGTATCAAAATGAAGTATGGACTTTGGTGGACCTGCCCGATGATCGGCAAGCCATTGAGATAAATGGATTTTTAAGAAGAAGACGGACGTAGACGGTAATGTCACCGTCTATGAAGCTCGACTTGTGGCGAAGAGTTTTTCACAAGTTCAAGGAGTTGACTACGATGAGATTTTCTCACCCGTAGTGATGCTTAAGTCCGTCGGAATCATTTTAGCATTAGCTGCATTTATGAAATCTGGCAGATGGATGTCAAAACAAGTTTCCTTACCAGTTTTCGTAAGGAAAGGTTGTATGTGATATAATCAGAAAGGTTTTGTCGATCCTAAGGATGCCAAAAGGTATGCTAGCTCCAGCGATCCTTCCATGGACTAGAGCAAGCATATCGGAGTCGGAATATACGCTTTGATGGAGTGATCGAAGTTTTTTGGGTTTATACAAAGTTTTTTAGAAACTTGTATTTACAATAAAGTGAGTGGGAGCACTACAACATTTCTGATAAGTATATGTGACTGACATATTGTTGATCCGAAATGATATAGAAGTTTTGGAAAGCATAAAGGGTTGTTTGAAAGGAATTTTTCAAAGGAAGACCTCGATAAAGCTGCTTACATATTGGGCATCAAGATCTATAGAGATAGATCAAGACGCCTGATGATACTTTCAAAAGAACACACACTTTTGACATGATTTTGAATGAGTTCAAAATAGATTAGTCAAAGAAGGAGTTCTTACCTGAGTTGTAAGGTGTGAAGTTGAGTAAGACTCAAAGCTTGACCATGGCAGAAGAAAGAGGAAGGACGAAGGTCGTCCCCTATGCTTTTGTCATAGGCTCTATGCGGTATGCCATGCTGAGTACCGCACCTGATGTGTGCCTTGCCACATGTCTGGCAAGAGGGTACAAAGGTGATCCAGGAGTGGATCACTAGATAGCGGTCAAAATTATTTTTAGAGGAATAAGGAAATGTTTCTTGGTTATGGAGGTGATAAAGGGTTCGATGTAAAGAGTTACGTCGATGCAAGCTTAACACCTATCCGGATAGCTCTGAGTAGAGATACTGGATACGTATAATGGAGCAACAATTTGGAATAGCTCCAAGTGGAACGTGGTAGCAGCATCTATGATATGACATAAAGTTTTGTGAAATACATAGGGATCTGAATGTTGCAGACCCGTTGACTACAACCTCTCTCACAAGCATAACATGATCAAACCCAGAACTCATTAAGTGTTAATCACATAGTGATGTGAACTAGATTATTGACTCTAGTAAACTCTTTGGATGTTAGTCACATTGCGATGTGACCTGTGAGTGTTAATCACATGGCGATGTGAACTAGATTATTGACTCTAGTGCAAGTGGGAGATTGTTGTAAATATGCCCTAGTGGCAATAATAAATTGGTTATTATTATATTTCCTTGTTCATAATAATTTTTTATTATCCATGATAGAATTGTATTGATAGGAAACTCAGATACATGTGTGGATACATAGACAAACACATTGTCCCTAGTGAGCCTCTAGTTGACTGGCTCGTTAATCGATAGATGGTTGTGGTTTCCTGACCATGGAAATTGGATGTCGTTGATAACAGGATCACATCATTAGGAGAATGATGTGATGGACAAGACCCAATCTTAAGCCTAGCACAAGATCGTGTAGTTCTTATGCTAAAGCTTTTCTAAATGTCAAGTATCTTTTCCTTAGCCCATGAGATTGTGCAACTCCCGGATACCGTAGGAATGCTTTGGGTGTACCAAACGTCACAACGTAATTGGGTGGCTATAAAGGTGCACTATGGGTGTCTCCGAAAGTGTCTGTTGGGTTGGTACGAATCGAGACTGGGATTTGTCACTCCGTGTGACGGAGAGGTATCTTTGGGCCCACTCGGTAGGACATCATCATAATGTGCACAATGTGATAAAGGAGTTGATCACGGGATGATGTGTTACGGAATGAGTAAAGAGACTTGCCGGTAACGAGATTGAACAAGGTATGGGGATACTGACGATCGAATCTCGGGCAAGTACTATACCGGTAGACAAAGGGAATTGTATACAGGATTGATTGAATCCTTGACATCGTGGTTGATCCGATGAGATCATCGTGGAGCATGTGGGAGACAACATGGGTATCCAGATCCCGCTGTTGGTTATTGACCAGAGAGTTGTCTCGGCCATGTCTGCATGACTCCCGAGCCCGTAGGGTCTACACACTTAAGGTTCGATGACGGTAGGGTTATAGGGAAAGTATGTACACAATTACTGAATGTTGTTCGGAGTCTCAGATGAGATCCCGGACGTCACAAGGAGTTCCGGAATAGTCCGGAGGTAAAGATTGATATATAGGAAGTGAGGATTTGTCCATCGGAAGTGTTCCGGGCATCACCGGTAATGTATTGGGACCACCGGAAGGGTCCGGGGGTCCACCGGGAGGGGCCACCAGCCCCGGAAGCCTACGTGGGACAATAGTGGGAAGGGACCCGCCCCTAGGTAGGCTGGGGCGCCTCCCACCAAGGCCCAAGCCGCCTCCAAGAGGGGAGTGGCAAACCCTAGGGGAGATGGGCCCTAGGGCCCATCCTGGTGCGCCCCCCTCTCCCTCTCCCTTGGCCGCCACCCTAGATGGCATCTAGGGCTGCCGCCCCCCCCCCCCTAGGGAGCGAACCCTAAAGGGGGTGCAGCCCCTCCCCTCCCCTATATATACTTGAGGTATGGGGGCTGCCCAACACATGATTTGATATCTCTCTTGGCGCAGCCCTACCTCTCTCCCTCCTTGTCTCTCGTAGTGCTTGGCGAAGCCCTGCTGGAGTCCCGAGCTCCTCTACCACCACCACGCCGTCGTGCTACTGCTGGATGGAGTCTTACTCAACCTCTCCTTCTGCCCTTGCTGGAGCAAGGCGTGTGAGATGTCACCGGGCTGCACGTGTGTTGAACGCGGAGGCGCCGTTGTTCGGCGCTTAGATCGGAATCAACCGCGATCTGAATTGCTATGAGTACGACTCCTTCATCCGCATTGTTCTAACGCTTCTTCTTAGCGATCTACAAGGGTATGTAGATGCACTCCCCTCTCCCTCATTTCTAGATTACTCCATAGATTGATCTTGGTGATGCGTAGAAAATTATTGAAATTCTGCTACGTTCCCCAACAAGGCTCTGGTGGTGACGCCGTCGTGGGATCCGTGATGACCTCCGTCCTGCTGTCCTGCTGGTCTTGGTCTTGTTGCGCCGATATGGAAACCTTTGCCTGACACCTCGGGACTCTTCATCTGCACCTGCTTCTTTAGCACAAAAAGGGAAACTAGCACACTACGCCCGCTGGCGCCTGCCTGGCCTTGGTCGTCACTGCTCACGTCATGAGGACCTCGCGAGGTGTCCCTCCCCTCGATATCTCCGATCCTCAAGAGCCGGCCTGGTGAGGCCGCCCCAGGGGATGCCTTGTGTCGTCCACCTCGCGAGGCTTGGCCCCTCGTGAGGGTCTTAAGTGGTCGCTGAAGATGTTGGGTCGTACCAGGCCGCCTGGTGAGCCACGCCCTAGGCCACAGGCAGGCAAGTCTGGGTACCCCCATTCCCAGAACGCCGACAGTAGCCCCCGGGCCAAAGGTGCACTCGGACTTGGCTTCATGATGAAGCCAAGGGCCAAGCGCGGAGCGCCGCGGGCCCCAAAAGCCTGCGGCCTTGTCTGACGCGTGGCGATTGATGGGACGTGGGCGTCTGTGCTCCCACGCCGCCTCAGCAACTGCACAGCTGACAAATCCCTGCATGCATAGAGGGTCATCATTACCTGCGATTATGGAGGCCGGCGGTTAGCCTTCTCCTGACTATAAATAAGGTGGCGAGTGGGGGGGTCCTCGCCCCCATCTTCTTCCTTCGTTTCTCTCGCTTCTTCTTCTCCCTTGCCCTTTACTTGGCCGAGCCGCTCATGGCGCCGATCCGGCAATTTTCCACCGCTGAGAAAGGGAAGACTCCTCGCGAGGAGCCAGGGGTACTCCATCCAAAGAAAAGACCACTTCGTCCTCATGGCGCCGCCATGAGACCGGATGTGACAAGGCCTTGGCACGAGCGGCCTCTCCCTGGCTATCTGTTTCCCCTTTACGCTAGGGCACCGAGCCATGGTGAGGGAGTTGGCGTTTAGTGCCGCCCGCACCACGGCCGCACTAACCATGCCGTAATGGTGCACGCTGCTGTCCCGTGAGCACACGCCAGAGGCTCCTCGCGTGAGTTCGTCGTGTGCGCGGTGATGCCTCCTAGATCTTGGATTCGCTTCCCGCCATTCTTCGCCATGGAGGTGCCGCCGAGGGGGCCGCTCGGGCTGTGGTTGCAACACGCCGAGTGCCGGTCCCCGGCGACGAGGGCGGAGGTTGAGGTCGTCTCCCCAGGCAAGGTCTTCATGACTCATGGATGGGGTGAGGGCGCCCGTGCCGGCGGCTCAGCAGGCGCCCTCGCCATCCACTTCGAGTACGACGGCGCCTCCACGTTGTGCTTCAAGGTGTTCGACGAGGAGGGATGCCGCCTGGAATGTTGCCCTGGAGGGGGCCGCCGGGGTGACGCTGCGGCCGGCGCCTCACAAGCCGTTGATCCTGCTACTAGCTCGTCTAGTAGTAGCGATGGCCTCTGGAGATCCAACAGCTCTCCTGAGTCTGACGAGTCTCCGGAGACGAGCGACGACAGCTATGCGCCCCCGAGCTCGCGACGCACCCAAAACACATCAGGCTCGCGAGCATGTTGCTGGTGGTGACCTGCCCAGGGTCGGTGGTGGGCCACCGTGGCCCACTGTTGATGATGGCGTCGATGATGGCGGCCGTAGTTAGGATCTCCTTAAGTCCTTTTGTGGCGTTCCCTGCGAGGATTCAAAGCCGACCCCATGGGGGCATGTAAAGAACTTGTAATGCTTTTGCTTTTATCTTGTTATCGTTGCTAGTGCACCCTATTCGCGAGCCCTGTTCCAGCAATATCGCCCCTTTTTTACCCTTTCATTTGCATAGTGCTCTACGCCGGCAGGCCCCAATCCCAAGGCAAGCTGCAGCCGTCGCTGGTATGCCAGGTCGGGATGCGGTGGTCAAGGCCAGGAGGTGAGCGGCCCGAGGTCCGGTAAGAGCTCTTGAGGCGCGATGCTCAAGAGGTCCCCCTTGACGTGCAAGGGGCTTCCGGGGGTTAAAAAAGTGAGGCAAAATTGCTGACGCGCAACTGCCGAACCCCGTCCCGCAGGACATCAAGGAGCTAACGACTTATCTTGATGATCGTGAGGTGATTCTCCAAATGGCGCGCCTGGTTTGCTTCTTGATGCCGCGAGGCTGAGATTTCGCAATTTCCTCCCCGCTGGACTCAGAGCTCTGCATCGGCAGGGCCCGGCCTCGCGTGTACCTCAGCCGCCGCTAGCCTTGGCCGGGAACCAGGACAAGACCAGGGAATGAGGGGCTATGGAAATAGTTAGGCCCTTGGGTCGCGATGCCCAAGGGTCCCCCTTGACATGCGAATGGACCTAAAGGAAGGGAATGCTGGACTCAGGCCTTGATGTTCTGCGTCGGCAGGTCCCGGTCCCGCGCATACCTCAGCCGCCGCTGGCCTTTACCGGAAACCAGGACAAGACCAGCGAGTGAGGGGCTACGGAACCAGTTAGGCCCTTGGGTCACAATGCCCAAGGGTCCCCCTTGACGTACGAACAGACTTGAGCTCTTTGAACCAACCTCCCCTTCTCCCATCCTTCTTGATGCTCTGCGTGCTCGGGTCCCGACCCTCGAGCGATGCTCAGCCTCCGTTGGTATGCCAGGTCGCGATGTCGTGGTCAAGGCCAAGGGGTGAGGGCTGGAGAGTCAGTAAGAGCCCACGAGGTGCGATGCTCAGGGACCACCCCCTTTAACGTGCAAGCGAATTATGTGAGGAGGGGAGACCGGCGGTACTGCCTGTCGCCATGCTCCTGAGACTCCAATGGGCTAGCATGCAGCAGAACGACTTAGGGCCATGCCCGCGCTGGGTTTCCGATAACTCCACGGGAAGATGAAGGCACCGAGGGCCTGGTGAGGTGACGCTTGCGGAGCGGGCCGCTGGTCAGTGCTCGGTCCCTTAGGTATATCAGTGTTGCAGGGACGGACCCGAGCAGAAGCGTCGTGCCAACGTATGCAACCCCCATTGCGAAATGAGCGGAAGTCCATTAGGCAGTGAAGGAGGCCCTAAGGGATGACGGTCAAATAGATGGTGATCCAAATGCAGCTGATAGAGATAGTAACACTCGCTCAGGTAAAATGCAAGGAAGATACATGCCACCATGACGAACCTGTGCGGCCTGGGGATAATGCAGCCCGAGGGGCGCTCCCCGCAAGGTGATATGAGATGCAAAAGGATACATGTTACAGGGACAGGCCCGTGCGACTTGGGAATGATGCAGCCTGAGGGGTGCTCCCAGTTGAACAAAAACCGGAAGATGTCACCTGGCATAGTTGCTGAAGTATTGTTGGTGTAGCTGAAGATGCTCGACGCAGACGTTGTTCCTTACGTGCCTCTTGGCTCAGGCCCCTCGCGAGGCTCCGGGGTTCCCTAGATATCGCGGAGAGCCGAGTCCAACTCCGCCTAGATCTCCTTATGCCTGGCCCGACAGCTGCCCCCAGAGGGGCCGGGCAGCGCTCACCCCGCATGGCTCTTGACACCTGTAGGTCTTCAATAGTCTGGCTAATGAACTCCTGAGCGCTTGGTGCCTCATGCCTTGAGGCCTCTGGAGGGAAGTGTGCGGCGAAGCACTCCTCCACATGGTGCCCGAACGCCTCCCTCGTGACATTGGCTAAGTCAGAGGCCCTCCAGAGGAGAGCCCCCGAGCCCAGCCTGAGGGGGGCGCCGGGCAGGCCTTCCTATGCAAGAGAGGGAGGAGTCCCCTCCCTAGGTGTAGGTCCCGAGGTGCTGCCGCCCTGTGCTGCATGCCCATGAGGCTCCAGGGCGAGCAACTGCTTCTTCTTCTTGGGGACGACCTCGGGTGAGTAGATGATGTTGTGGTTGTCTCGATCCTCGACTGCTGTCGCCTGGTAAGCGCGCTCAAGTGAGCACACTGCATCCTTCTCCTCACAGGCGATGGTAATGACGCCGCCACTCCCCGGCATCTTGAGGACATTGTAGCCGTGGTGAGTCACTGCCATGAACTTGGCCAGGGCTGAGTACCCGAGGATGGCGTTGTAAGGGAGGTGGATATGGGTGAGATCGAAGTCGATGAGCTCAGTGTGGTAGTTGTCGCATTTGCCGAAGGTGACAGGTAGGCGGACCTGCCCTACGGGGGTGGTGGAGCCGTCAGTCACTCCAGAGAACGCCTTGGTAGGCAGCAGTTGATCGTAGGATACTTGGAGGCCGTCGAATGTCTCGATGGACATGACGTTGAGCCCTACGCCACCGTCGATGAGGGTCTTGGTAACTTGGACGTTGCTGATGACGGGTGAACAAAGCATCGGGAGGGCGCCAGCCGTAGCTGCGCACTTGAGCTGGTCTGCCGAATTGAAGGTGATGGGGCATCAGGACCACCTGAGTGGGCGAGTAGCCTCGAGCTTGAAGAGATCCACGTTTACATCACAAGCGAATTGCTTGAAGAGGCACTGAGAAGCCAGGGCCTGTGCTCCGCCCAAGATGCAAGCGATGGCACGCGGCTCTTGGAAGCCCCTAGCCCCCTTGTCCTGGTCGTCGTTTCTCCTTGGCGGTGGTACAGGTGGTAGGCTGGCCCTGCCCTGAGGACGGTCCTCCCGGGGCTAGTCCCTCCAGGCGTCCTTGCGGGGCTGGCCGCGCCAACGGTCCTCCCGAGGCTGATCACGCCACTCCTGGCGGGGTTGCGGTCGTCCCAGCGTCCCCTGGTCCGACTTCCCCCACGGCCGTAGCCACGGTTGCCGCGCTCGGGGCGTTGGATGATGCGTCCTTCGCAGAGGGCCCTAAGCTCTTGACAGTCATGAGTGTTGTGGCTGTGCATGTTGTGGAAGGCACAAAATGCTCGGCCGTTCTTGGGTGGCTCTGGGTAGTCGCGGCCACGCTTCATTTATGGTTCGGTCGCAAGCACCGCCACTCCCTTGCGCTTTACGTCCTTGCTTTTGGCCTTCTTGTCTTCGGTTCAGCAGCGGGGAGCTCGACGAGTGAGAGGCGCCCCTCCTCAGCCCTGTCGCACTTGGTCGCGAGGTTGAACAGCTCCAAGGGCATGCACAAATCTTCGTGGATGGTGAGCTCCTCTTTCATCTTGACGTCGCGAACGCCATTTGAGAACGCCGAAATGATGGCCTCATTCATGACCTTGGGAATCTTGACATGGACACTGTTGAAGCATTGGATGAACTTCTGTAGGGTTTCTCCTGGTTGTTGCTTGATACGCCGCAGGTCACCTGCGGCCGGGGGACGGTCTCGGGTGCCCTGGAAGTTGGCGATGAATCGTTCACGGATCACGCTCCATGTGGAGATTGATCCTGCGGGCAGGTTCAATATCCATGAGCGAGCGCTGTCTCTGAGGGCCATGGGGAACCAGTTCACCATGTTCTTCTCGTTGCCACTGGACGCTTCGATGCTCAGCTCGTAGAGCTGCAGGAACTCCGTAGGGTCGGGGGTGCCGTCGTAGCATGGAGGCAGGTCGTGCTTGAACTTCCCAGGCCAGTTGACGTTGCGCGGGTCGGGGGCGAGGGCCTTGCAGTCTGCTGTCGACACCGGAGCTTATTGGGGAGGGGGAACTTGGTCTCGGTCCTTGCGCGCTACCACAGCGGGGGGCGCCTGGTCTCGGCGCAGTGGTGGAGGGAGTGCGGGCGCTCCTCCGCGGGGCCGTTGGATCTCTTGGCAGCTTCCTTCTTCATGCACTGGCGCCGTGTGTGGGCGGTGACCCCGCGGGGCCACGTGCCTTGGGTCTTGGACGACGCCTTGACACGGGGGTAGCAGTGGAGCTTCATGGGCCTCGTCGTCCACATGGGGAGGAGGACGAGGCAGGGAGAGAGACGGCGCTGGAGAGCCCCCAGCGGTGCTGACGAGATCGGCGATGCGGTCAAGCCATTCTTCGTAGAAGTCATCGACGGGGTGGCAGTGCAGGAGCTCGCGTGCCATGAGCAACGCAGCCTGCACGTCCGCGGGTCCGCGGCGAGCATGGGATGAAGATACCGCTGGAGTCAGCGACGGGGTAGCGGTGCGTCCATCACGCCACACGGAGGGGTGCAGGGACGATGCATGATGTTCATGCTGCGCCGGGCCGGAGGCAGGCGATGGAGCACGGCGGGCTGGTCCGACAGCATGAGCAGTCTGAGCGACATGGGCAGCAAGGGCAGCCCGCCGCTCAGCACGGGCTCTACGAGCGTCAGCCATGGAACTGCTGGAACAACGTAGCGCTGATCGACGGAAGGGAAGTTTCTGCGCACCCCTACCTGGCGTGCCAAATGTTGGATCTGGGGTTCCGATAAAACCCTTAAGGTTCGAACTCTAGGGTACGCACGAAGATCTCTCCTTCCACCCTAGCTCATCTACTCAACAACCCTAGGCCTAGCTCATCAGATCCGAAGAACAAGTGACACAAGATTTATACTGGTTCGGGCCACCGTTGTGGTGTAATACCCTAATCTAGTGTGGTGTGGTGGATTGCCTTATAGGTTGAGGAAGAACTAGTACATGGATGAACTACCTCCTGAGGAGAGGAGTTCTTGTGCTCGAGTGAGCTGGTGGTGTGTGGCCTTCTATTTGATCAACTCAAGATGAGATCAACTCCCGATCCGATGAGATGATCCCAATGGTGGTGGCTAGTCCTATTTATAGTGGCTCGGGTCCTCTTCCCAAATATTGTGCGGGAAGGGATCCCACAACGGCCAAATTTGAAGGGGGACAGCCAGTACAAGCTATCATGACAAAAGGTGGTTTTCGCCTGCCAAAGGCTCAGGTGGTGACGCCACCGTGGGCTCCGTGATGACCTCCGTCCTGCTGTCCTGCTGGTCTTGGTCTTGTTGCACCGATATGGAAACCTTTGCCTGACACCTCAGGACTCTTCGTCTGCACCTGCTTCTTTAGCACCAAAGGGGAAACTGGTACTCTGCGCCCGCTGGCGCCCACCTGGCCTTGGTCGTCACTGCTCACATCACGAGGACCTCGCGAGGTGTCCCTCGCCTCGGTATCTCCGATCCTCACGAGCCGGCCTGGTGATGCCGCCCCAGGGGATGCCTTGTGTCGTCCGCCTCGCGAGGCTTGGCCCCTCGCGAGGGTATTGAGTGGTCGTTGAAGATGCTAGGCTGTACTAGGCCGCCTGGTGAGCCACGCCCTGGGCCGCAGGCTGGCAAGTCTGGGTACCCCCGTTCCCAGAACGCCGGCACACGGGCCATCACAGAGAATGGCCCCCACCAATATTGGCGTTACGCAACGCGCGGGAGATGCGAAAACCAGCCCGGGCTCAAGATTATGAAGGAGAAAAGAAGATCTCAAAGGAGGCAAGCCCTTCCTGCACCTCTGCTTGTGCACTGGTTGGAGCCTACCCCGAAGGCACCCAGCGGTGCGCCATGCCAGGCACAGGGGCTCCTGTCGGTACAAAAAACCCTGGGTCCGTTGCCCCAGACTGTGCACCGGCCCAGGAGCAAGTTTACAACACTAACATCAGGTCAAGACTCGAAGGGTTGAGGCCTTTGAGAAACCACAGAGCTGGCCAAGGAGATCAACACGATCAAGACCAGCCAAAGGGGCAGGACATCACCGGAAGATGACCCCTCCTTGCCGGGCACGCGAGCCTGGTGGGGTGGGATCGACCCGGAAGCAAGCCTCCAACATCGAGCCCGCAGGCCAGCCGGGGGCTCGCGGAGGCAAACCACCACCTCACAACGAGGCCCGTCATGAATAAGTGTGGTGTCAAGCTTGTAACTGGCTCAGTGGCAGCCTCCTGCCACATGGCAACCACTTCCTAGAGAAAGATCCTACAAATGACACCCATCCCGCGACATGTCAAGCAAGCAGGCGCGAAGCTAAAAAAAGAGTCCGTCCGGCTGTGATGTGACACTAAACGGCGCATTTAATGCGCTCTGTCAGCCTGCATAGTTAGGTATGATAGCACTGTTTGCTATCTAATCAGCCTAGAAAGACTGATTTGCCACTGTGGTGACCCCTTAATCTATAAAAGGAGGCCCATGGCAACCATAGAAAGGATTCGGCCATTCGAACCAACACACACTCATATGCGCGCGACTGCTCTCGCCCCGAGGCAACCTTGCTAGGAAAGGGGTTGTGCTCATTTCCACCATTCCACCATCAATCCACCAAAGCAGGAGTAGGGTTTTATGCCTCGCAGCAGCCCGAACTTGGGTAAAAACTGCCCGCATGATCTCTACCGTGCTGCGCCATGCTTTCCGCTCTTTGTGCAACATGCGCATCCCACGCCGAACCAAAAAGGGACCCCTGTCCCATATGTGGCCGTGGTTTTCCCATGATACTTCCCCCTCTCCCCTCTTTCCTTCCCCCTTCTGTGTACAAGGAAAGAGGGGGCGCAGGGCAAGGCAGTGCTCCTAGGGGGTGGCGGCCAAGCCCTAGGGCACCCTGGCTGCCTCCCCTCCCCTCCCACCTATATATATATATATGTCGGGACGGGACGCCTCAGAAGGACACAACATCAATTGTTAGCCGTGTGCGGTGCCCCCGTCCATCGTTTACTCCACCAGTCATATTTTCGTAGTGCTTAGGCGAAGCCCTGCGGAGATCACTTCACCATCACCGTCACCACGCCATCATGCTGACAGAGCTCATCTACTACCTCGACATCTTGCTGGATCAAGAAGGAGGTGTCGTTCGTTTGGTACTTGATCGGTTGAAGCGTGAAGAAGTTCGACTACATCAATCACATTGTGAAATGCTTCCGCTTACGGTCCACGAGGGTACGTAGGCACACTCTCCCTCTCGTTGCTATGCATCTCCATGGATAGATCACTGCGTGTGCGTAGAATTTTTTGTTTTCCATGCAACGTTTCCCAACAATGGCATCATGAGCCAGGTCTACGCGTAGATGATATGCATGAGTAGATCACAAAGAATTGTGGGCGGTGATTGTCATACTGCTTACCACCAACATCTTATTTTGATTCGGCGGCATTGTAAGATGAAGCGGCCCGGACCAACCTTACATGTCCACGTACATGAGACCGGTTTCACCAACAGACATGCAAGTTGTTTTGCATAAAGGTGGCTGGCGGGTGTCTGTTTCTCCTATTTTAGTTGAATCGAATTTGACTACGGCTGGTACTTGTTGAAGATTAAAACAACAAACTTTATAAATCACCATTGTGGTTTTGTGCCGTGGGTAAGAACGGTACTTGCTAGAAGCTCATAGCAGCCACGTAAAAATTGCAACAACAAAGTAGAGGACGTCTAACTTGTTTTTGCAGGGCATGTTGTGATGTGATATGGTCAAGATGTAATGAGTTATACGTTATTGTATGAGATGATCATGTTTTGTAAATTATCGGCAACCATCAAGATCCTTATGGTTGTCTCTTTATTGTATGAAATGCAAGAGCCATGTAATTGAATTAATTTATCGCTATGAGTTAGCAATAGTGGTAGAAGCGATACTTGCCATGATGACCACGACCCTGTGATGGAGATCAACGTGTCAAGCCGGTGACGATGGAGATCATGACATTGCTTTGGAGATGGAGATCAAAAGCACAAGATGATGACGGCCATATCATGTCACATATTTTTGATTGCATGTGATGTTTATCTTTTATGCATCTTATTTTGCTTAGATCGCGGCAGCATTATAAGATGATCCATTCACTAAATTTCAATATAATAGTGTTCTCCCCGAGTATGCGTCGTTGCTACAGTTCGTCATTTTGAGACACCGAGTGCTGATCGGGTGTGATAGACTGTACGTTCACATACAACTGGTGTAACATAGTTTTACACATGCAGAATACTCGGGTTAAACTTGACGACCCTAGCATGTACAGACATGGCCTCGGAACAGTTGAGACCGAAAGGTCGAACATGAGTCATATAGTAGATATGATCAACATAGAGATGTTCACCATTGATTACTACTCCATCTGACGTGATGATCGGACATGGTTTAGTTGATTTGAATCATGTATCACTTAGTTAACCCGAGGGATGTTAATTTAAGTGGGAGTTCATAAGTAATTTGATTAATTGAACATAATTTATCATGAACTTAGTCCTAATAGTATTTGCATATCTATGTTGTAGATCAATGGCCCGTGCTACCGTTCCCTTGAATTTTAATGCGTTCCTAGGGAAACCTAAGTTGAAAGATGATGGTAGCAACTACACGGACTGGGTGCGTAACTTGAGGTTTATCCTCATTGCTGCACAGAAGAAGTATGTTCTTAATGCATCGCTAGGTGGCGCACCTGCTGCAGGAGCTGAAGCAGATGTTATGAACGTCTGGCAAGCTCGATCTGATGACTACTCTATAGTTCAGTGTGCCATGCTTTATGGCTTATAACCGAGACATTTTGAACGTCATGGAGCATATGAGATGTTCCAAGAGCTGAAAATGATTTTTCAAGTTAGTGCCCGGGTTGAGAGATATGAAGTCTCCAAAAAGTTCTATAGTTGCAAGATGGAGGAGAATAGTTCTGTCAGCAAACACATAATCAAAATGAATGGGTATCATAATCACTTGACTCAGCTGGGAATTGACCTTCCACCTGAGATTGTTATTGAAAGAGTTCTTCAATCACTGCTGTCGGTGTCAAAACCAGCAGATCTCGGGTAGGGGGCCAAGCTATGCATTAGAGGATTGATGGTAACAGGAGACTGGGGACACGATGTTTACCCAGGTTCAGGCCCTCTTGATCGTGGTAATACCCTACTTGCTGCTATATTAATATGGATGAATATGATTACAAGAGTTGATCTACCTCGAGATCGTAATGGCTAAACCCTAAAGCCTAGCCTATGAGGATGTTATGATTTTGATGTTTGCCCCTAAGGACTAAACCCCCTGGCTTATATACACGCCAGAGAGGGCCTAGAGTTACAAGGGTGACTTAGGGAGGAAGTAATAGATAGATCCGGACTCTACGCTTGCCTTTCTACATACATAGGAGTCCTGACCGAATACGGGGGAGAGTCTTCTACTTCTACTTTCGTGGCCCATCATTACGTCCCAGCTTCATCGACCCAGATGCCTGAGGACCCCTAAATACACGACTCCCTCAGTAGCCCCCAGACTTGCCTTCAAGGATGAGATTGTGCCCGGCTTCATGTCTTCGGTCTTGCAAGGTGAGTCCTTATGGATGATAGTTCGGCTTCTTTCAATATTGTATTACGTCGATTCCTCGCCGCCGTCGCCTTTGCTTCCACGTGTCTAACGAATGCGAACCGTCTGGGTATTTTTGCAATTACCCCCTTGAGTGTGTAGGGAAGGTGCCTATATAAGAGAATAGATCTCAGTTGCTTCTCCATTCCATTCCACGTGGAAGAAACCCTAGTGCCTGCAAAAAATCTTCAAACATGGCCAGCGCCCCAAGCTCTTCCCCGCGCCCTCACGGCCCTCGTGCAGGTGATTGGAAAAGTTGTTCCGTATCCCATGCACACCTAAGAACACTTCAAGCGCAGGGATATCTCCCTCCCGAGGATCTAGTCCCCGTCCGGGGCGGACTAACTTCCATCGACAATCAAGCCCTGGCAGAGAGCTTTCACAACCCCTCCGATGGACAGCGGGTATGTTTTGTCCCTTTCCTATTAAGAGGCATAGGTTTCCCCGTCCACCTCTTCCTTAGGGGATGTCTGGAGTTCTATGGTCTTCAATTGCATGATCTCACGCCAGGGTCTATCCTGCTTATTGCGGGATTCGTCGCTTTATGCGAATTGTTCTTGGGCTGAGAGCCTCACTTTGAGTTGTGGCAAAAGTTCTCCTGCCTCGTCCCTCGCTCGGAAAAGGGATCAATATTTGAAGTTGGTGGTGCAGAAGTATGGCACATAGCAGGGACAGGCTATCTGCCTGGTACTCCAAAGAAGGCATCCGAAGAGTGGCCTTCGGAGTGGTTTTATAATGAGGACGTTGCCCTGCCGGATCCAGTTCGGCAAGGCCTCCCCCTATATTCTAGTGCTCCACCAAAAGAAGCTTTTCAACTGGTGTCCCCGCAGTCCATCGGAAGAAGAGAGAGCGGAGTTAGCAGACTGGCTGGCAAGATCAGATTGCTTGCCAGTTCGGGGCTATCTATAATTGAAGTGATGGCGATTTCAATAAAGCGATGCGTGCAACCGCTCCATGCTAGAGGATTTCCAATGTGGCATTATAATGGCCTGAATGATGCCTCATGCTGCTTACGCCTGGGTCCGAACGACCATGCCGCTCTAGCCGTCATCCTGGAAGGTATTTATAAGGGAGAAAAGCAAGACTTCCTTCGTTTGAAGTGTCGGGAGGGGTTTTCTATGTACAATCCTCCTGACTGGGTAAGTCTCTCTCATTACTGCTATATTCAGCCATTTTTCTTTGTTATGATGTTTTGACCGAACTGAATTCGGTTTTTCCCAACAGGAGTGGAGGAAGGTGATTGAGGGGATTAAAAATCCCGCCCCACAGCCAGAGGACCGATTCCCAAATGCAGGCCCTAGATATGATGAATATATGGACATAGGCATTGAGCTAGAAGATGGATTCTTCTATCAAGCCTGCCGTGAGGGCGCCGTGGTGGCTATTGTAGCCGATTACCCTGGCCTCATTTCTTCTTCCCACGTAAGTACCCATGACCTATCTCATCAAAGAGAAGATTCCCAATGCGCCTTACCGATCGCACTTTTCCATGCTGAAAAGGGGCAGCGCTCCTCACGCCGAACTATGCGAAGACCATCATCCCTGAGGTCGACGCCTGCATCGGGTGAGGCCTTGAAGCGAAAGAGGACCGCGAACACCGGCGAACCTTAAAAGAGGTATGTTTGTTTTGATACACGCTGGGTGGTGAAGTCGGTATTACAACTTTCTGCTTTCTTTTTTCCTTTTGGGAGGAACACACGCCGGACTATTTCCGGAATTTCTGCAGATCAAGCTCCATCCAATCCG
The DNA here is from genome assembly GCA_902687465.1 of Secale cereale. Classification (NCBI taxonomy): domain Eukaryota; kingdom Viridiplantae; phylum Streptophyta; class Magnoliopsida; order Poales; family Poaceae; genus Secale; species Secale cereale. Next base: position 487,253,341 of record LR738711.1, read on the forward strand.
GCATCCGGTCTGTCAAGGGTTAATGTGGATTCAGTGCCGGATTGTCCCCCCCC
>LR738711.1:487253478-487288286 GCA_902687465.1 Secale cereale
ATTCGGATGGAATGTCAGTTACTAATTCCAAAGTGGAGGTTGCGATGGTTCACCGGTGGCGAAAAGTAGCCATGCGTGACCCAGCCTTTTCTGAAGAGGTGTTTAACGCCCTCAGCTCTGCAGATGCTCATATCCGAGCCGCTTAAGATGGACTCGCTGGAGCCACTCACCGGCTTTTGAAAGATATGCGGGTAAGTGTACATTTTAATGTTGCCGTGCCAGTAGCCCCTGAGACTTAAAGCAGTTGGTACAACTGATTTAAGGATTGTTGTGTTTTGGTAGGTGCTTCAAGAAAAGAATAATGCCTTATCCAAGGAGCTATAAGAGTGCCGGACCCAACTAATTACTGTCACCACTGAATTAGAAAATTCGAAGAAATCTGGAAAGGATGCTGGTGGTAAGAACAATGGTGTCCGGACAATATGATCTTTGCACAGATCACTGAGTCGTTAAGTACATACTAATTGTAATACAGCAACAGGGCCGACCGACCAAATGGAAAGGCAGCTAAGGGCTGCTTTTGTGGACAAAATTTTTGCCAAAGGAGAAATAGCTGCCGGTAAGCGAGTATTGATGCAAGCCATAGATAAAAGAAACCAAGCGCAGGATAAAAATGTTAGGCTGGAACATGAGCTAAAGGACGTAAGAGCCCAACTCTCAAGTGCCTTGGAAGAGAACCGGAGGCCAAAAGGCGGCATGTTCAGTATGTCCCTTATACCTAGCTCTCCTTATAGTCCCTTATTTTGAAAGTTTTTCATAAAACTTTTCCTGCAGGTTTGTTAACTCGGCAGCCCGAAAGGGAAGTGTCCGGTTTTGAGGGTGACATGCTGCAAGAGCTTTCCAAGGTCCACGAGCGAGCTCAGAAGGCCATGAAGAATATGGCCAAGGCTTTATGGCCGGGCGATTCCCCTCCAGAAACTATGGAGGACTTGGCGGACTTGTTTAAAGGGGCTCGACGCCGCTTCGAACTGTGGAAAGCGTCAGCATGCTGCATGGGTGCTCGAGAAGCTTGGGTCATGGTGAAGACATGCTACACCCGTCTTGATCCGAATCATATGGCCCACGTGGGACCTTGAGGATCGGATGGGCAAGAAATCCCCTTGAACTTCATACATGACAAAGTGGAGATAGCTGCCAAGTAGGACTTTAGACTAGACAACCTTATAGAGGGAATAGAGAAAGAGTAGTCATTTGATTCTATGTATCAATATACTTTTACCATCAGACTTATCTCCGACCGAAATTATAAAAAGGTTGTCATGGTCGACCTTCCGCTTTAACGTCCATTAACCGAAATGCTGGAGTGTTTCCGAATACTATACTTGTGGTGGACACGTGATATGTTCGAAAACCAGGCAATTCGGTCATAATTGCTTGAACAGACAAACTATTTTTGGGGAGTTATGTTATATTACTGTTTAATGTAAGAAACATCTTCCAGGGAGAATAGTTCCGTTAAGGGTTCCTTTCCCTGGGTCAGCGTGCATACATATGCAGGCCTAGGCTTTTGATCCTGTAAAAAAGGATTGTAGGATGCCATATCCTGTGATAGTTTAAAATATATGTGTTAAAAGCAATATGGCGTGTATCCGCCGACCGATTATTCCCTTAAGAGCGCTAGCTTTCAGCTTCACCCAGTCCGAGGTACATGTCCGGATTACCCGGCTGTAACAATCGCAGAGGTGCTCCCTTTACGCCCTAGACGAACAATCGGAAACGTAGGGGTAAGCATAGGATCCAGGCAACCCAGCTTGGCTAGAACTTAAGTCATATTGGTGCATATAATGGCAAGGAAGGACTGTAAAAAACAGACGGCACTTTAAGCAAGAAGCTTTTTTGGTAATGGGCTTCGTCAAAGAAGCCCCCAAGTGTATTTGAGGTAGATACATTCAAAGATGTACTTATCTTGTGGTAGTTCGGGTGAGCCGAATAGTTACCAATAAGACAAAAGGCAAAAAAAGACGAGAAGGAGAAAAATAAAAGATAAGAGATAAGACCTAACTTAAAAGGAGGAAAAAATTGCTACCGAACTATCCATAGAATCTTTGGAGCGTGTCAGCATTCCACGGGTTCGGCTCAAGGCGGTTGTCTTGTGCATTCCGAAGGTGATAGGCTCCACCGGTGAGTACTTCGTCGATAATGAAGGGGCCCTCCCATTTTGGTTTGAGCTTGTCCTTCTTCTTCTCCGGGAGGCATAAAATGAGTTCGTCGACGTTGTATGTCTTGGCCCGCACTTCTCTGCTCTGGTATCGTCTAGCCTATTGTTGATAATATGCGGCACGGGCTAGCGCTGTATCACGCTCCTCTTCAAGTCCATCTAGGTTGTCCTACCGATCTAGCTTGGCTTCTCTCTCCTCGTACATGTGCACTCAAGGTGACTCATGAAGAATGTCACAGGGCAGAACAGCCTCTGCGCCGTACACCATGAAGAAAGGTGTGTATCTGGTCGTCCGATTAGGTGTGGTCCGCAGCCTCCAGAGTACGGAGTCAAGCTCTTCGACCCAGTGTTTATCAGACTCCCATAGGGAGCGCTCCAGTTGGGGTTTAATGTCGCCCAGACCATTGGCTCTTTCGACTTGACCGTTTGTTTGAGGATGGTACACAGAAGCATGATCAAATTTAATACCTAACTTTGCGCACCAATTTTTTACCTCGTCAGCTGTAAAGTTGGTGCCATTATCTGTGATAATACTGTGTGGGACACCATAATGGTGTACTACACCGGATATAAAATCTGTCACTGGCCATGCCTCAGCTGTTTTTACTGGTTTGGCTTCTATCCATTTAGCGAATTTATCTACCATCACCAGCAAATATTTCTTTTTAAGGCTTCCCCCTTTAAGAGGTCCGACCATATCAAGCCCCGAGACCGCAAAAGGCCAAGTAATGGGGATTGTTATCAAAGCGGTGGGAGGCATGTGCTTTTGATTTGCAAAGAGCTGACAGCCAACACAATGTTGGACTAAGGTCTGGGCATCTGCTCGGGCAGTGGGCCAGAAAAAGCCAGCTCGAAAAGCTTTGCCTACGAGCGCCCGGGCTGCGGCATGGTGGCCGTCCATTCCAGCATGTATTTCGGTGAGAATTTGCCTTCCCTCCTCTTCGGAGATGCACCTTTGTAGAACACCAGTAGTGCTTTTCTTATAGAGTTCACCTTCGTGAACTTTATAGGCTTTAGAACGCCGGACTATGCGGCGGGCCTCATTTTGGTCATCGAGGAGCTCCTGCCTTTTAAGGTAAGCTAGGAAGTGCTCTATCCAGGAGGCTATGACATCCATGATCTCGTGAGCCGAAGAAGTTATCTCCATGTCTGGGTCTCCGATGACGTCTGGGTTAAGTTCGGCCGGGGGTGTGTTCAGATCCGAATCCGTATCGCCACCCGCGTCCTGCCATGTTACTCATGGCTTAAATAGCCTTTCCACGAAGGTGTTAGGCGGGACGGGGTCGTGTTTAGCGCCCATACGAGTGAGTACGACAGCGGCCTGTTATTATTTCGGGCTACGTGATAGAATTCCAACCCCTCAAATCTAGCCGATATTTTCAATATAGCATTGCGATAAACTGCCATTTTTGAATCCTTCGCATAAAAATCTCCATTTATTTGGGAGATAGTGAGGTTTCTGTCTCTGCATACCTCGACGCGTTGTATGCCCATGGATACAGCTAGGCGGAGACCATGCAATATGGCCTCATATTCGGCCGCATTGTTCGAGTCCGTGTACATAATTTGTAGAACGTACCGGACTGTATCCCTAGTTGGAGATATCAATATTACGTCGGCCCCCAATCTGGCTAGCATTTTGGAACCGTAAAAGTACATTGTCCAGATGGAATATGAGCCGTACTCTTTACGGAGTTAGGCTTCAGTCCATTCTGTGACAAAGTCAGCCAACACCTCGGATTAAATAGTCCGGTGTGGCTTATAAGATATTTCAAACAGTAAGAGCTTGATGGCCCATTTGGCTGTGCGTCCAGTGGCGTCTTTATTGTTAATAATATTGTTGAGTGGTACTTTGGATGCCACTATGATCAAACACTCTTGAAAGTAGTGTCGAAGTTTGCGAGATGACATGAAGACTGCATAGGCAATTTTCTGATAGTGGGGGTACCATGATTTGCACGGTGTTAGAACCTCGGATACATAGTATACAGGTTTTTGAACGGGGAATTTATGTCCCTCTTCGGCTCGTTCGACCACGAGCACGGCACTCACTACCGGGTGAGTGCCTGATATATACAGAAGCATTGGTTCACCAACACCGAGGGCGGCTAGGATTGGGTTGCTCGCTAGTAGAGTTTTTATTTCTTCAAATCTAGTTGTGGCCGCATACGTCCATTCGAAGTTGTCAGTGCGTCGTAGCAATCTATAAAGTGGAAATTCTTTTTTCTCCTAACCTGGAGATGAAGCGGCTTAAGGCCGCTACGCAGCCTGCTAGTTTTTGCACTTGTTTGAGATTGGTTGGCGTTTTGAGCTCTGACAAGGCCCGGATTTTAGCTGGGTTAGCTTCGATTCCTCTATGGGATACGATGAACCCTAGTAGCTTCCCGGCTGGAATGCCGAAAACACATTTTTCCAGATTGAGCCTTATGTCATATTCTCAAAGGTTATCAAATGTAGGGTGGAGATCTTCCACCAAAGTCTCGACGTGTTTGGTCTTAACGACTACGTTGTCAACATATGCCTCCACTGTCTTGCCAATTTGTTTTTCTAAGCATGTTTGAATCATGCGTTGATATGTGGCACCAGCGTTTTTGAGTCCAAAGGGCATAGTGTTGAAACAGAAGGGACCGTACGGGGTGATAAATGTCATTGCGGCCTGATCAGATTCCTTCATCTTTATTTGATGGTATCCGTAGTAGGCATCATAGAAGCACAACGAGTCGTGTCCGGCCATTGCATCGATAATTTGATCAATGCGGGGCAAAGGAAAGGGATCCTTGGGGCAGGCCTTATTTAGGTATGTAAAGTCGATGCAGAGGCGCCAGGATTTATCCTTCTTTGGCCCCATGACTAGGTTGGCTAGCCAATCCGGATGTTTAATTTCTCTAATGAATCCGGCTTCCAATAGCTTGGCTAGCTCTTCTCCCATTGCTTGTCTTTTGGGTTCGGAAAACTGTCACAGTGACTGCTTGACTGGTTTGAACCCTTTGATAATATTGAGGATGTGTTCGGCCAGCCTGCGTGGGATTCCCGACATATCTGAAGGGTGCCATGCAAATATATCCTAATTTTCCTTAAGGAAGGCGCGTAACGCGCTGTCTACCACCGGATCCAGTTGTGCTCCGATAGACGCCATCTTGTTAGGGTCTGTTGGGTGCACTCAGAATTTTATGATTTCGTCTGCTGGTTTGAAGGAGGTATATTTCGATCTTTTGGCAAGGATTACATCGTCCTTGTCCATCGTTGAACGTAAGGTAGTTAATTATTCGGCCGCGAGGGCTTCGGATAATGCCTCTAAGGCTAAAGATGTCACTTTGTTCTCAGCGCGGAGTGCTCTATCCGGATCACTTGTTAATGTGATTACTCCATTGGGTCCTGGCATTTTAAGCTTCATGTACCCATAATGGGGTATAGCTTGAAAGCGTGAAAAAGTGTACCGTCTTAAAAGGGAGTGGTATTCGCTATTGAATGAAACAATGTGGAATAGAAGTTCCTCCGACCTATAGACATCACATGTACCGAATACTACGTCGAACTTAATGCTTCCCAAACACCGGGCTTCTTGGCTAGGTATAATTCCTCTAAAGATTGTGTTAGTGTGCTCAATGCGGGATTTTTCAACCTACACTTTTGCAAGCGTTTCCTCAAATATGAGGTTCAGTCCGCTTCCTCCATCCATAAGTACTTTAGTGAGGCAAAAACCATCCACTATTGGGTCTAGTAAAAGAGTTGTTTTTGCTCGGATCGACCGGACTCGGGGTGCATCTTCGGCAGAAAAAACTAATTGCCGTGTCGCTCCATGGGCTTGCAGAGCTAATTTGGTAGACCTCGACAAGTTCGCGATTCGCTCTCTTGCGGTGGTTATTTGAGGAGAATGTCTCGAAGATAGTGAAAACACCAACGTCTTTCTCCCCTGATACGACGGTGGCAAGGAGTGCTACACCGCTCTTTGCTACCTTCCAGAGTACCCAACATGCCCTAAGGCAGTGGTTTGGGATATTGTCCGGGGCTGCGTGTATTTGGCAAGGTTTATCGAGCAGTTCGTCCAGTACAGACCTGTGCCTTAAAAAAGGTTTGTTCTTCTTGCAAATAGGCATATCATCGGATGACCTGCTAGGGTATGTCCGTTTAGCCTTAATACTGTGTTGTCCGGATATGGACTGTTCGAGAGGTATATTCTGGGCTTTCCAAATATTTTCCATTGCGCAGTACTTTTGTACAAAATGCGACAATTCAAGATTCCCCCATCCGTACAGTTGCAGTAAAATAGGGAGACCGCCTCGTCGTCGCAGTAGTCCCTGATCTTGTTTTTGACAAGCAGGAATCTGGCCCAGAAGTGGTTGACCGCTTCCTCGGGCTGCTGCTCTATGTTCGCGAGATCATCTATGTGTGGGAGTCCGGGTTTACTTGGAGAGTTTTTCCCAGGGTGGGTGGGTGTAGGTAATTTTGAGTCCTGACCAAAGTGGTATTCGGGGTTTTGAGAACCTCTGATGTGGATGATCCAGGCTCGACAGGATCTAATCGTTCTATGGGCCCGGCGTCAATCCCAGAGCTCGAGAAACACAAAGTCTCACCCGACAGGGGCGAGTTCGGCTCGATGGGTTCGGAGATCCGAACTTTGATGGTATCCGTCTCAAGAGGGGGGGTCTCTTTGGCTCCGTCCTCAACTGCTGCCACTAGATGTGTGATCGGGATGGGATCGATCTCATCATCACCCGATTTAGGTCCGATCTGATCTCCTGCGATGAAAGCCCCAGGGCGGCAATGCAATCCAGTAGCTCGTTTAAAGGCGAGAGATCTACCGAGGTCGCGTCATCGAAGTAGCCGGAGTCAACATATGGGTGGTGCTCGATGACCGCAAGGAGTGCGGCCGACCCTGAGGCCACGTGGGCGCATACAGCGAACCCGCCGAGCTGGAGAACCTGGCCGATGGCCAAGTTGTTTCTGAGGGTGATCCCGTCACTGATGATGAGACGAGCCATCGATCGCTCATCGCGAGCATACATCAGAGCTCTCAATGAAAGCACCATTATCGGTGTCAAAACTGGCAGATCTCGGGTAGGGGGGCCCAGGCTATGCATTAGAGGATCGATGGTAACAGGAGACTAGGGACACGATGTTTACCCAGGTTCAGGCCCTCTCGATCGAGGTAATACCCTACTTCCTGCTATATTAATATGGATGAATATGATTACAAGAGTTGATCTACCTCGAGATCTTAATGGCTAAACCCTAAAGCCTAGCCTATGAGGATGTTATGATTCTGATGTTAGCCCCTACAGACTAAACCCCCTAGCTTATATACACGCCAGAGAGGGCCTAGGGTTACAAGGGTGACTTGGGGAGGAAGTAATAGATACATCCGGACTCTACGCTTGCCTTTCTACGTACACAGGAGTCCTGACCGAATACGAGGGAGAGTCTTCTGCTTCTACTTTCGTGGCCCATCATTACATCCCAGCTTCATCGACACGGACGCCTGAGGACCCCTGAATACAGGACTCCCTCAACTGCCACCAATCTACAAAGGCATTGTGATGAACTATAATATGCAAGGGATGGATAAGACTATTCCCGAGCTCTTCGTGATGCTGAAATCGGTGGAGGTAGAAATCAAGAAGGAGCATCATGTGTTGATGGTTAACAAGACCACTAGTTTCAAGAAAAAGGGCAAAGGAAAGAAGGGGAACTTCAGGTAGAATGGAAAACATATTGCCGCTCCCACGAAGAAATCCAAACCTGGTCCTAAGCCTAAAACCGAGTGCTTCTACTGCAAAGGGAGTGGTCACTAGAAGCGGAACTGCCCCAAGTATTTGGCAGATAAGAAGGATGGCAAAGTGAACAAAGGTATATTTGATATACATGTTATTGATGTGTTCCTTACTAGTGCTCGTAGCAGCGCATAGGCATTTGATACTGGTTCGGTTGCTCATATTTCTAACTCAAAATAGGAGTTGTGGATTAAACGAAGACTGGCTAAGGACGAGGTGACGATGCACGTAGGGAATGGTTCCAAGGTTGATGTGAACGTCGTCGGCACGCTACCTCTACATCTACCTTCAGGATTAGTTTTAGACCTAAATAATTATTATTTGGTGCCTGCATTGAGCATGAACATTATATCTGGATCTTGTTTAATGCGAGATGGTTATTCATTTAAGTTAGAGAATAATGGTTGTTCTATTTATATGAGTAATATCTTTTATGGTCATGCCCCCTTGAGGAATAGTCCATTTTTTGTTGAATCTTGATTGTAGTGATACACATATTAATAATATTGTTGCGAAAAGATGTAGAGTTGATAATGATAGTGCAACATACTTGTGGCACTGTCGTTTAGTTCATATTGGTGTAAAGAGCAAGAAGAAACTCCATGCCGATAGACTTCTGGAATCACTTGATTATGAATCATTTGATACTTGCGAACCATGCCTCACGGGTAAGATGACTAAAACTCCGTTCTCCGGAAAATGGAGCGAGCTAATGAATTATTGGAAATTATACATACCGATGTATGTGCTCCAATGAGTGTTGAAGCACGCGGCGGGTATCGTTATTTTCTCACCTTCACAGATGATTTGAATAGATATGGGTATATCGACTTAATGAAACACAAGTCTGAAACATTTGAAAAGTTCAAAAAATTTCAGAGTGAAGTAGAGAATCAGCATAACAAGAAAATAAAGTTTCTACGATACGATCACGGAGCCGAATATTTGAGTTACGAGTTTGGTCTTCATTTGAAACAATGTGGAATAGTTTCACAGATCACGCAACCTGGAACACCACAACGTAATGGTGTGTTCGAATGTAGTAACCGTACTCTATTGGATATGGTGCATTCTATGATGTCTCTTACCGATTTGCCTTTCTCGTTTTGCGGTTATGCATTAGAGACAGCTGCATTCATGTTGAATAGGCACCATGGAAATCCGTTGAGATGACACCGTATGAACTATGGTTTGGCAAGAAACCAAAGCCATCGTTTTTTAAAGTTTGGGGTTGCGATGCTTATGTGAAAAAGCTTTAGCTTGGCAAGCTCGAACCCAAATTAGAGAAGTGCGTCTTCATAGGATACCAAAAAGAAACTGTTGGGTACACCTTCTACCACAGATCCGAAGGCAATACTTTTGTTGCTAAGAATGGGTCATTTCCAGAGAAGGAGTTTCTCTCGAAAGGAGTGAGTTGGAGGAATGTAGAACTTGATGAGGTGATTGTACCTTTGCTCGAATTGTAAACTAGATCATCAGAGAAAACAGTCCCCGTGATGCCTACACCAACTAGAGAAGAAGCTAATGATAATGATCATGAAACTTCAGATCAAGTTACTACTGAACCTCGAAGGTTGACGAGAACACGTAACGCACCAGAATGGTACGGTAACCCTGTCTTGGAAGTCATGTTGTTAGACAACGGCGAACCTTCGAACTATGAAGAAGCTATGATGAGCCTAGATTCCAATAAATGGCTTGAGGCCATGAAATCTGAGATAGGATCCATGTATGAGAACAAAGTGTGGACTTTGGTGGACTTGCCCGATGATCGGCAAGCCATTGAGAATAAATGGATTTTCAAGAGGAAGACAAACGCTGATGGTAATATCACTATCTACAAGGCTCGACTTGTTGCGAACAGTTTTCGACAAGTTCAAGGAGTTGACTGCGATGGGACTTTCTCACCCGTAGTGATGCTTAAGTCTGTCCGAATCATGTTAGCAATTGTAACATTTTATGATTAAGAAATTTGGCAAATGGATGTCAAAACTGCATTCCTTAATGGATTTCTGATAGAAGAGTTGTATATGATGCAACCAGAAGGTTTTGTTGATCCTAAAGGTGCTAACAAAGTGTGCCAGCTCCAGCGAGCCATCTATGGACTGGTGCAAGCATCTCGGAGTTGGAATATACGCTTTGATGAGGTGCTCAAAGCATATGGTTTTATAAAGACTTACAGTGAAGCCTGTATTTACAAGAAAGTGACTCGGAGCTCTATAGCATTTATGGTATTATATGTGGATGACATATTGATGATTGGACATGATGTAGAATTTCTGGATAGCATAAAAGGTTACTTGAATAAGATTTTTTTCAATGAAAGACATCGGTGAAGCTGTTATATATTGGACTTCAAGATCTATAGAGATAGATCAAGACGCTTAATAGGACTTTCACAAAGCACATACCTTGGCAAAGTTTTGAACAAGTTCAAAGTGGATCGGTCAAAGAAAGGGTTCTTGCATGTGTTACAAGGTGTGAAATTGAGTCAGACTCAATGCCCGACCACTGCAGAAGATAGAGAGAAAATGAAAGTCATTCCCTATGCCTCAGTCATAGGCTCCATCATGTATGCTATGCTGTGTACCACACCTGATGTGTGCCTTGCCATAAGTTCGATAGGGAGGTACCAAAGTAATCCAGGAGTGGATCACTAGACAACGGTCAAGAACATCCTGAAGGACCTGAAAAGGACAAAGGACATGTTTCTCATTTATGGAGGTGACGAAGAGCTCGTCGTGAAGGGTTACGTCGATGCTAGCTTCGATACAGATCCGGATGACTCTAAGTCACAGACCAGATACGTATTTATATTGAATGGTGGAGCTGTCAGTTGGTGCAGTTCCAAGCAGAGCATCATGGCGGGATCTACGGAAGCGGAGTACATAGCTGCTTCGGAAGCAGCACATGAAGGAGTCTGGATGAAGGAGTTCATATTCGATATAGGTGTAATACCTAGTGCATCGGGTCCAATGACAATCTTTTGTGACAACACTGGAGAAATGGCCTTGGCAAAGGAATCCAGATTTCACAAGAGAACAAAACACATCAAGAGATGCTTCAACTCCATTCGTGAAAAGGTCAATGATGGAGACATATAAATTTGCAAAGTACATACGAATCTGAATGTTGTAGGCCTGTTGACTAAGGCTCTTCCACGGGCAAAGCATGATCAGCACCAAGACTCCATGGGTGTTAGATTCATTACAATGTAATATGGATTATTAACTCTAGTGCCAGTGGGAGACTGATGGAAATATGCCCTAGAGGCAATAATAAAGTTGTTATTATATTATATTTCCTTATTCATGATAAAGGTTTATTATTCATGCTAGAATTGCATTGACCGGAAACCTAAATACATGTGTGAACACATAAACAAATATTGTGTCCCTAGTAAGCCTCTACTTGAATAGCTTGTTAATCAAAGATGGTTAAGGTTTCATAACCATTAACATGAGTTGTAATTTGATAACAGGATCACATCATTATGATAATGATGTGATGGACAAGATCCAACCATTAGCTTAGCATTTGATCATACAGTTTATTGCTACTGCTTTCATGTACGTCAAATACTTATTCCTTTGACTATGAGATCATGCAACTCCTAGATACCGAAGGAACACCTTGTGTGCTATCAAACATCTCAACGTAACTGTGTGATTATAAAGATTCTCTACAGGTATCTCCGATGGTGTTTTGTTGGGTTGACGTGAATCAAGATTAGGATTTGTCACTTCGAGTATCAGAGAGGTATCTCTGGGCCCTCTCAGTAATACACATCATAATAAGCCTTGCAAGCAAATGACTAATGTTAGTCACGGGATGATGTATTATGGGACAAAGGGACTTGCCAGTAAAGAGACTTGCCAGTAACAAGATTGAACTAGGTATAGAGATACCGACGATCGAATATCGGGCAAGTAACATATCGACGGACAAAGGGAATCGTGTATGTTGTCATAACGGTTCGACTAATAAAGATCTTCGTAGAATATGTAGGAACCAATATAGGCATCCAGGTTGTGCTATTGGTTATTGACCAGAGAGGTGCCTAGGTCATGTCTACATAGTACTCGAACCCATAGGGTCCGCACACTTAACGTTCGTTGACAATATAGTATTATATGAGTTATGTGAATTGGTGATCGAATGTTGTTTGGAGTCCCAGATGAGATCGCGGACATGACGAGGAGTCTCAAAATGGTCGAGAGGTAATGATTGATATATAGGACGATGGTATTCGGACACCGGAAGTGTTCCGGGGGACATCAAATACTCATTGGGTCACCGGAAGGAGTTTCGGGCACCCCCGACAAAAAAGGGCCTTATGGGCCAAGAGGGGAAACGCACTAGCCACAATGCGCTGGTGCGCCCCCATATGGACCGGCCTAAGTGGAGAAGGAAAGGTGAAGAGGAAAGGAAAGAAAGGGAATAGGATTCCCCCTTCCTTCCCCCTCTCCCCTCTTTTCTTCCCCCTTCCGTATACAAGGAAAGGGGGAGCGCAGGACAAGGCATGGCCCCTAGGGGGCGACGGCCAAGCCCTAGGGCGCCCTGGATGCCTCTCCTCCCCTCCCACCTATATATATGTGGGGAGGGGCGCCTTACAAGGACACACCATCAATTGTTAGCTGTGTGCGGTGCCCCTGTTGGGGATATGACTATTGGATATGACCCGCCCAGGAGGGGCCGGGTTATCCCTATGGCGGTTCATAAACCAAGCCCATAAATATGTTGAAGATGGTGGTTCATGTGGTAGGCTTGTTAAAGTTCCCAAAACCCAAAGGCAGCTTAAGGCCCGTAAGTGCAAACCGCCATGTATATGTGACTTGTATCGTAAGGCATGTAAGATAAGTCACCGGGCCGAACACGTTTGTATGAGCCGGCCGGGACTCTGTAAGCCGTGGGGCATCAACCCATGTATATAAGAGGACGACCCGGCATCGGCTTAGGGCAAGAAACAACATATCGAAAGCCAGGCTAGGCGTATTCGCTCCCTGGTAATCGAAACCCAAGCAATACCACCTCAAACTGGATTAGGCTTTTACCTTCAGCGCAAGGGGCCGAACCAGTATAAACTCCTTGTGTCCTTTGTCCCACTTTAACCCCTTTAAGCTAACTACGTCGCAATGGCTCCACAATTAAGTCTTCGCCTAGGACATCTGTCGTGACAATTCCACGATAGTTGGCGCCCATCGTGGGGCCAACGCACGGTGATTTCGAGTTCTTGAAGGGTAGCTTTGAAGGGATCAAGGGATACGCTATGGGCCGAATGACCAAGAGTCATTGCGGCAAGCTCTACATTGACGATGCAGGCTGGGGCCCCGAGGCCGGCTCAATCGAGTATGGGTACCGGGTCCCCTTCGGCGGAATCCACGTCTTCATCAGCAAGATCAGCAAACCGGGCCCTGAGCCGGACATTTGCACCGACATCATCGAGACGGCTCAGCGTGTGCGACCCATCTGGGCTCAACCCGCCGTGAAGCATGCCTTTGTTGGGTTTATCCATGGGGCTGAATTGGAAGGCTCTGTATCTGGCGGTGAGACAGCCATCTACTGTGATGGTGAATCGTCCACGAGTGAGACCAACTCAATGTATTGTGACACCCCGAGACCGGTGCGCCAGGTGTCAGCCAGTTATTCGCCATCGTTGCATTGTCATCTGCTTGCGTGTTGTCTCTTGCCATGTCATCATGTGTGTTGCATCAGCATGTTTTCAAAACTTGCATCCGTCCGAGTCCCCTCGTCCTCTCCGTTGTCCGTTCTGAGCTCAGACACACTTGCACGCGCCCGCGGTGCCTCCGAATATTTGTTTTCTGAGTGGCCGAAAAACATTATCGGAATGGGTTGAAACTTGGCGTGTGGTCTTATTATAGTGTAGACAGGCCACCTGCCAAATTTCATCGCATTCGGAGTCCGTTTGATAGACCAACCATTAATTATAGCGGCACTAGCCGCGGTTAAATCGTCGGACATTTTCTGTCTCCGAAAACCCCCACGGGCCTCCATTCTCTCCTCTCCTATCAGCTATTGGCCTCTTGGCATAGCCCATTAGCCCACCTACAAACCCCCTCCGCTACGGACCGTCCGATGGCGATCGAACGGCTCCGAAACGGAGCAATTCCACTAACCCTAGCCCCCTTTCCCTATATAAAGACCCCTCCATGCCAAAATTGGGCAGCCTAGCCCCTCCACCTACCACTAGCCCCTTCCTCCTCCATTTCCGCGCCCAGCCACCTCCATCCCACCACTTGGCGCCGCCCAAACCTTCCTGCGCCGCCGGCACCTCAGCGCAGGGACCCGGCCGTCAGCCTCCCATCGCCACGCTGACCCCGCCGCCAGTTAGCGCCCTGGCTCCCCTCCTCCCGCCAGGGTCCGCCGAAGCCCATCGCGGCCCGCTTCGGGCCGATCTGGGCCGAGGCGCCCGACCGCCCCGCTCCTCCCTTCGTCGCCAACTGCCGCTCGTCTGCGCGACCTCCCGACCTCCCGATCGTCCCCAGCGCCGAGCGCCGCCGTCCGCTCCCAGCCGGCGAGCTCTGTCCTCGCCGCCCTGCCTCCTGGCCTCGCCGGACCTGCAGCCGCCGCCCCGGAGCTCCCCGTCAACTCCAGCACACCGTCACGTGCACAGCTCGCCGGAGCTTCACCGGTGTCGGGATCCGGCGCCCCCGACACCCCGCGCCCAGATCCGGTGGCCCTCGCCGGGATCCGCCCTCTACGACCCTCTACGGCGCCGCCCCGCTTCCTACCTCGCCGGAGAGCCGCCGTCGGTCCTCCTTTTCCCACGTCCGAGGCGGACATGTCCGACCTCCCCGTTGCCGTGTGACGCTGCCAGCGGGCCCCACTCGTCGGATGTGTCCGCCGGGACACGGACATGTCCGTTTCCCCAAGGTCCTTTTTCCTCTAAGTCCCTAAATCTGTCATAATTATGTTGCATCTTTGCATGCCTATAAATATTTGTGTGTATGTCCAATTTGAGTGAATGATATGTCAAAATGATCGTGGTGATATCATCTACACTTGGTTCCATTGTGCCATGCTCATTTGAGTTCATCTAGATGCTCTAATCTCTGTTGCAAGAGTGCTACTTGTTATAAACTGCTGCTACTTGTTATTTTGTTGCCACATTTGAGATATGATAACTTGGTGCATGTTTATCCAAATGATGCATATGATATGTCAAAATGTTCCTTGTGAAGTGTACTACATGATGGTTGCTGTAGCATGCTTGTTTGAGTTCATATTGCCATGTTAATCTCTGTTGCAATAGTGCATTTGGCTGTTAAGTTCTGAAACTTGTTATGAGATGCTGATTTCACTTGCTCTTTGCTATTGATGTGTTTGTCCCCATGCCACATGTTTAGTTGTTTTAGAAGAACCATTATATGGTCTTTGCTGTGGTGCAATTATCTTTCCATGATATGCCTTGTGTTCACTTAAACATGCTTGTAAACATGCCATGTTGTTGTTACTGTTTTATACTTAGTGAAAAAACTGCTATGTTTGGAATCTGTTATAACCTGATGATATGTTTGCTTGATGCCCCACTCAAATCCATGCTTGTTTTGGAGTGGCCAATGATCATGTCTTGTTGTCCATGTTATTGTCTATCCATTCATGCCCTTACTTGCTCATTTGCCCTGCTGTAGCTTATTTATTTCTTGCTCTCAAGTTGCTATAAAACATAACTGTCAGGTTTTTAACATAATGTTCAATTTGGTGTATCTTGTTGCTATTGATCCATGCCTCCTATGGATATGCCCCAATGGAGTTGTTTGTTGTAGGATATGTCTACTACATGTCCATTGTCTGTATGTTCTTGTTAGAGTTGATATGCTTGTTGTTTTGTGCCTCCGAAGGCAGCATCATGATGATGTTTTTGCCTTCCTAGATTTTGGCTAAGTCTGGATAATTTTATTGCAACTTGCCATGCTTGTTTAAATGTGTTCCAGCAAGCTTTTGGGTGTGTTCTAAGTTCATGCTTGTTAAGTATCATGTCTACTTCACATCCATGCTTCTTGTTATCATGTTTGAGTGTTGTAGAATATATATACCTTGCTCCGAAGTTGCTATGTGGTTGTTAACTTCAGCTTGTTGTTATATCTTGTTTCGTGTGTATCTTTTAGCCCATTGCTCCGTTTTGAGTGTGTCTTATATGAAACTTGTGTGATTTTGAATGTAGAATCGTAATACCATATTGTTTTAATGTTTGGAGTGAGTTTGCTTGATGTTTGGGTGCATCTTGCACCGTTGCCATGCTTGTCTTGTTTTGCTCATATCTTCTAGGCCGTAGCTCCGAATTAAACAAACTTTATATGAAACTTTACTAGATTTTCGTGTAGATCATCATGGTGCATGTTAAATTGCTGTTTAACAACTTTAACTTAAGGTTTGTTCAGATATGAACTAATTTCAAAATGTGCACATGAGGGCTTACCGGATTTGTCTTAAGTAGTTTCCGGCCTCATTTAAACTTGTTCAAGGCTTCTTCTTCATCTTCTTCATGGATCCGTTCTTCTTCCTTGCGGGATATCAGGCAAGATGACCATCACCTTGGATACCTTTACTATCATTGCCATGCTTAGTGTCTCGATGCTATCGTTATATGTCGCGCTACCCATCTTTATTGTCAGCCCCTCTCCTTGTTGCCATGAAACCTCTAACCTTTGAAACCTTCCTAGCAAAACCATTGTTTGGCTATGTTAACCGCTTGCTCAGCCCCTCTTATAGCGTTGTTAGTTGCAGGTGAAGATGAAGTTCATTCCAGGTGAGAACCTGTTGTTGGAATATCACAATATCTATTATTATTATTAACACACCTATATACTGGGCATGGGTGGAAGGCTTGGCCTTTTGCTCGGTGTTTTGTTCCACTTATGCCACCTTACGCGCCGATAAACCGGCATTATGTTCCTTAATTTTTGCGTTCCTTACACGGTTGGGTATATGGGGACCCCTTGACACTTCGTCTTTGAATAAAACTCCTCCAGCAAGGCCCAACATTGGTTTTAATTTGCTTGATAATAACAACTTAATTAATTAATTAAATTTGCATAGGGGGTCGTGTCCCCGGGGATTCTTTCTACATAGCAGGGGGGCCAGTGCTGATGGTGTTGGTCCCAAACGGGCAGACTGCAGGGCTGCCTTGGGGAAACCCGAGGTATCTGGTATTTTCCTGTAGGCTGTTCCATCCGGACGTGGCCTGAGACAAGATACGCGTGGCTACTATCAAGGTGTCGGCACGCCGGGAGGTCTTGCTGGACTTGTTTTACCATTGTCGAAATGTCTTGTGCACCGGGATACCGGGCCTGATCGGATTTCCCTAAGATAAGGGGTAATAATTATTATTACTTCAGTTGATCATGAGAGCTTGTGATGGGCTAAGTTGGGACACCCCTGCAGGGTTATAATCTTTCGAAATTCGTGCCCACGGTTATGTGGAAGATTGGAATTTGTTAATGTCCGGTTGTAGAAAACTTGACAGAGGATCTGAAGTAAAACACACAACAGTGTGAGTAACCGTGACTATCTATTTTCACTTTGAGAAGAGAACACGGTAGGGTTATGTTTGACTCGTATGTAGTTCAGTATCTTTAGCGGTCACTACTAGTTGCGACCGTTTGCGTAGATGCTCATCTTATTCTTGTACTCGTAAGTTAGCCACCATATATTGCTTAGCCGCTGCTGCAACCTCACCACTTTACCTCTTCCTACCCATTAAGCTTTGATAGTCTTGTTACCCATGGTTATGGGATTGCTAAGTCCTCGTGGCTCACAGATACTACAACAACAGTTGCAGGTGCAGGTTTCCGATGTCATGACGTGAGAGTGTTGATCGTTGTGTTGGAGTTCTTTCTTCATCTTCTTCTTCAGTCTTGGGTTAGGTTCCGGGTCGGCAGCCTGGGATAGCAGATGGATGTCGTTGTTCTTTTCATGTTTGTATCCGTAGTCGGATACTTGTATTGATATTGTTGTATTCATGTGACTTGTATGTATTGTTGTATCCCCCATGTATGTATGTAATGGTACGATGTAATGATATCCATCTTGCTAAGCGCCCGAAATGCGGTTGTGCCCCAATCACGTAAGTGTCACGTGATCGGGATAGAATTGCATCTTGGGCCTGACAAGTTGGTATCAGAGCCTCGACCGACCATAGGAGCCCCCTTGATTGATCGTAGTCTCGCCGTTGTTGAGTCTAGCAAAAAACTTTTTCGGAGTCTAGTTATATCGGAGAGTAGGAATTCTTTTACTCCTCTACCCCTTCGTCGCTCTGGTGAGGAATCTTGACGTAGGTGTTTTGAATTACTCCTCTTCCCCTTCCAATTTTTTTAGGATCTCGTGGTTAGTTTTCGTTCGTTGCGATGTTAGTTCTTTCATCTGGTGCATCTCTCGTCAAGTGGATTCGACCCTCTTCTTCTTTGCAAGTTCAACCCTCAGTTCTTTTCAACCGGTGTTGTTTCCCCGTCCGTTGTGTTCTTTCTTTTTCCCACCCACCCACCCATTTGCTTCTCGGAGCCGGAGTCCTTAATCGAGTATCCATCCTACTCGGTTGAATCCTTTGCATTCTTTTCTCAGTTATTTCAACTGGTGAATTCTCGTCTAGTTCGTCCTTCTTCACCTCTTCTTTTTTTCCGGTGGATTCGACTCAAGTATTCGGTGTTGTTCATATTCTTTTCCTCGGCTCAATTGTTACTCTTGGTCGCTTACCTCTCGCCATTTAATTGTTCCGGAGTTCCAAAGAAATCTCAAGAGATTCGTCTGTCTTCCAATTAATTCGAGGTTGTCACCTCATTCGAGATTTTCAATCGTTCCGGTGCATTATCTCCTTTTCAATCCTTCTCAACGGTGGTTTTTCTCTTCGGTGGGCTCATAACCCACAGGTCTTTTCCAGGATCTTACCTGACTCTTCTAATTTCCCGGAGTGGTCCAAAATTCTTTTCAAAGTGTGACGTAAGTACGGATTCCATCAGTCATATGCCTTCTCCAAGATCGCTTTTAATTCTTTCATGTGCGGTTCAACCCTTCTTCTTTTCATTTCATCCGGAGTATTTCATGAATTCTTTTCATTGTGTTCCTCCGAAGGCCATCATTTCAGAAGGTTTCTTCGTTCTCAGTTTTCAACTTCGTCCTCCAAATATTCTTCTTGATGCCTCTTCGTTCGTCATACATTCTTCCGGTGCTTGTTCAAGTATTCTTTAATCAGTTCACAATCTCTTCGTTCCTTGCATTCAAATTGTCCTCAAGTGCTTTATTCTTTCCCGGCGATTCATTCTCTTGTGTTCACTCAATTTCAATTCTTCACGGTGGCTTGTCCTCTTGCATCGTTCAATTTCATTCCTTACAGTGGTCATTCTCGTTCTTCACTCGATTTTAATTCTTCCCGGTGGTTCATTCATTTTATTCACCCGGCTTCAATTCTTTACGGCGGCTCACTCAAGAGTTCTTTTCCGGTGTTATCACATCAATCCATTCATTTTATTCCAATCCTACCGGTGTTCATGAAGATTTTCGCAAGTTCACGATATATCCCTCTTTAATCATTTCAACAGGAATAAGTAGTATGTGAATCCATTGCTTCACATCAATTTAATTGGTGGAGGATAAGCATAACATAAATCTTATTCTTTTCATCAAGTTGATTTAATTCCTTCCTTCGGAGTTTATTCTTGATGAATAAATTCTAGTTCCGAGTGTTTTTATCTTTTCTTTTCTGGAGTTCAAGTTTTCTCGGCTATCTCGTCAGAACCCCGACTAATCATCGCAAGGCTTTAATCTTATTCTTGTGGTCATTCAACTTTATCTCATCATCCTTTTGTGACCGGAGTTCTATGGTGGTTCCTCATATTTTAATTCATTCTTCAAGTATTCTTCTAATTCTTGTTGAGTAGCTCAAGCATTATTCTTTTGTGTCCCGAGATGCAAATAATTCTCCCTATTTCTTTTGAAATGGAATTTTACGTTCCTTCATTCTCAGCTAGTCCTTCTTTTCGTGCGACGGTAATTCACCTCAAGTCTTGAGATGTTTAAATAAGCCCACAACAAGCTTATTCTTTTGTTGCTGATTTTCTCAACAACTCCGTTCAAGTGTTTCTCTTATAAATTCTCGTTCATGTCACTTGTGCTCAAGTTGTCATCTTCTTCTCCATTCTTTTAATTCCATCATTTCAATTATTCCGGAGGCGTATGTGTTGTTCATCTCGTCAAGTATTATTCCATCTTCTCAAGTTCATGGTTATATTCATTCCATTTCACCCGGAGTGTTGCACGAATTCCTTCGTGGAGATTTGTTTTCTATCTCTTTTAACCGGAGTGGTTTCGAATTTCATTCTTATTCCTTCAAACTTTTGGGTTCTCGTCGTTTTCCTTGTCCTCTTATTTATTGAAGTCTTGGCAACTTCGTTCATCTTCGTTCTATCCTTTCTTTCGAATGGCTCAACCTCTCAACATTCTTTGGTTTCACTCTTTTGTCTTCGAAGAACCTTGTTCTTCCTTTTTTTTCCTTCCGTCTCATTCCTAAGATCTCGGGACGAGATCTCTTGTTAGTAGGGGAGTGTTGTGACACCCCGAGACCGGTGCGCCAGGTGTCAGCCAGTTATTCGTCATCGTTGCCTTGTCATCTGCTTGCGTGTTGCATCTTGCCATGTCATCATGTGGGTTGCATCAGCATGTTTTCAAAACTTGCATCCGTCCGAGTCCCCTCGTCCTCTCCGTTGTCCGTTCTGAGCTCAGACACACTTGCACGCGCCCGCGGTGCCTCCAAATATTTTTTTTGTGAGTGGCCCAAAAACGTTCTCGGAATGGGTTGAAACTTGGCGTGTGGTCTCATTATAGTGTAGACAGGCCGCCTGCCAAATTTCATCGCATTCGGAGTCCGTTTGATAGCCCAACCGTTAATTATAGCGGCACTAGCCGCGGGTTAAATCGTCGGACGTTTTCGGTCTCTGAAAACCCCCGCGGGCCTCCCTTATCTCCTCTCCTATCAGCTATTGGCCTATTGGCACAGCCCATTAGCCCACCTACAAACCCCCTCCGCTCCGGACCGTCCGATGGCGATCGAACGGCTCCGTAACGGAGCAATTCCACTAACCCTAGCCCCCTTTCCCAATATAAAGACCCCTCCATGCCAAAATTGGGAAGCCTAGCCCCTCCACCTACCTCTAGCCCCTTCCTCCACCATTTCCGCGCCCATCCACCTCCATCCCGCCACTTGGCGCCGCCCAAACCTCCCTGGGCCACCGCCACCTCAGCGCAGGGGGCCGGCCGTCAGCCTCCCATCGCCACGCTGACCCCGCCGCCAGTCAGCGCCTTGGCTCCCCTCCTCCCGCCAGGGCCCGCCGAAGCCCATCGCGGCCCGCTTCGGGCCGATCTGGGCCGAGGCGCCCGACCGCCCCGTTCCTCCCTTCGTCGCCAACCGCCGCTCGTCTGCGCGACCTCCCGACCTCCCGCACGTCCCCAGCCCCGAGCGCCGCCGTCTGCTCCCCGCCGGCGAGCTCTGTCCTCGCCGCCCCGCCTCCTGGCCTCGCCGGACCTGCAGCCGCCGCCCCGAAGCTCCCCGTCGACTCTAGGATGCCGTCGTGTGCACAGCTCGCCGGAGCTTCGCCGGTGTCGGGATCGGGCGCCCCCGACGCCCGGCGCCCGGATCCGGTGGCCCTCGCCGGGATCCGCCCTCTACAACCCTCTAGGGCGCCGCCCCGCTTCCTACCTCGCCGGAGAGCCGCCGCCGGTCCTCCTTTTGCCGCGTCCGAGGCGGACATGTCCGATGCGGTCGGACATGTCCGACCTCCCCGTTGCCGTGTGACGCTGCCAGCGGGCCCAACTCGTCGGACGTGTCCGCCGGGACACGGACATGTCCGTTTCCCCGAGGTCCTTTTTCCTCCAAGTCCCTAAATCTGTCATAATTACGTTGCATCTTTGCATGCCTAAAAATATTTGTGTGTATGTCCAATTTGAGTGAATGATATGTCAAAATGATCGTGGTGATATGCTCTACACTTGGTTCCATTGTGCCATGCTCATTTGAGTTCATCTAGATGCTCTAATCTCTATTGCAAGAGTGCTACTTGTTATAAACTGCTGCTACTTGTTATTTTGTTGGCGTGTTTGAGAAATGATAACTTGGTGCATGTTTATCCAAATGATGTGTATGATATGTCAAAATGTTCCTTGTGAAGTGTACTACATGATGGTTGCTGTAGCATGCTTGTTTGAGTTCATATTGCCATGTTAATCTCTGTTGCAATAGTGCATTTGGCTGTTAAGTTCTGAAACTTGTTATGAGATGCTGATTTCACTTGCTCTTTGCTATTGATGTGTTTCTCCTCATGCCACATGTTTAGTTGTTTTAGAAGGACCATTATATGGTCTTTGCTGTGGTGCAATTATCTTTCCATGATATGCCTTGTGTTCACTTAAACATGCTTGTAAACATGACATGTTGTTGTTACTGTTTTATACTTAGTAAAAAAACTGCTAAGTCTGGAATCTGTTATAACCTGATGCTATGTTTGCTTGATACCCCACTCAAATCCATCCTTGTTTTGGAGTGGCCAATGATCATGTCTTGTTGTCCATGTTATTGTCTATTCATTCATGCCCTTACTTGCTCATTTGCCCTGCTGTAGCTTATTTATTTCTTGCTCTCAAGTTGCTATAAAACATAACTGTCAGGTTTTTAACATCATGTTCAATTTGGTGTATCTTGTTGCTATTGATCCATGCCTCCTATGGATATGATCCAATGGAGTTGTTTGTTGTAGGATATGTCTACTACATGTCCATTGTCTTTATGTTCTTGTTAGAGTTGATATGCTTGTTGTTTTGTGCCTCCGAAGGCAGCATCGTGATGATGTTTTTACCTTCCCAGATTTTGGCTAAGTCTGGTTAATTTTATTGCAACTTGCCATGCTTGTTTAAATGTGTTCCAGCAAGCTTTTGGGTGTGTTCTAAGTTCATGCTTGTTAAGTATCATGTCTACTTCGCATCCATGCTTCTTGTTATCATGTTTGAGTGTTGTAGCATATATATACTTTGCTCCGAAGTTGCTATGTGGCTGTTAACTTCAGCTTGTTGTTATATCTTGTTTCGTGTGTATCTTTTAGCCCGTTGCTCCGTTTTGAGTGTGTCTTATATGAAACTTGTGTGATTTTGTAGGTAGAATCGTAATATCATATTGTTTTCATGTTTGGAGTGAGTTTGCTTGATGTTTGGGTGCATCTTGCACTGTTGCCATGCTTGTCTTGTTTTGCTCATATCTTCTAGGCCGTAGCTCCGAATTAAACAAACATTATATGAAACTTGACTAGATTTTCGTGTAGATCATCATGGTGCATGTTAAATTGCTGTTTAACAACTTTAACTTAAGGTTTGATCAGATCTGAACTAATTTCAAAATGTGCACATGAGGGCTTACCGGATTTGTCTTAAGTAGTTTCCGGCCTCATTTAAACTTGTTGTTCTCGTGTTGTTCTCTATGCTTCCTACCTTGCCATGTTCTGCATCCTATATAGATCTGTCTTGCATCCTACTTGCTTGAGCATATTGTCATGTTCTTGTGTTGTTTTCCTGTGCTTCCTACCTTGCCATGTATTGCTTCCTGTATAGACTTGTCATGCATCATACCTTGCCATGTATTGCATCATATATAGACTTGTGTTGTTTTCTGTGCTTCCTACCTTGCCATGTATTGCTTCCTGTATAGACTTCTCATGCATCATACCTTGCCATGTATTGCATCATATATAGACTTATGTTGTTTTCTGTGCTTCCTACCTTGCTATGTATTGCTTCCTGTATAGACTTGTCTTGCATCATACCTTGCCATGTATTGCATCATATATAAACTTGTGTTGTTTTTCTGTGCTTCCTACCTTTCCATATTTTGCTTCCTGTATAGACTTGTTGTGCATCATATGTAGACTTGTTTTGCATCATACTTGGTTGAGCATATTGTTATGTTCTTGTGTTGTGTGTTTATCGTATTGCTTGCTTCTTCGCGTTAGTGCTTGTTCCATTGCGTTCGTGAGGATTCGTTCGTCTACCCGTGGTTCTTCTTCAAGGCTTCTTCTTCATCTTCTTCATGGATCCGTTCTTCTTCCTTGCGGGATCTCAGGCAAGATGACCATCACCTTGGATACCTTTACTATCATTGCCATGCTTAGTGTCTCGATGCTATCGTTATATGTTGCGCTACCCATCTTTATTGTCAGCCCCTCTCATTGTTGCCATGAAACCTCTAACCTTTGAAACCTTCCTAGCAAAACCATTGTTTGGATATGTTACCCACTTGCTCAGCCCCTCTAATAGCGTTGTTAGTTGCAGGTGAAGATGAAGTTCGTTCCAGGTGGGAACTTGTTGTTGGAATATCATAATATCTAATATTATTATTAACACACCTATATACTGGGCATGGGTGGAAGGCTTGGCCTTTTGCTCGGTGTTTTGTTCCACTCATGCCACCTTAGGCGCCGATAAACGGGCATTATGTTCCTTGATTTTTGCGTTCCTTACATGGTTGGGTATACGGGGACCCCTTGACACTTCGTCTTTGAATAAAACTCCTCCAGCAAGGCCCAACATTGGTTTTAATTTGCCTCATAATAACAACTTAATTAATTAATTAAATTTGCATAGGGGGTCGCGTCCCCCGGGATTCTTTCTACATAGCAGGGGGGCAGTGCTGATGGTGTTGGTCCCAAACGGGTAGACTGCAAGGCCGCCTTGGGGAAACCCGAGGTATCCGGTATTTTCCTGTAGGCTATCCCATCCGGACGTGGCCTGAGACGAGATACGCGCGGCTACTATCAGGGTGTCGGCACGCCGGGAGGTCTTGTTGGACTTGTTTTACCATTGTCGAAATGTCTTGTGCACCGGGATACCGAGCCTGATCGGATTTCCCTAAGATAAGGGGTAATAATTATTATTACATCAGCTGATCGTGAGAGCTTGTGATGGGCTAAGTTGGGACACCCCTACAGGGTTATAATCTTTCAAAAGCCGTGCCCGCGGTTATGTGGCAGATTGGAATTTGTTAATGTCCGGTTATAGAAAACTTGACAGAGGATCCGAAGTAAAACACACAACAGTGTGAGTAACCGTGACTGTCTCTTTTCACTTTGAAAAGAGAACACGGTGGGGTTATGTTTGACTCGTATGTAGTTCAGGATCTTTAGCGATCACTACTAGTTGCGACCGTTTGCGTAGATGCTCATCTTATTCTTGTACTCGTAAGTTAGCCACCATATATTGCTTAGCCGCTGCTGCAACCTCGCCACTTTACCTCTTCCCACCCATTAAGCTTTGATAGTCTTGTTACCCATGGTTATGGGATTGTTGAGTCCTTGTGGCTCACAGATACTACAACAACAGTTGCAGGTGCAGGTTTCCGATGTCATGACGTGAGAGCGTTGATTGTTGTGTTGGAGTTCTTTCTTCTTCTTCTTCTTCAGTCTTGGGTTAGGTTCCGGGTCGGCTGCCTAGGATAGCAGATGGATGTCGTTGTTCTTTTCATGTTTGTATCCGTAGTCGGATACTTGTATTGATATTCTTGTATTCATGTGACTTGTATGTATTGTTGTATCCCCCATGTATGTATGTAATGGTACGATGTAATGATATCCATCTTGCTAAGCGCCCGAAATGTGGTTGTGCCCCAATCACGTAAGTGTCACGTGATCGGGATAGAATCGCATCTTGGGCCTGACATGTATCAACTACAAGATGGATGGTTTGGGGGCTGTTCCGATGGTAATAGTATTCCGGACCCCCGTGAGCCGCCGAACAGGGTGGCGATTTTCATGGCTGGCACCCAGTCGGTTCTCGGTTTGATAGCCACCTCGGCTATGACTTCCAGCGCAGCGGAGGTAATGGCAGTAGGTGCTGGCGGATCAGCATGCCCGCCGGCTCAAGTTTTAACAGATTTATTGGAGGCTCTAGCAACGTTGATGGGAGTGGAGGTAACCCCAGACAACCAAAAATAACACAAGGTGGATGTGGCTAAGCTGCGTGATGAGATAGCGCAAGCCAAGGAAAAGCTGGCGGCAGAGAATGCTAGGATGATCGCAGAGTGGGCCGTTTTGAACGCTCAAGCACAGCAGATTAAAGTGGATTCATACCGGCTCACGGTGGATCAAAACGCTTCAAATGAAGTCTTGAGGAGAAAGCACCGGAGTCGTCTGCCTTTTGTTTATGAGCCGAGGAATCTTTTCAATACAACTGGAGCAGGGACCAGTAACCCACCAGTGATAAACCAAATGGCTGAAGCACCAGGTGGTGGAGGGTCGGTTCAGCCACGCGTGACAGGTTGTCCACATATGAATAACACCCCACCTCAGCACCCGGTGACGCCGCCAGGTCATTATTCCAGCCCTCTAGACAATATGATCGCTGCAGCTACGCGACTGGCGGCTTTGCTAGTCGAGGGCGAGTCTCCGACGGCAATTGAAACCCAAAGGGCCAGGGAACTTCTTCAAACAGCGCTGGCGCAACAGCAGGCTTATTCTTATAGTCGTGACCGGATTCATTCGACCCCTCGTCCAAGCCGGAGCTACAGTAGGCACATTGACTCGCCAGTAGTTTCGAGCACTGAGCAGCATCGTGACCAACCTCGTGGGCATGACCTAGCGTGCAATGGTGCCAATGAACAAGATTTGGTGGACCAGGGCAGATTGCGCCGGGAGGTCGAGATGGCGGCTCAGCCGGCGGCTCATCACCATGCGCTGGTTTACCCGACAACTTCAGTGGAGGCAGGTGTGACTTCTAGAAATTGGGGCGTGCCATGTTTAACGGCGGCTCTGTGAAACGAGCGTTTGCCCAAGGACTTCAAGGGCCCTCGTAAGGTGCCTAATTACACAGCAAATCAGCCCCCTGAGGCTTGGGTGGAGAGTTATGAGATGGCTATGGAGATGCTCGATGTTCGTGAGGCTGTATATGCTAAGTATTTCACCATAATGCTGGAAGGGACAGCTCGTACTTGGTTGAAAGGGCTACCCGCCAACTCCATTGGGTCGTGGGTAGAGCTGAAGGCCTAGTTTATCCAAAATTTCAAAGATATGTGCAAGCAGCCTATGTCAATTGTGGATTTGGTTTCTTGTGTTCAAGGCGAGGGCGAATCGACGACCAGCTGGGTGCGCCGGGTCTCGACTATCATACATTCTTCATATAATATCAACGCCGGCTCAGCGGTATTAATGTTGGAGAAAAATTGCCGTTTCCTTCCACTCAAGCAGAAGCTTGGGCGGCTTACACGTCATTGCAATGATATAGGGGAGCTCATCGCGGCTCTTGTCAAATACACCGACTCTGATAGTACCAAGGACCACGACTCTGAGGATGAAAGATCGGGAAAGGGAAGAAGAGTAGCGGTACGAGGGGACAGCAGCATAACCTGACCAATCAGGGCGGTAGCGGTAAACGCAAAGCTGATGATTTTGTTGCTAACTGACGAGGTTACAGACCTAGGGTAGGGTCACAGGCCCGACCAAGGTACCCCACCCAAGGTCACTACCCTAGGAGATCAAAAGACAAAACTTATGACGACAAAGACAGTCGACTGAGACGGCCCAAGAGGACATCCCACTCGACTGGACATCACCTACAAGACGACTCAACTCCACTCGACCAATCCAAGGCACTCGACCCCCGAAGGTCAAGGGTCCCTTAGGACAATAACAGTCTGGTATTTACTCGCCGTAGTGAATGCCTTAATTACTCTTTACTGTAGGCGTTATCAGTAATGCCTACCTTAATGTACATTGAACCCTTGGTAACGTGGAGCATGGCTGGGGTCCTGGCGCACTATATAAGCCACCCCCCTCCTCAGGTACAAGGGTTCGCATCCTTGTAACTCACATATTCACATACCAGTCGACCGCCTCCGGCCACCCAGACGTAGGGTTGTTACTTCCTCCGAGAAGGGCCCGAACTCGTAAACACCTTGTGTACAACTCCACCATAGCTAGGGCCTTGCCTCCCCATTCGTACCCCCTACTCGTACTGTCAGACTTAGAACCACGACAGTTGGCGCCCACCATGGGGCAAGGCGTCTTAGCGACATCTGGTGAGGTTGCAACTTCTTCTCCGACCTCCTTCATCATGGTGTCAGGTGGTGGTTTAGCGTTGGGCCGCGAGATCCAGATTGGCGCGCTCGTTTTCATCGCCAACGACTCCGCATGGCTACAGGAGGCCCCTCTTGATGTCGAGGCTCTGCCCACCCGGGGGGCTGCGCATTTCCGCGCCAGCGCCTGCGGCGTCCTCCTTTGGCAGCCGTCGACCCAATATTCATCGATCCCTACATCGTCCCCCATCCCCGCCGGACGCCGGCGCAAGTGATCCGGTCGCTCGCGGCTCCAGCGGTGGGTGAAACACGCGGTGGCCCGTCAAACAGCCACCCCTCAGGTCGCGGCCATCGAGCCTAACGGTTACCTCTACGGGCCGGCCGATCAGTCGACCAAGCTCATAGATTCTGTTTCCGAGTGCGGAAGCAATGATCCCTCAGTGGAAATCCTCATGGTCGACTCGTGCCGCAGTCCGCCGGGTTTTCCTCGCGATGGAGACGGCGGCAGTGGGGGCGGCCGGTCACACGACAACGACGGTTACATTCCTCAACCCCTCACCTCCAAGCAAAGGGCTGAGCTTTGTCGCTGCAATGAAGATGCACTCTTCACTCCCATCATGGGGGATTCTCCGGAGGCTCTGGCCCTCGAAGCCACGCGCTTGGAAACCGTGGCCGAGCGCGCGCGCTTGGAAAATATCCAACGCGCACTCGACGAACAGGCCCGCCGACTGGTCCCCGAGTCCAGTCGACGACCGCGGCAATCGCGCCAGCGCGAGACTCAGGTGTTCCGCACGCCAGTCTAGAACCTCGAAGTCGCGGCTCGCATCACGGAGTCGATTCAACCCTCTCAGTCGGAGGCTGGGAGAGGCCTTCAGCAGATCCGATCTTTGCTCCGAACGGCTGAAGAGCAAAACGCGGCTGTTTCTCAGTCGCGCAACAGGATTCACAGCAGATCGGTGGCTGCAGACACCGTATGGTCGGCCCACAGTCCAAGATCGCCTCCAAAGCATGAGGAACTTGGCCCGTGGCAAGACCGGCATCTGGGTCGGAATGACAAGCAACACGACCGTGGACACGGACATTATGACCGCCGTCGAGTGCCTACGCCTCCTCTGGCAAGCGGATCGTACTCGCCCCGGCAGCACGAGGGCAGGCGCCTGCGCGACGATGAGCGGATGATTCCCCCAGATCCCCGTAGGCCAGGTTTCGATGCAAGGTCTATCCTTGTGCGGGGACGGGTCGACCGGAACAGGGCATTCAGGAAAGAACAAGGCAGAGATCAACCGGGTGGCAGCCGAGCACCTGTCTCTGGAGCCGAGTGTTTCTGTAGTGCTATCAGAGCCGCAGAGATCCCCCCAAACTTCAGGTTAGCGGCGGGGGTAAACAAGTTCACCGGTGAGTCAAAACCAGACACCTGGCTAGAATAATATCGAGTGGCTGTACAGATCGGAGGCGGCAACGACGACGTGGCCATGAAGCACCTTCCTCTGATGTTAGGCGGTTCTGCTCGGGCGTGGCTCAATCAGTTGGCCCCCGGGAGTATTTATAGTTGGGAAGAGCTCGCGCGAGTGTTCATTCGGACCTTCGAAGGCACCTGCAAGCGGCCTGCTGGACTCGCTGAGCTTCAGCACTGCGCACAGAAGTCGAATGAAACTTTGAGAGATTACATCCAGCGATGGACCACCTTGCATCACACGGTGGTGAATGTGTCTGAGCACCAGGCGGTTTGCGCTTTCAAGGAAGGCGTGCGTAACCAAGAGCTGAATCTGAAGTTGGGTCGAACAGGCGATATGTCCCTATCGCAGATGATGGAGATTGCCAATCGGTACGCCAACGGTGAGGAGGCCGATCGGCTCCGCGGCGGCAAGAAACCAGTCGGACAGGATGATCAGAATTCCAATCGGAAGAACAAGCGCAAGGCTGAGCCAGCTGCTCAGGGAGAGGCTGAAGTGGTCAATCAGGGAAAGGGTAAAGGAAAGCCGAAAGGTTCCCGAGCCCCCAAGAAAGGGAAGGATCAAGCTGGAGATGATGTGCTCGACCAGCCGTGCCCCATACACACGAAGAAAGATGAAGAGGGAAACTTGGTATATCCCAAGCACACCACTCAACAGTGTCGGCTCCTGATCCAGAACTTCCAGAAAGATCAGTCAACTGAGAAGGGGAAGGAATCAGAAGAATCCGAAGACAAGGAAGGGGACGGAGGATACCCCCGGATCAACTCCACTTTGGTAATCTTCGCAGACGTCGAGAGCAAAAGTCGACTGAAAGTCATCAATAGAGAAGTAAATATGGTTGCCCCGGCGACCCCCACATTTTTGAAATGGTCCAAGACCCCCATCACATTCGATCAGTCTGATCACCTAGCACACATTGCCACCCCCGGGCGGCAGGCACTGGTGGTCGACCCAGTGATCGAGGGCACGCGTCTGACCAGAGTCCTGATGGATGGGGGCAGTGGCTTGAACATCTTGTATGCAGCAACCCTCCAGGATATGGGCATTCCGATGTCCAAGCTGAGAGAAAGTAACATGAGGTTCCACGGGATAATCCCCGAGAAGAAAGCCGACTCACTTGGCCAGATCACACTCGACGTGGTCTTTGGTGAGTCAAAGAATTATCGCAAAGAGAAGCTGACGTTCGAAATGGTGAACTTCAACAGCGCTTATCACGCCATCCTGGGTAGGCCCGCCTACGCTAAGTTCATGGCTCGACCATGTTACGTTTACCTCAAGTTGAAGATGCCGGGACCCAACGGCGTTAGAACCATCACTGGGAACCGTCAGAAAGCGGAAGAGTCCTTCCAGAAAGGCTCGAAGATCGCCGACGAGCAAATGGCAGCAGTAGAGATGGAGTAGTACCAAAAGAGCATGGATCCAAGTGATCTGCTGAGGGCGAAGAAGCCGGCTTCCTAGTCAGCTTTCTGGTCGGCCAGGGACACAAAACCCGTGCACATCCACCCCACCGACCCCAACGCAGCACCGACCCACATTTCCAGTACACTCGACAGCAAATAGGAAGAAGCGCTCGTCCAGTTCCTCCGTGACAACTGGGACATCTTCGCATGGAAACCATCAGACATGCCGGGTGTACCCAGGGGTCTGGCTGAGCACCATTTGCGAGTCGATCCGAAGGTAAAACCTGTGAAGGAACATCTCCGTCGATCCGCTGCGGAGAAGCAAAAGGCAATTGACGAGGAAGTGGCTCGAATCCTGGCAGCTGAGTTTATCCGCGAGATTTACCACTCCGAGTGGCTCGCCAATGTCGTCATGGTCCCCAAGAAGGACAAGTCTCTCCGCATGTGCATCGATTTCAAGCACATCAATCGGGCCTGCCTGAAGGATCATTTTCCTCTTCCCCGCATCAATCAGATAGTCGACTCGACTGCGGGATGTTAACGTTTGTCCTTTCTGGACGCGTATTCCGGGTACCATCAGATCCGTCTGTTTGGACCCGATGAAATCAAGACAGCTTTCATCATCCCCTTCGGGTGTTTCTGTTATGTCACCATGCCTTTCGGTCTCAAAAATGTCGGCGCTACCTTCATGCGCATGATCCAGAAGTGCTTAATAAAGCAAATCTGTCGGAATGTCGAGGCATACATGGATGACATTCTGGTCAAGTCACGGAAAGGTTCCGACCTGCTGACCGACCTTGCTAAGACATTCGCAAACCTAAGAAGCTATGATATCAAACTCAATCCATCAAAGTGTACATTTGGAGTTCCTGGCGGCAAGTTGCTCAGTTTTCTCATTTCCGAACGGGGAATCGACGCCAACCCAGAGAAGGTCAGCACCATCCTCCGAATGAAACGCCCCGAGCGTATACACGACGTCCAGGAGATTACTGGTTGCTTGGCCGCATTGAGTCGATTCATTTCTCGTCTTGGTGAGAAGGCACTGCCTCTCTACCGACTCATGAAGAAATCTGACAAGTTCGAGTGGAATTCCAAAGCCGAAGCGGCGTTTGAAGAGCTCAAAGCCCTGCTGTCGACCTAGCCGATGCTCGCTGCCCCAGTCAGCGGAGAGCATCTTCTGCTGTACATTGCAGCCACCGGACAAGTTGTCAGTACTGTACTCATGGTCGAGCGGGAAGAAGAGGGCAAGGCATACAAGGTCCAATGCCCGGTCTATTACATATCCGAAGTTTTGACTCCCTCCAAGCAAAGGTATCCACATTACCAAAAGCTTGTGTACGGGATTTACTTGACTGCAAAAAAGGTTGCCCATTACTTTTCGGACCATACAATCTCAGTCGTCGGCGACGCCCCGCTGTCAGAGATCCTGAACAACCGAGACGCAACCGGTCGAGTGGCAAAATGGGCGATTGAACTTCTTCCGTTAGGTGTCAAGTTTGAAGCGAAGAAAGCCATCAAGTCTCAAGCTATAGCAGATTTTGTGGCCGAGTGGATAGAACAAGAGCTGCCGACTCAAGTTCAGTCGGACCACTGGACTATGTTCTTCGATGGATCCAAGATGCTGAACGGATCCGGCGCAGGCGTGGTCCTGGTTTCTCCCAGGGGCGACAAGCTCAGTTACGTCCTTCAGATCCACTTTGACTCATCGAACAACGAAGCTGAGTACAAAGCACTTTTGTACTGGTTGCGCATGGCCATCTCACTCGGCGTCCGTCGCTTGATGGTTTATGGCGACTCTGACTTAGTGGTGAACCAAGTGATGAAGAAATGGGACGTCAGGAGCCCGACAATGACCAGTTATTGCAGTGCAGTGCGTAAGCTTGAAAAGAAGTTTGAAGGCTTAGAGCTCCATCATGTGCCCAGAGCCAAGAATCAGCTGGCCGATGACCTCGCAAAAATTGGGTCGACTCGGAAGCCTATACCCAAGAATGTGTTCCTGGTGCATCTGCACACCCCTTTTGTCAAAGAGGACCCCCACACGAAATAGCCCCCATAGCCAGTCAGTGCGTCAGATCCGACTGAGGTCGAAGTACCTGCTGTGGTCGACCTGATCATGGAGGTCCTAGTGATTACGCCAGACTGGACTGTGCCATATATATCGTATCTTCTCAGGCAAGAACTCCCGGAAGATGAGGAGGAAGCACGCCAGATCGTCCGCCGATCCAAGGCGTTCACTTTCATTCAGGGTCAGCTCTACAGAGAAAGCGTCACCGGAATCGCTCAGCGCTGCATCGTTCCAGAGGAAGGTCGATTGATCCTGGATGAAATTCACTCGAGAACTTGTGGCGACCACGCTTCCTCTCGGACCATAGTGGCCAAAGCATACCGAGCTGGGTTTTACTGGCCCCGCGCCAACGAGATGGCCAAAGATATTGTGGACAAGTGAGCAGGTTGCCAGTTCTACTCCAACATGTCCCACAAGCCGGCGTCCGCCCTGAAGACCATTCCGCTAGTCTGGCCCTTTGCTGTTTGGGGCTTGGACATGGTCGGCCCCTTCAGAACAGGCAGAAGCGGATTCGCCCACCTACTTGTGGCAGTCGACAAGTTCACCAAATAGATTGAGGCCAAGCCCGTCAGGAACGTCGAGTCGAGCACCGCCATCAGCTTCATCAGGGAATTGATATTCAGATATGGAGTTCCCCACAGCATCATCACAGACAACGGCTCCAACTTTGACTCGGATGAATTCAGAGCTTTCTGTGCTTCTCAAGGAACACGAGTCGACTACGCCTCCGTGGTGCATCCGCAGTCAAATGGACAGGCAGAAAGAGCAAATGGTTTGATTCTCCAGGGCCTAAAGCTGCAGCTCATGCGTGATCTTAAGCATGCCGCTGGGGCTTGGGTAACTAAACTACCGTCTGTCTTGTGGGGTCTGAGGACAACTCCGAACCGGTCGACTGGTCGTACCCCTTTCTTCATGGTCTATGGAGCCGAAGCTATGTTGCCGAGCGACTTATTTCACAACGCCCCCACAGTGGAACTCTTCTCCGAAGCCGAGGCAGAGCAGGCTCGTCAGGATGCGGTCGACCTTTTGGAAGAGGAAAGAGAGATGGCCCTGATCCGGTCGACCATCTATCAACAGGACATGCGTCGATTCCATGCTCGCAACGTCTGGAGCCGAGAGTTCCAGGAAGGAGACCTGGCCCTTCGAGTGCATCAGAAACGTCCACACAAGCTCGCCCTGGCCTGCGAAGGTCCATTCATCATCACCAAGGTACTGCACAACGGAGCATACCACCTCTACAATGTCGCCAAGAAGAAAGACAAACCTCGTTCGTGGAACGCGGACCTGCTCCGCCGCTTCTACAGTTGAGACACTCGACGGTCGAGTTGTAATAAAGATTTCCCGATTTGTATCAAAGACAAGTTAGCAGTGGTCCTTTAATGATTGATGCTTTCTAAAAACGCTGGTCTTCAAAATCCCCCAGTGGGTGCTTAGCCGCGAACCCGATTCGCCTAAGTTTCAAACGCTCACTCCGAGTGAAGAGCAACCCTCTCACTCGGGGGCTTAGTTGCGGTCCTCCGAGCTGCGTCATAAGTATAATGTGGCTCTGTCTTCCGAGCTCCGCCACAAATACAACGTAGCTTGGAATCGCCTAAGTTACAAACATCCACTCCGAGTGAAGAGCAACCCTCTCACTCGGGGGCTTAGCTGCGACCCCATGACTCGCCTAAGTTTCAAACGCTCACTCCGAGTGAAGAGCAACCCTCTCACTCGGGGGCTTAGCTGCGGTCCTCCGAGCTGCATCATAAGTATAATGTGGCTCTATCTTCCGAGCTCCGCCACAAATACAACGTAGCTTGGAATCGCCTAAGTTACAAACATCCACTCCGAGTGAAGAGCAACCCTCTCACTCGGGGGCTTAGCTGCGACCCCGTGACTCGCCTAAGTTTCAAACGCTCACTCCG
>LR738711.1:487288977-487359667 GCA_902687465.1 Secale cereale
GGTCCTCCGAGTTGCGTCATAGGTATAATGTGGCTCTGTCTTCCGAGCTCTGCCACAAATACAACGTAGATTGGAATCGCCTAAGTTACAAACATCCACTCCTAGTGGAGAGCAACCCTCTCACTCAGGGGCTTATCTGCGACCCCGTGACTCGCCTAAGTTTCAAACGCTCACTCCGAGTGAAGAGCAACCCTCTCACTCGGGGGCTTAGCTACGGTCCTCCGAGCTGCGTCATAAGTATAATGTGGCTCTGTCTTCCAAGCTCCGCCACAAATACAACGTAGCTTCGAATCGCCTAAGTTACAAACATCCACTCCGAGTGAAGAGCAACCCTCTCACTCGGGGGCTTAATTGCGACCCTGTGACTCGCCTAAGTTTCAAATGCTCACTCCGAGTGAAGGGCAACCCTCTCACTCGGAGGCTTAGCTGCGGTCCTCCGAGCTACGTCATAAGTATAATGTGGCTCTGTCTTCCGAGCTCCGCCACAAATACAATGTAGCTTGGAATCGCCTAAGTGAAAAGTATCCACTCCGAGTGAAGAGCAACCCTCTCACTCGGGGGCTTAGCTGCGACCCCGTGACTCGCCTAAGTTTTAAACGCTCACTCCGAGTGAAGAGCAACCCTCTCACTCGGGGCTTAGCTGCGGTCCTCCGAGCTACATCGTAAGTATAATGTGGATCTGTCTTCCGAGCTCCGCTACAAACACAACGTAGCTCGGAATCGCCTAAGTTACAAACATCCACCCCAAGTGAAGAACAACCCTCTCACATGGGGGCTTAGCTGCGACCCCATGACTCACCTAAGTTTCAAACGCTCACTCCAAGTGAAGAGCAACCCTCTCACTCGGGGGCTTAGCTACGGACATCGACTCGAAGATTGAAGTGATCAAAAGAGAGTCGCAAGCCAAAAAGTCGAATCCAGATAAAAGTCCCGCAAAGATTCGGGCAAGAGTACCTGGGCCACAGGCCCACCAGAGTTTAACGATTACAAGACCACTCGGCATTCCGAGGCAAATTGAATTAAAGTGTCAAAGTTAGCTCATTCCTCAGGCGGAGGCGGACTCGCGGGCGCAACGAATTGGTCCAGGTCAATCCCGTCAGCAATACGAGTGGCGGCTTCCAAGAAGGTCTCCATGAATGACTGGAACTGAAGCTCCTTCGTATTGGCAACCTTGAGCGCCGCGAGCCTTCTCTCCTCCACTTCCTTGCAGTGCACGCGGACCAGAGACAGCGCCACGTCGGCTCCACCCCGGGCGGACGACTTCTTCCACTCCTGCACTCGGTTGGGGATCTCGTTGAGTCGAGTCATCAGAGACTCGAGGTTGTTCTCCTGCACGACTCCCCTCCATAGTGCAGTGTTGATCCGGGCCATCACCGCTTTCAGCCATCCCAGATAGTCCGTGGCCGCAGTAAGGCGGGACTCCAGCCTCAAGATGTTCATGGCAACCTCGTCATTCACGATGGAATTGGCAGGGTCCAGGCCG
The DNA here is from genome assembly GCA_902687465.1 of Secale cereale. NCBI lineage: Eukaryota > Viridiplantae > Streptophyta > Magnoliopsida > Poales > Poaceae > Secale > Secale cereale. Next base: position 487,290,461 of record LR738711.1, read on the forward strand.
GTCTCGACCCGCCCAGTCTCTTCTTCGAAGTTGCGACAGAATTCTGCACCAGAAACAGCGAGTCGAGTCAGCAAGCAAAACATGGGCCGACCGATCCAGCTTAACCCGAGCCAAAAGAGACATACCTTCGAGCACAAGGTACCACTTCTTGGTAAGGTCGCCCACATAGGCCTCAAGATCAATTCTCTTCTGGAAAAGGGCCTCGTACTTGTCGTTCAGGACAGACTTGGAATTCTTCAGTCCAGTCACCTCTTGATTAGCTGCGTCGAGTGCCTCTCCGCCTCAAGCGCGCCTACAGAAGCCAGCTTCTGCATCGCCAGTTCTGCCTTCTCTTGAGCCGCCTGCTGCGCTGCCGCCAGGTCGAGATCTTTCTGCTCCAAGGCCACTTTCAGTTGACCTACCAAAGACATCACTGGACAGATGAACATGAGGAAACACAAGGCATATTTATCAAAAGTCAAAGCCAAAGACTATTCCAGCGCAGCAAACCAACCAGTGGAGAAAACAAACCTGGACGTTGGCCCGAAGAGCAGAACTAGCGTCGTAAGCAGCCATGCTGGCCTCGTACGCCGCCTTCGTCTTCTCCATCATCAACCCCGCCTGGCGAACGGCTTCTTGAGCCGCTCCCACAGGATCCTCCGAGAGGCGGTAGGAGGAGAAGAGAACGGACGACGGAACCGGCGCTGGGTCGACGGCCAGAGCGGGCGCTGGGTCGATGGCTGGAGCGGGCACTGGATCGACGGCTGGAGCAGGCGCTGGGTCGACGGCTGGGACAAGCACCGGGCCGACAGCCCCTCCGGCTGACGAAGCGGGGCGTCCGGTTGACACGGGGTCGGCAAAGGAGACTGTGGCTCGGGCCACTTCTTCCTGTTCCTGGGCCTTCGAGCCAGAAGACGCCTTCCGGCCCTTCTTCCATGTGCATCGTCGATCTCCTCCCAAGCGCTCCTCATTAACATCATCATCGTCATCTAGGAGCTCTATGACGTGGCGCGACACTTCAAGACAAACAATAGCGAAGTTCAGTTGACCGTCACCCCTAACTGATGGAAAAAACAAGGCACGATCTATAACCCGCACCTGCGCGGGATGTCGCGGCATCTGCGGTCTCCTCGTCGTCCCGGCCCTTGTCAATGTCCATCGAGGTCGTGGAAGCAGCAGCGCTGAAGAAACCCCTCGAAGATGAGTCGACGGAAGACACGGTCGACCTCCAAAAGGCAGAAAGAAACAAAACCGAATGATACTTACGTGGAGGCGATGGGGACATCCACCTTAATCCTGGGCAGGGCCTTCCGGGGCTTGGTGGTGGTAACCTTGGGTTGCTTGGGCGCCTTATCAGAGGGGTCAGGAGTGGCCGTGCGAGCGCGCTTGGGCGTCTAGGAGCCTAAGGGACCTATCCGAGGGCGCGCAGCCCCTGGGTCGTGCTTCCCCTTGGAGCGCCTCTCATCACGGGGAGGTGACTCGACTTCCTCCCCACTGCTGTAGTCCTCACTCTCCTCCTCGGTCTCCTCCTCCGACTTCCACTCGGTGGCGTCGCCCAAGCCCTCCTCGCCCTCCTGGACCAAATCCCCGTTGGGAAGCGAGTACATCTCAGTATAGATCTGCAAAAAGGGAAGATTGACCAAATATCAGTCGGATCCGTCAAGACAAATTACAAGCCAACGACAGAAACATCACTCGGGAGCCGAAGACAAACCTTATCGGGCAGAAGGTCAGCGTCGAATGGGAGGACCCTCCCAGACCCCCTGGGGTTGTCTTTGTTCCCCGTGATGCACTTCAGGCACTGCGCCATGTACTTCACGTCGGCCACCTCCGGGTGGACTCGCGACGAGTCGTCGGTGCCGGAGTACAACCACATCGGGTGGTCCCGAGCCTGGAGCGGCTGGATGCTCCGCATGAGGTACACCTCAAACAGATCCATCCCTGTTACACCCTCGCGGACCAACTGGACGACCCGCTCCACCAACATGTTCACTTCGGCCCTCTCGGCTTTACCCACTATCATTGAAGGAGGCTGGCTGGCTCGACCAAGAGAGAAAGGGGGAGACCGGTCAACTGACCCGGGGTCGGACTGTCCTTATAGTAGAACCAAGTCGACTGCCAGCCCCGAATCGACTTCGGAAAGATTATGGGGGGAAAAGCTCTCCTATTCCTAAGTTGGATTCCGAGCCCGCCGCACGCCTGGAGGACGTGCGTCTTATCGTCGCTCGGATTCGCCTTCTTGACGGTTTGCGAGCGGCAGGTAAAGATATGCTTGAACAAGCCCCAGTGCGGCCGGCAGCTGAGGAAGTTCTCACACATGGAAACAAACGCGATGGAATTGGGCGTGAAGTAATGCAGCTGGGCACCGAAGAAAATCAAGAAAGCACGAAAAAAGGGGTGCGGAGGCATGGAGAAACCTCGGTCGACGTGGGTCGCGAGGAGGACGCACTCGCCCTCCCGCGGCAGAGGCTCGAGATCGCCCTCCGGCACCCGCCAGGAGCCGCGAGCAATCAGTCCCTCCTCCTCCAGCTCCTCCAGATCCTCCGCCGCGACGGTGGACCAGATCCAATCCCCCTGGATCCAACCAGGAGGGAGCCCAGACCTCGACGACGATCCGCGCCGACCGGACCGCCTCCCCTTCCCCGTTGCCACCTTCTTCGAACGCTCCATCGCCGCAGTCTCGTCCTTGCCCATGGCACGCGCGCCGACGGTTGCTGTGGAGAAAGGCGAGAAGGGGCAGAGGCACGGCAGAGAGGCAGAGGCAAAAGAAGAAAGAGTGGGCGCACAATGCTCTCGCTTCGGGCTCGGCGCGCACTTATAGCGCCCCGGTCGAGTGGCTGACCGGTGGCCCCGAGCGATCTTATCAAATCCCGCAATAGGCGCAGGCGCGATACATGGCGAAAAAGGTGGCGCGAGGATCGAGGCGTCTCAAGCATATCCGTCCGATTGCTGCGGCACTTCCCGCCCCGCCCGCTTCCCCAAATTTCGAAACCCCATGAAATCCGGCTTCCAAAGAGCAACCAAGCCTGCCGAAAACTGCGCACGCCAACGGCACCCGACGCCTAGCGCAAAGTTCAGTCGACGAAAGACGCAACCAACGCACTCGACGGTTCCAGAATCGATCAAGGCGACCAAGACAAGACTGAGGAGGACAGCCTAGTCCGCGAGCTCAGAAGAAGACTACCCCAGGGGCGTCGAGCCAGAACCGGAGCTTTCCTCAACACTCTCTCTCTTGCTCAAGCCTCAATCCATTCGGGGGCTACTGACGAGGTTACAGACCTAGGGTAGGGTCACAGGCCCGACCAAGGTACCCCACCCAAGGTCACTACGACGACAAAGACAGTCGACTGAGACGGCCCAAGAGGACATCCCACTTGACTAGACATCACCTACAAAACGACTCAACTCCACTCGACCAATCTAAGGCACTCGACCCCCGAAGGTCAAGGGTCCCTTAGGACAATAACAGTCTGGTATTTACTCGCCATAGTGAATGCCTTAATTACTCTTTACTGTAGGTGTAATCAGTAACACCTGCCTTAATGTACATTGAACCCTTGGTAACGTGGAGCATGGTTGGGGTCCTGGCGCACTATATAAGCCATCCCCCCTCCTCCAGTACAAGGGTTCGCATCATTTTAACTCACATATTCACATACCAGTCGACCGCCTCCGGGCACCGAGACGTAGGGTTGTTACTTCCTCCGAGAAGGGCCCGAACTCATAAACACCTTGTGTACAACTCCACCATAGCTAGGGCCTTGCCTCCCCATTCGTACCCCCTACTCGTACTATCAGACTTAGAACCACGACACTAACACCACCGCACGGAATTATAACCAGCGTTGTAAGGGGAGGCCAGCTCAAGGGACAAAATTTGACCTTGAAGCGATAATGAATCAGCCATGTCCTAAGCACGGAACAGAGGAGAGGCCGTCCACCCATCTGTGGAAGGATTGCAGCATTATGAGACATTTCAAGGAGTCTTTCCAACACAACCATGGTCCGAATGGCGGTTCAGGGTCCGGCCCTCATGGTCCGGGTCATGGAGGCGGCGGCTCAAATTCCAGGTTTCACGGCCAAGGCAATCAAGGAGATTACAACCAGCAGAATAATCAGGGGAATCAGCAGCAGCAGTCTGGTTACCGGAGCAACCCGAAGCAATTGAATAGTGGGCAGTACCACGTTTTTACCACAAATTTTTGCAAGTGGGATCAGAAGCTCTATAAAAGGGCTGTGAACGTCGTTGAACCGGCGGTTCCCCGTTACTTGCGATGGTCTGAGTAGCCCATTGTGTGGAGTCCTGAGGATCACCCGCCCTAAGTTGATAATCCGGGTCATTTGGCTTTGGTGGTGGCGCCTCAAGTTGGAGGATACAAGTTCACTAAAGTACTCATGGATGGGGGCAGCAGCATCAATATCCTTTACTATGATACTTTCCGTCGCATGGGATTAACTGACAAAAATCTTAAGCTATCCAATATTGTTTTCCATGGAGTAGTGCCTGGTAAGTCGGCGTATCCAGTGGGCAAAATTTATTTGAAGGTTGCTTTTGGGGATGAATACGATGCCAGAACAGAGACTTTAACATTTGAAGTTGTTAAGATCCAGAGCCCATATCATGCTTTGTTTTTACGGCCGGCTTATGCTAAATTCATGGCAAGGCCGTGTTATGTTTATCTGCAGCTTAAGATGCCGGGTCACAAGGGCACTATAAAGGTGCATGGGAGTCGCAAGATATCCTTGGAGTGTGAAGAAGGCGACGCTGCTTACGCGGAGTCTATTTGTGCCACAAAGGAGTTGAAATTTTACAAGGATAACGTTGACCCTGCAGATATGACGTCCTTGAAGAAGCCAACCACAGAGCATGACCCTTTGTTGAAGTTTAAATCGGCAGACGACACCAAGCTAGTTGACTTTGTTCCTGGCGACTCATCTCAGCAGTTCAGCATCAGTGCTAATCTGGATCCGAAATAGGAAAGCGCGCTCATCGAGTTAATCCGTGAGAATCGGGACATCTTTGCATGGAAACCTTCAGACATGCCAGGTGTACCGAGGGAACTCGCTGAGCACACTTTTAATATTGATCAGAAGTTTAAGCCGGTCAAACAATTCCTTCGTCGTTTTAAAGAGGAGAGGCGGAAGACCATTGGTGAAGAAGTGGCCCGGCTCTTGGTGGCCGGGTGTATCGTTGAAGTTTTTCAACCTGAGTGGTTGGCTAATCCGGTGTTGGTGCTTAAGAAGAACGGAACTTGGCGAATGTGTGTGGACTACACGGACTTAAACAAGGCTTGTCCGGCTGATCTGTTTGCTCTCCCTCGTATTGATAAAATCATTGATGCTACGGCGGGTTGTGAGCGTTTGAGTTTTTGGGGTGCTTATTCTGGTTGTCATCAGATCAACATGGCAGTTAAGGACGAGGAGAAGACATCTTTCATTACTTCGTTTGGAGCCTTCTGCTATGTATCTATGCCTTTCGGGCTCAAGAGTGCCCAGGCGACTTATCAGCGGTGTGTGTATAATTGCCTTCACAATCAGATCGGGCGAAATGTTCATGCTTATGTAGATGAAATTGTGGTGAAATCAAGGAAGAAGGAGACCCTGACTGATGATTTGAAGGAGACGTTTGACAATCTCTGGGTTTATAAAATGATGCTTAACACAGCCAAATGCGTTTTCGGTGTACCAGCGGGCAAGCTTTTGGGTTTTTTGGTTTCAGAACATGGCATCGAAGCTAACCCGAAGAAAATCAAGGCTATTACTTCCCTGGCTAGGCCAAAGTGTGTTAACGACGTCCAACGATTGGCAGGTCGAATAGCGGCTTTGAGCCGGTTCATAAGACGCCTAGGAGAAAAGGCTATCCCTCTGTATCAGATGATGAAGAAGACAAATTATTTCGTCTGGAGTGATGCTGCTAATGAGCCATTTGAGGCGCTTAAGAAGCAGCTGGCTGAGCCACCGGTTCTTGCTGCTCCCATTGATAAGGAGCCTTTGTTGTTATATGTGGCTGCCAATGGTCGACCTGTCAGTGTGGCCATTGTGGTGGAAAGGAAAGAGGCAGGCAAGGAGTATCCTGTTAAAAGGTCGGTTTACTACATCAGCGAGGTACTTATACATTCCAAGCAAAGGTATCCGCATTGGCAGAAGCTTGTGTATGGGGTCTTTATGGCAAGCCGAAAGCTCAAGCAATATTTTTTGGGCCATCCCATTACTGTGATTAGTTCTCCTCCTCTGGCGGATATCATCCAGAATAGAGAAGACACAAGTCGGGTAGCCAAGTGGGCCATTGAGCTTGGACCTCATGGTTTAAAGTATGTGCCTCGTACGGCCATCAAGTCACAAGCATTGTGGATTTTATCGATGATTGGACGGAGTTGCAGACGCCTGAGGAAAAGCCGGTAACACATATTGGACTATTCACTTCGATGGATCCGGGCAGTTGGAAGGCTCGGGGGCTGGAGTTGTCTTGACTTCCCCACGAGGTGATAAATTTTCTTATTTTCTTCGGTTAATGTTCCCTTGTACTAACAATGCAGCTGAGTATGAGGCCTTGCTCCATGGTCTTTGGATGGCTAAGGAGATGAACTTAAGCCGGGTGAGGTGCTTCGGTGACTTAGATCTGGTAGCTCAGCAAGTTTCTGGCACTTGGGATTCTAAGGATCCACTCATGGCGGCTTATCGTCGAGAGGTTGATGCTGTTGCGAGTCATTTCAAGGGTTACCAAGTTGAGCATGTTGATCACAGGAAGAATGAGGCGGCTGACACTTTAAGCCGGTTAGGGTCTCAGCGTAAGTCGGTGCCGCCTAACACGTTCCTAGATATTCTACTGAACCCTTCTGTCAAATTACCTACAGAGGAGGATCTTGTTGTTCCTGACCCGGAAGTATAATTGGTGGCGGCTCTTCATGCCATTCCTGATTCGACAGTTCCATATTTGGCTTTCATGACCCAGGGTGAGTTGACTGAGGATGAGATTTTGGCCAGGCAGATAACCCGGCAGTCTAAGTCAATGGCGATTGTCAATGGGGAGTTGCACCATCGCAGTGTCACAAGGGCCTTTCAACGTTGTGTCTCTCCTGAAGAAGGCTATGAGATTCTGTGAGAGATCCACGAAGGAGATTGTGGTCATCATGCCGGGTCAAAATCTCTCGTAGCCAAGCCTTTTCGTCATAGGTTTTATTGGTTGACGGTGCATGCTGATGCTGAGGATTTGGTCAGCAGATGTGACGGTTGTCAGAAGTTTTCACGACGAGCTCATGTTCCGGCTCAAGAGTTGAGGATGATTCCAATTACTTGGATGTTTGCTACCTGGGGGCTTGATATGGTCGGGCCTTTCAAGAGGTCCCAAGATAAGAAAACCCACCTTTTGGTGGTAGTTGATAAGTTTACTAAGTGGGTTGAAGCAGAGCCGGTTAGCAAGTGTGATGCAGCAATGGCGGTTCAATTATCAAGAAGGCGATCTTCCCTTTTGGTTTTCCCCACATCATTATAACGGATAATGGCACTAATCTATCTAAGGGTGCTATGAAAGAGTTTTGTCAATGAGAGCATATTCTACTTGATGTTTCCTCCGTGGCTCACCCCCAGTCTAACGGTCAAGTGGAACAAGCTAATCAAGAGATTATGCGAGGCATCAAGCCCCGGCTTATGGTTCCTTTGCAAAGAACACCGGGTTGTTCGGTGGAGGAGTTACCCTCAGTGTTATGGAGTATCAATACAACCCCCAACAGATCTACGGGTTACACACCTTTCTTCATGGTCTATGGAGCAGAGGCGGTTCTTCCTAGTAACATCCGTCATGATTGGCCCCATATGGCGGCTTATGTTGAAGCTGATAATGAAAGGACACGTCAGGATGCACTGGACCTGTTGGATGAGGAGCGTGACCTCGTGGCGGCTCGTTCAGCGATTTATCAACAAGATCTACGTCGTTATCACAGCCGCCGGGTCAAAACCAGAACCTTTCAAGAAGGCGACTTAGTGCTCCGGCTTATCCAGGATCAAACTGATATGCATAAACTATCACCGCCTTGGGAAGGACCTGTTTTGGTCAGCAAGAATCTGCATAATGGGTCATACTATCTTATCGACGTTCGAGACCACAAGGACTCACGCACATCGGAGGAGGAGACCCATCGGCCGTGGAATATTGCTCATCTTTGGCCCTACTATACTTGAGCTACCAGCTCTCATGATGTACATAGTTTGATGATGTATATATTTGAAACAGTATAATAAAGCCGGCACCCCTGATAATTCAAGGCCTCTATCATTTCACTTCTCCGAAGCTGAGTCTTTATCATCATCTTACATGTTCACTTAAGAGGTTTGACGCCCAAATTACAGGGACCTAAGAGAGTTGGATGCACATCACAGCTTAAACATAGGTCCCCGACTAGCACAACTCATAAGTATGTCACTTGGGGGCTTCCTGTTCAAACATAGGTGTATTCACCAAAGAGAACATAGCGTTACTACCCTCTTGACCACGTTATCTTGTTCAAACATAGGTGTATTCACCAAAGAGGACATAACCTTTCTGGGTCATCCTACCTGTATACCAGCTGCTTCTCCATCAGGTAATCCTGATTGACCCGCCGAACTCTTAGCAATCAATCTTTTACGGTGTATTTGCCAAAGATCCTGACCTTGTCAAGGTTAAAACGCCGGTTTGTCATGTGAGAGCACGGCTTACAGATAGTCAGGATAGATCCAGGCTCATAAGCCGCCTTCCTTGAAACTTGGATAAATCGGTCTGTGATGCATGATGCTACTCCGACCCCGCGTACTCTTGATAAGTCTATCTTTAAATAAGACCTGAACTTATCTGGGTTCAAATGTCGATTGGGTCATGTGAGATCCGGCTCACAGAAAGCGCGTACCTTCCAGTGGCCATCAGGCTAGTTTCATTGAAGAAGAAACTTTGGCTTGGCGGCCTGCAAAAGCCTCGGATTTTTTTATTTTCTATTTTGGATTTATTTCATCGCTTTTTTCTTGCCATATGGTTTTTACAAATCGGGCCAAGCTGCCCTATTTATGTCTCATATTTGAAGCATCTTTGGGTATTTGCAACCCGCCAGGATGGCAGACTCTAAGTCGCCAGAGGATAATAATCTTATGTTTAGAGTTATAGCTCTAAAGACTCTAACTGCATGGAGTTGATAAGCCGGCAGTCTAAGCACGCACCACAGGTACGATTCTTTATTACCCAATTGTGTTAACATTGTGGTTAGACCAGCCCTGGTTATGGACTATCCGTCCCTAGTGGTGTCAATCGGGTATCATGACCCGCCCGATGGTAAACCGCTAGGCACTTATGATCTGTTTATGTGCAGGGTAATGATCAATCTAATGGACATAAATCAATGCTATCATAAGCATAAAGTGATAGTTTCTTAAACCGGCGGATCAACAGTATTGCGCAAAACAGAACCGTTCATGATGGCACGGCGGATTAAAGTTTTACTAGCCTATTACATGACTCCGTGAGCCAAACAAGATCAAGTGTTTTCAAAGGATCAAATATATAAACCGCCCGATGGTTCACTCTTCCTGGCCTTGCTGACTTGAGGCTTCTGGATCATCTTTCTCCGGTTCTTCGTCCTCCTCCGCCGTCTGAAATTTTGGTGATGACCAATCGATGCCAGACATGGCTTGAAATTCAGCTTCATCATCTATAAGTTCGGATGGGTCAACTTCAGGGGCGAAAGTATGCTTACAGATTGGAGGGATTACATCCATCACTTTATAAGTCAGAGTGGGCATCTTCTGATTCTCCATGCTGTAAGCTGGGTGATATTTTGACAGATCCATTTCATTTGCAATCAGACTGGCCAGAGGACGTATTTCTTTCACACAGGCAGCGAAGTCCTTTTGACCAAATTAAGTGTCGCCTTATTTCAAGCTTGGATATCTAGTAGCTACATCAGACGGGTCTAGCTCTGGTAATTGTGCCTTGTCCCGGCTCAAAGCTGTCACGGAACCGACTCTTGCAAACGACTGCTTCATCTCGTCCATCCTAGCAGGTAGCACAGAAAGTTTTTTCAAGACATCTATCAAGAGAGTAGGTGCTTGATTGGTCGGAGAAATTTTGGCCAGTGCACACTGAGCTCCAGTGTATAGCTGTTCAACAAGTGTGTAAACAGCCTTGAGTTTCACAAGCATATCTTGGTTAAGATTGCTACTCCTGCGACCTGCGTAAGTCATAGATTGGTTAGAGGCGGTTTATACTATCAAGGAAAAGATTCACTTTCGATGATTAACAAAGCGACTCACCAAAGACAGCAGAAACCATCTGGGATACATGTTGTTTTAAACCGGTGAGCTCCGTGGTCACCTCTTGAAGAGTCGCCTCCGCTTTTTCGGCTCGCTACGTCAAAGTAGTCCTTTCTTCAGCCCAAGCATTCTTCTCTGCCTCAAAACTGGTCTTCAGATTTTCCATTTCAGCCACGCTAAATCGGAATTTTGACTCAGCGATCCGGGTCTCAGATTCTTGATTCTCCAGTCGGGTCCTTGCATCAGCCAATTGTGATTGAAGTTCAGCAGCGGCATTCTGTACAAACACAGAGTTGCAAATACATTCATATCCGGGTTATAGGAATATAAGTCCCAAGCCTTTTGGAACCAACAACACTTGGCACTTGGGGGCTAATGCCTGCCGAAATATTCTTCTTACAACGGCTCATATAAATAAGTCCCAAGCACTTTGCACGCAAGAATACTTGATACTTGGGGGCTAATGCATATCGCTTGCGTCTTCTTACTCCCTTATGATAACCCGGTGGTGCCGTAAACAATCACAATCGCTTTATGGGGACTACACAGGTAAGCTCTCTTTATAAACAATGGTGAACATGACCGACTCATTCATGCTAATTAAGTCAGCCCTTGGGGACTACGGATGCAATGTTAATTAAAATCTGGTTTAGCTATATTGGTGAAAGCCGGCCTTGGAATGATTCTACTAAAGATGCTCATGCTTATTCTAAGTCTACATCATATTCAATTTTATCATACCTAGTAGACTTGGGGGATGGCAGGATGTTCATAACTTATTCAAGCAGGAATTCATACCTCAAATTTTTGATGCATCTGCTTCACCATATCAACGGCTGGTGTGTACTTGATTGAGGTAGCCAGGAAGTATTTCGCTACTACTCAATTGCGCATTGCGGGTGACGTCAAATCTCACTTTCCGCCTTTCAATGACCTCTTGTTTGGCGAAGTTCTTAGCCAAGACAGTTGGATTTCCCGGTTCCTTAAAACCGGTGCCAGTGATCATCACATCTTCACTATGCTCGTCTGACGGTTTAATTGGGCTTGATGATTCAGTGTTCAAAGAATTGATATTTGCGCGGTCAAGGGAGAGATCAGGAATTTCAGGCGGAACATCATGGGTAGTTTCTTCTAGTTGTTTTTCAGAAGCATCTGGTACTGGGACTAGCTGCTCTAGTTCAACGACTTTAGGATTTTCAGCCGACTAGGTCACCTTTGCCTTCTTACTAGGCTTTGCTTCGCCACTGCACAGGTTATGACAAATCATTTTAGTTATAAAAGCATAAGGAAGTATAGAGTAAAAAGTAATTGTTGGTACCCAGGGGCAGTTTTGAATGCAGGCAGCTGGGTCTGTGATGAGTCGCCGGAGGAATAACGAGAAACCTCCTGGTAGTTTGAATCGGAAGAATTAAGTGGCTCGTGAATGAGACCCGCCAGCGGGTAAAAGAGTTTAAATTCAGAAGGACCTCGTTTTGATGTTTCCGTCGAACTGGAGTATTTGGTAAGCCGGAGGATAATTCTTCACCTCCGCTTTTCCGAGTCTGTTGCTGGTTCTCGTGTTGTTGTTGCTTCAAAATAAAGTGACGATCCAAATGAGCTAAGGGTGTGAAAGGCTTACTTTCCGGGTTACTCGTCGAATTTTCTGTCTTGGCAAATGTGCTGCGCCGGAGGGAATAATAGTTACCTCTTCCTCAATTGCTTAGCTAGCCAATAATCAATGTCAATAAGATAATTGAAAAAGTAGCCAAGGGAGTCAAGGGCTACCTCCAACTCAGAGCTGTCATTCAGCTCAAAAATTCAGAGGCACTTGGTTTCTTTCTATGTTTCTTGGTTGCTTTCTTGGTGGTTTTCTTGGCAGCCCTGGCCTGTTTAGCACCTTCATGGTCATACTTTTTCTTCCAAAAATCAGATTCAGCCTGTGAAAGTCAGTAAAGTTGAGTTAATAGAATATTCGAATGATGAGATAAAAGTAAAGTAAGTTAGAGACTCATATCCGGTGGCGAGTTAAGTTCGCAGAAAGGGTTCAAACCCACTTTACTGCAGTCTTCTAGATGTTCATTCAGAAGGGTCTTTGTCACTTCAGTGATTGTCTCATCAGCCAAACACAAGGAGCTGTGGCGTAATGGGTCCTTTGTACCACCCGTGTAGGTGCACATTAAGTCGGGTCAGCGATTCAAGGGTATGATTCGCCAATAAACCCACCACCGAACCAAGTCAATATCAGTTAACCCATTTCCCAGCAGAGCCTTGACCTTCACAAATAGTGGGGGCAAGTTTTTTATGTTCAGCAGCGATAACCTTTCAGGAAGATGATGCTTTGGGTCAAGAGTTGGACACGATAACCCGGCAATGGATTTTCATCAGCTGGAGAGGTATCTTTGCAGTAAAACCATGTTTGGTTCCAATCCTTGGGGTGACTCGGCAAGCGAGCATAGGGGAAGATGGCATCTCTTCTTCGTTGAATTGAGATTCCGCCAAGTTCCAAGCTGGGTCCATTCGTAAACTCGTTCTGGCGGTTTAAATAAAAATACTCCATAAAGAGTTCGACATTGGGCTCCTCCTGAAGGTATACTTCACAGAAGACTTGAAAGTTGTAGATGTTTGACACGGAATTGGGTCTGATGTCTTGAGGATGCAGTTGAAAGAAGTGCAGAACATCTCGGAAAAATTTAGAACCGGGCGGTGAGAAGCCCCGATTCATGTGATCAGTAAAAAAATGACTTCGTCATCCTTTGGCTAAGGTCTTTCTTCGCCTGGATCAGGGGCGCGATAATGCATGACATTTTTTGCTGGCAAGTACCCAATTTTGACAAAGTCATTGAGTGTGTCCTCAGTGACAATGGAGGGAACCCAAATACATGAAGTGACTGTCTTTGGCGGCATTGGGAAGAGAGAAGCCTAAAGGAAAGGAAAAATTTGCCGGTTCAAATTGATTCATTAAGCCGGAAATAAAAAAGCTACAGTATATATTCAGAATGGCACCTTAAATGGGGCCTAATGATATATGGATAATTATCACTGGTGATGTAAGCCACCGTGACAGCAATGGTACTCAACATCTATCAAAGAGCAAATTTTACTAAGTGTTGGGACAAATAGGTTTCACAGATTGGAGCTATAAGATTGGATCTGCACCAGTTCAGAGAAACGAAATAAAATCGAAACCTAAGGTGGCGGCAGCAGAAAAGTGGGAATGCCCAGATGAGATCTATTGCAAGGAGGATATATTCTGATATTAAAAAAACAAGTGCTAAAACTGCTACCGCATGCTACCTCTTGAACTTGCGTTGTATTCCCTCGAAGAGGAAAGGGAGATGCAGCACAGTAGCGTAAGTATTTCCCTCAGTTTTTTAGAACCAAGGTATCAATCCAGTAGGAGACCACGCGCCAATCCCTCGCACCTGCACAAACAAATAAGAATTTCGCAGCCAACGCGATAAGGGGTTGTCAATCCCTTTACGGTCACTTACGAGAGTGAGATCTGATAGAGATGATAGTTATATTTTTGGTATTTTTGGTTTAACAAAACAACAAATAAAAGCAAGAAAAGTAAAGTCAATGTAGATTGATATGTTGAGAATAGACCCACGGGCCATAGTTTTCTCTAGTGGCTTCTCTCATGATAGCGATATTCTATGGTGGATAAACAAATTACTGTCGAGCAACTGATAGAAAAGCGAATAATTATGAGACTATCTAGGCATGATCATTGTATATAGGCATCACGTCCGAGACAAGTAGACCGACTCCTGCCTGCATCTACTACTATTACTCCACACATCGACCGCTATCCAGCATGCATCTAGTGTATTGAGTTCATACGAACAGAGTAACGCCTTAAGCAAGATGACATGATGTAGAGGGATAAACTCGAGCAATATGATGAAAACCCCATCTTTTTATCCTCGATGGCAACAATACAATACGTGCCTTGCTGCCCCTACTGTCACTGGGAAAGGACACCGCAAGATTGAACCCAAAGCCAAGCACTTCTCCCATTGCAAGAACTATAGATCTAGTAGGCCAAACCAAACCAATAATTCGAAGAGACTTGCAAGGATATTATGAGCACACATAAAAAGTTCAGAGAAGAACCAAATATCTTTCATAGATAACCTTAATCATAAACTCACAATTCATCGGATCTCGACAAACACACCGCAAAAAGAGATTACATCGAATAGATCTCCTCGAAGACCGAGGATAACTTTGTATTGAGATCCGGAGAGAGAGAGAGAGAAGAAGCCATCTAGATACTAGCTATGGACCCGAAGGTCTGTGGTAAACTACTCACAACGCATGGTGAGGGCGATGATGATGATGATGAAGGCCTCCGTGATGGATCCCCCTCCCGGAACAGGCTCCAAGATGGGATCTCCCCGGGAACAGCACCTACGGCGGTGGAATTAGGGTTTTCTCTCTGCCTTCGGAGTTTCTGGGGTACGTAGGCATATATAGGAGGAAGAGGGGCACCAGGGGCCACGGGGCCTGCCCTCGAGGCAGGGGGCGCGCCCTGGGAAGGGGGGCGCGCCCCCCACCCTCGAGGGTGGGCCCCCTGTCCTCTGGCTTGGCCCCGAAGTTTATCTCGCGTGATTTCCTCCAAAAATATCTCCTGCGAAGGTTTCATTCCGTTTGGACTCCGTTAGATATTCCTTTTCTGCAAAACACTGAAATAGGAAGAAAAAACAGCAATCTGGACTCGGCCTTTGGGTTAGTAGGTTAGTCCCAAAAATGATATAAAATTGAATGATAAAGCCCATTAAACATCTAAGACTTCATAAATAATAGCGTGGAACAATCAAAAATTATAGATACGTTGGAGACGTATCAAGCATCCCCAAGCTTAATTCCAGCTCGTCCTCGAGTAGGTAAATGTTAAAGAAAGAATTTTTGATGTGGAATGCTAGCCAATATAGTTTTTCAATGTAATTCTCTTAATTGTGGCATGAATGTTTAGATCTGAAAGATTCAAGATAAAATCTATATTGACATAAGAAACAATATTACTTCAAGCAATACTAACAAAGCAATCACGTCTTCTCAAAATACTATGGCTAAAGAAAGTTATCCCTACAAAATCATATAGTGTTGGCTATGCTCCCTTGCTATCACACAAAATATTCATATCATGCACAACCCCAATTTCAGCCAAGCATTTGTTTTCATGCTCTATCTTTTCAAACCTTTCAACTTTCACGCAATACATGAGCGTGAGCCACGGACATAGCACTATGGTTGGAATAGAGGTGGTTGTGGAGAAGACAAAAAAAGAGGGAGATAGTCTCACATCGACTAGGCGTATCAACAGGCTATGGAGATGCCCATCAATAGATATCAATGTGAGTGAGTAGGGATTGCCATGCAACGGATGCACTAGAGCTAAATATGAATGAAGCTCAACAAAAGAAACTAGTGGGTGTGCATCCAACTTGCTTGCTCATGAAGACCAAGGGCATTTGAGGAAGCCCATCGTTGGAATATACAAGCCAAGTTCTATAATGAAAATTCCCACTAGTATATGAAAGTGACTAAACATGAGACTCTCTACAATGAAGATCGTGGTGCTACTTTGAAGCACAAGTGTGGAAAAAGATAGTAGCAATTGTCCCTTTTTTTTCTTTTTCTTTTTTTTCTTTTTCCCTTTTTTTGGGCCTTTCTTTTTTTTCTTTGGCCTTTCTTTTTTTTTTCTTTTTTCCTTTTTTTGCGGAGGGGCTTTATAGATTCAGCCTTTCCTCCCATGAGACAATGCTCTATAAATGATGATCATCACACTTTCATTACAACACAAGATTACAACTCGATACTACAACAACAAAGTATGACCCTATATGAATGCCTCCGGCGGTGTACCGGTATATGCAATGAAACAAGAGTGACATGTATGAAAGAATTATGCATGGTGGTCTCGCCACAAATACGATGTCAACTACATGATCATGCAATGGCAATATGACAATATGATGCGTGTCATATAAACGGAATGCTGGAAAGTTGCATGGCAATATATCTCGGAATGGCTATGCAAATGCCATGATAGGTAAGTATGGTGGCTGTTTTGAGGAACAATATGGTGGCTGTTTTGAGGAAGGATATATAGTGGGTTTATGGCACCGGCGAAAGTTGTGCGGTACAAGAGAGGCTAGCAATGGTGGAAGGGTGAGAGTGCGTATAATCCATGGACTCAATATTAGTCATAAGAACACATATACTTATTGCAAAAATCTACGAGTCATCAAAACAAAGCAATCAACGCATTCTCCGAGGGGGGAGGTTGGTAGGAGTAAACCATCGCGCGCCCCCGACCTCCACACAAAGGTTGACACTCTACAAATACCTCATGCTTTAACTTAGTCACACAACGGTTCACCATACGTGCATGCTACGGGAATCACTAACCTTAACACGAATATTTCTCAATTTCATAATTACTCCACTAGCATGACTCTAATATCACTATCCTCATGCCTCAAAACAATTATCAAGCATCCAACATCTCTTTCTACTCAATGCACTTGATGTGATTTTTTTACTACATTGACATTTGATGTTTATCATGTGAAGACTAGTTTCTTTAGCCTAAACACTTTACCATGTTGTTTTAATAGACTCTTAAATAGATCTAAGTGAAGCATGAGAGTTCAACAATTTCTACAAAATATTACCACCACCGTGCTCTAAAAGATATAAGTGAAGCACTAGAGCAAAAACTATTCAACTCAAAAGATATAAGTGAAGCATATAGAGTGTTCTAAAAATTTCTAGGGCATATTTAACTCTCTCAAATAGGTGTGTCCATCAAGGATTATTATGGAAAGCTAACAAGCAAAGATTCAAATTTTACAAGACGCTCCAAGCAAAACACATAACATGTTGCGAATAAAAATATAGCTCCAAGTATAGTTACCGATGGGTGAAGATGAAAGAGGGGATGCCTTCCCGGGGCATCCCCAAGCTTAGGCTTTTGATTATCTTGAATTTACTTGGGGTGCCATGGGCATCCCCAAGATTAGGCATTTGCTACTCCTTGTTCCATAGTCCATCAAAGCAATACTCAAAACTTGAAAACTTCAAAACACAAAACTTAGACAAAAATTCTCGTGAGCTCCGTTAGTAAGAGAAAGCAAACCACCACTCAAAGATACAGCAAGGAATTCATTCATTGTTTATATTGGTGTTAAACCTACTGTACTCCAAGTTTTCTATGGTTCATATCCTCCAATATTACTCATAGATGCATCGGAATAAGCAAACAACACAGAAAAACAGAATCTGTCAAAAACAGAACAGTCTGTAGTAATCTGTTGGGTTCGCCTACTTCTCGAACTCCAAAAAATTCAAACTAAATTGGTAAATTTGCGCAATTTGTTTACCAATCAGCAGAAAAAAGAATCAACTAAAAAGCATGCTCCAGTAAAATCGGAAGACTACTTTAACGAGCGCTAACAATTCTGTTTTTCACAGAAAGATCATATAAACTTCACACAAGTCTTACCAAAGGTTCTGTTTGGCACAAACACTAAACAAAACATGAAAACACATATAATCAGAGGCTAGATGCAATATTTATTCCCTAACAGCAACAAAAACAAAAAAACAAAAAATTGGGTTGCCTCCCAACAAGCGCTATCGTTTTACTCCCCTAGCTAGGCACGATTTTAGTGATGCTCTCATGATAGGCAAGAATTGAAGCACAAGGAGAGCATCATAAAGCACATGGCAAACACATCTAAGTCTAACATACTTCCTATACATAGGCATTTTATAGGAAAACAAATTAGCAAGACAAGCAAGATCTAGCCTATGCAAGGAAGAAGAAAGAAACAAGAGCAATCTCAACATAACGAGAGGTAATTTAGTAACATGAAAATTTCTACAACCATATTTCCTTCTTTCGTAATAATTGCTTGTAGGGTCATGATCAAATTCAACAAAATAGCTATCACACAACATATTCTTAACACGATCCACATGCATGCAAAGTTGACACTCTTCCAAAATAGTGGGATCTAAAGTTGACACTCTTCCAAACCCACTTTCAATATTAATGCAAACATTATTATGAATCTTATATTCATCATGGGGATTAAATAAATTTTCAAGATCATAAGAAACATAACCCCAATCATGATCATTACAACAAGTAGTGGGCATAGCAATACTAGCATCCCCAAGCTTAGGGTTTTGCATATCATTAACACAATTGACATCAATATAATTTATAGTAACATCATTGCAATCATGCTTTTTATTTAAGGAGCTAACATGAATCACTTTTTCTTTTAACAATTCCTCACAATTTTCAGATTCATAAATTTCAAGCAAACCCCCATAAAGATAATCTAGTGCACGCAGCTCACTAGCAATAGGTTCAACATAATTGGATCTCTTAAAGAGATTAGCAAGTGGATGAGGATTCATACTTTAGCAAGCGAAGATGCAAGATAAATGAGAGCACATAGCGACACAAGCAAACAAGAGGCACGCGAACGGTAAACACACGTCAGAAGAAGGGCAAATAAAATGGTAAGGGTGAAGTGGGGCGGAGGAAAACGAGAGGCAAATAAATGTAATGCGAAGGATAAGGGTTTGTGATAGGTACTTGGTATATGACTTTTGCGTAAGCCTCCCCGGCAACGGCGCCAGAAATTGGCTAGTTGACGGGGTGGCAAATCTTGACTTGACTTGGCGTGAGTCTCCCCGGCAACGGTGCCAGAAATTCTTCTTGCTACCTCTTAAGCTTGCGTTGTATTCCCTCGAAGAGGAAAGGGAGATGCAGCACAATAGCGTAAGTATTTTACTCAGTTTTTGAGAACCAAGGTATCAATCCAGTAGGAGACCACGCGCCAGTCCCTCGCACCTGCACAAACAAATAAGAACTTCGCAGCCAACATGATAAGGGGTTGTCAATCCCTTTACGGTCACTTAGGAGAGTGAGATCTGATAGAGATGATAGTTATATTTTTGGTACTTTTGGTTTAATAAAACAACAAATAAAAGCAAGAAAAGTAAAGTAGATGTAGATTGATATGTTGAGAATAGACCCAGGGGCCATAGTTTCCTCTAGTGGCTTCTCTCATGATAGCGATATTCTACGGCGGTTAAACAAATTACTGTCGAGCAATTGATAGAAAAGAGAATAATTATGAGACTATCTAGGCATGATCATTGTATATAGGCATCACGTCCGAGACAAGTACACCGACTCCTGCATGCATCTATTACTATTACTCCACACATCGACCGCTATCCAGCATGAATCTAGTGTATTGAGTTCATACGAATAGAGTAATGCCTTAAGCAAGATGACATGATGTAGAGGGATAAACTCAAGCAATATGATGAAAACCCCATCTTTTTATCCTCGATGGCAACAATACAATACGTGCCTTGCTGCCCCTACTGTCACTGGGAAAGGACACTGCAAGATTGAACCCAAAGCCAAGCACTTCTCCCATTGCAAGAACTATAGATCTAGTAGGCCAAACCAAACCAATAATTCGAAGAGACTTGCAAGGATATTATGAGCACACATAAAAAGTTTAGAGAAGAACCAAATATCTTCAATAGATAACCTTGATCATAAACTCACAATTCATCGGATCTCGACAAACACACCGCAAAAAGAGATTACATCGAATAGATCTCCTCGAAGACCGAGGAGAACTTTGTATTGAGATCCGGAGAGAGAGAGAGAAGAAGCCATCTAGATAATAGCTATGGACCCGAAGGTCTGTGATAAACTACTCACAACTCATGGTGAGGGCGATGATGATGATGATGAAGGCCTCCGTGATGGATCCCCCTCCCGGAACAGGCTCCAAGATGGGATCTCCACGGGAACAGCAGCTACGGCGGTGGAATTAGGGTTTTCTCTCTGCATTCGGAGTTTCTCGGGTACGTAGGCATATATAGGAGGAAGAGGGGCACTAGGGGCCACGGGGCCTGCCCTCGAGGCAGGGGGCGCGCCCCCACCCTCGAGGGTGGGCCCCTGTCCTCTGGCTTGGCCCCGAAGTTTATCTCGCGTGATTTCCTCCAAAAATATCTCCTGCGAAGGTTTTATTCCGTTTGGACTCTGTTTGATATTCCTTTTCTGCAAAACCCTGAAATAGGCAAAAAAAAACAGCAATCTGGACTGGGCCTTTGGGTTAGTAGGTTAGTCCCAAAAATGATATAAAAGTGAATGATAAAGCCCATTAAACATCTAAGACTTCATAAATAATAGCATGGAACAATCAAAAATTATAGATATGTTGGAGACATATCACCACACAAGATATGTGTTGTTTTTAGATCAAAACTATGCAATCTAGGAGGAACGGTGATGAACGCCGACGAACAGGGAAACCCTAAGGCAGATCTATTAAGAGAAAAGGTGAATGCTTACCAACGCTGATGAACAGCGGAGGGGCACCGCGATATTTTGGTTTGTTTAGGGTGATGCAGCGACCAGAGTTGAAGCAGTGGATGAAGATCGACGGCGTTGGAGCCCGGGCGCGCTGGAGCGTTGCGAGGAAGAACATAAAGACGAGAAGGCAAAGGGGGAGAGTGAAAAGAGGACCCGTGGCCCTATTTATAAGGCTGGAAGGATAAGTGGAATGCGCGAGAATCGAGGAGACAAGAAAATAGATATGTGACGGCACGAGCGCCTCGATTTTCGGAGGTTCATTAAAGGATAAGATTTATTAAGATTTGGGCCGTATGTAATATTAATAACAGGTGACGTCATGGCTGGTTACCGCAATCTCAGGGAATGACATCATGGCGGGTTACAATATCTCACAAGAAGATGAAGGATTTTTTCTAAGTGTTGAAGATTGACATGAACAAGTTCAAATCAACCTGGGGGCTAATGTTGGGGATATGACTATTGGATATGACCCGCCCAGGAGGGGCCGGGTTATCCCAATGACGGTTCATAAACCAAGCCCATAAATATGTTGAAGATGGCGGTTCGTGTGGCAGGCTTGTTAAAGGGCCCAAAACCCAAAGGCGGCTTAAGGCCCGTAAGTGTAAACCGCCATGTATATGTAAGATAAGTCACAGGGCCGGACATGTTTGTATGAGTCGGACGGGACTCTGTAAGACGCGGGGCGTCAACCCCTGTATATAAGGGGATGACCCGGCAGCGGCTTAGGGTAAGAAACAACAGATCGAAAGCCAGGCTATGCGTATTCGTTCACTGGTAATCGAAACCCTAGCAATACCACCTCAAACTGGATTAGGCTTTTACCTTCACCGCAAGGAGCCAAACCAGTATAAACTCCTCGTGTTGTTTGTCCCGCTTTAACCCCTTTAAGCTAACTATGTCACAATGGCTCCACAATTAAGTCCTTCCCCTAGGACATCTGTCGTGACAATTCCACGACAGCCCCCGTCCATCGTTTACTCCACAGGTCATATTTTCGTAGTGCTTAGGCGAAGCCCTGCGGAGATCACTTCACCATCACCGTCACCACGCAGTCATGCTGACGGAACTCATCCACTACCTGGACATCTTGCTGGAACAAGAAGGCGAGGAACGTCACCGAGATGAACGTGTGCAGAACGCGAAGGTGACGTGCGTTCGGTACTTGATCAGTTGAAGCGCGAAGAAGTTCGACTACATAAACCGCGTTGTGAAACGCTTCCGCTTATAGTCTACGAGGGTACGTAGACAAACTCTCCCTCTTGTTGCTATGTATCTCCATGGATAGATCATTGTGTGTGTAGTATTTTTTTTGTTTTCCATGCAACGTTTCCCAACACATCGAGCTTTGAGAAATCATGTCAAAAGTGTCTACTGGCATGTGAGCTTGATGAGGACATCACTAACAAGGTTACACCCACAGCTCCAACTGACACATATACAGGACCAATTACTAGAGCTCGCGCACGCCAATTAAATTACCAGGTACTTTCGTTTCTTGGTAATGAATCTAATGTTCATGAGAATATGATGTTGCCTAAATTGGATACATTTGTCTTGCTTACAAATGAAGGGCCTAGCTTGGACAAGAAGGATGAACATTGGAGCAAGATCAAGCATGGAGATGATGGCATGCGCAAGGGGAACAAGAATGGAGTTTCAATTGATGATTTCAGGACTTTGAAGCCACCATAATGAGTGCGAGAAGCCTTGGACGAAATATACAAGATGCCACTTCATAAATTTCGTCCAGAGGCTATTATAGGTGCTGCGTCACCTTATTATTGGGCCAGGCCCATGTAATTTTGAAATACTTGAGTATAGGCTGTTTTTAGAGTCCGTATGTGTGGGGAAACAAGAGTTAGGGTTGGTTTCGGACCCCTCCACCAAGGGCCACGAAATTCCCCCCTCTTTCCCTCATATATACAGCCCTTAGGGCGTCGTTTAGACTTTGGGTTTTGTTTAGATTAAAGTTCGCCATAGCTGCAACTTCGCGTACTTCGTTTGTGTTCAACGACCAGACCAAGACGTCACAGAACCCCACTTGATCAATAAAGCTTTCTTCTTGAATTCGCAATATCCAGATTGCAATCTCAGTTTCTTGCTTGTTCTTCGTTTGCCTGCAGGAAACAGACCTTCGTGGTCAGGTTGATCGTGCTCCGGCGTGGTCAATAACCTCTCGGAGTTAGTTTAGCAATTGCTAAGGCGCGACGTCCACGCACGTTCGTAGTCGGATCGTCAAAGTCGACTTCATCCAAACGATAGCCACCATCTCATCGAAAGACGGGACACCTTTGCCTCTATCAAGTGGTATCAGATTTCCAGGTTGCTCGGTGAGATTTTACAGCTTTTCGTAGATTAGATCGAGTTTGTTATTCATACCTACAGTCCACGAAAAAGCCAAAAACAATTAGGGTTAGTTCATCCCATCCGAACCAATCTGAGCCTTTGCATAATCTTTTCTGTATTTGCTTTGTTGAATTTGCAGTTCCATCGTCGTGTCAAGTTGCTGGTCTTAGCGTCTAGTTCTTTAGAGTTTCGAGTTTTGTTCACAGTTTGTCACGTCGCCGCCGCACCATATTCATCGCCGCTGCCATACCACCACTACTGCCATATCCCACCACCGCCACCACATACCATCACCGCTGCCATAACCTACCACCGCTGCCATATCCTACCACCATATATCCACCGCCAATCCGAGTTCTTTTCATATTAGGTTTGTTCTCGAGATCCATCTAGGTTTCGGATTTGTGTTTCCTTGCCTGCGTAGGTCTCGCAAAAAAAAAGTCTGGAGACCCCCGGGCAGTTTTTAGGCCAAAATTTCGACAGGTGAAATTTTTTTCCCTATCCTATTTTTGGGCTTTTCTGAGTCTTTTGAGACACGTGCCATCATACTGTTTTTTTACCGCACTTTTTCGTCGTCACTGCCCTGATTCCGAAAAAAAAATCGTCAAAAAAATTTCGTGCCTATCATCTTAGTTTGACTTGGGAAGTGTTTTGAGACACTCGCCATTATAGTGAGTTTCGGCCAAAAAAAAAAGCAGCGCAAAAAAAAAGAAAAAGAGGCGAAAAAAATCAGAGTGTGCTTTCCCCTTTATTACGTGCAGCGCTGTGATTTTGTTAGTGTTCTAGGCTCGCGTCTCTAGTACGGTCTAGCCTAGGACCAGCACAGTACCGTCGTTGAGCGTTTATTCAACTTTGCATCTCTGAATTGATTATTGCTGACCACTTTTGCTACCATCTTATAAGCCTTCCCAGCTCCACATACATCTACGTCGTGCGTTTGACTCTCCCTGGTAATCGCTTTATCCAAGCTTTGAGAGTTTTGACTACCACGGTTGCCGATCACCACCTGCTGCTGGGTAAGAACTGGTAAGAATTTGGGATTTGCTTGTCGGATTTGTGACACCCGCCACCACCACCACTTATTAGTAGTCTGTAGGATCATATTCTTGTGTGTTTCTATTGCTGCTAACCATGCCAGGATCACAAGTCGACGAGACTGACTGGGAGAACTTGACGAACAAGGAGCTTCATGATAAGTTTCAGCAAATGATGAGTGTACAGGTGCAAGATGTGCTAAACACATTGGACGAGGCCATGGAGAAGATAGTTGGCATGGAGAAGACGTTTGACACAAAGCTCGATAACAAGTTTGCTGAATTGCTTTCGCGTTTTCCACCACCACCGGCTGCTGCAGCTGTCCCACCTCTTCAACAACAACAACAACAACAACGTCGCCTTCCGAATCAAGTGGGACGAGCACAGCACGTTCCCCTTGAGACTGGTCAAGCTTCTGGTGCTGCTGTTGATGTTTCTGTAGCTCTTGCTGCTACTGCAGAGGTGGAGGACCATTACGAGGATAAGGTTGACCAAAATCAGAACTACGTGCAACAACCAGCACCACCACCACCAGGTCGTCCTCATGCATATCATCGCAACGGTAGGGCTACACCACCACCTGAGGTACATGACCATCTTCCTAAACTGAAATTGAATATTCCACCATTTGGGGGTAGATATGTTCCTGATATATATCTTACTTGGGAGTTACAAACTGAACAACGTTTTACATGTTTAAACTATCCCGAGGAGAGACGTGTTCCTGCTGCTGTTTGTGCTTTCACTAGTTTTGCATGTGTTTGGTGGTCTGAACATTGTAGATTATATCCTATTCCAGCTACTTGGGCTGCTTTGAAAGCTGCTATGCGTACTCGTTGGGTTCCACCATATTATCAACGTGAATTACTTCAAAAACTGCAGCGCTTAAGACAAGGAAAAAATTATGTAGAAGAATATTATCAGCAATTACAAACTGGCCTGATTAGATGTGGTATTGTTGAGGAGAATGAAGCTATGCTTGCACGTTTTATGGGTGGATTAAATAGAGAGATTCAGACCATTCTAGAGTATAAGGATTATACTAATATCACTTGTTTATTCCATCTTGCTTGTAAAGCTGAACGTGAAGTGCAGGATCGACATGCATTGGCGCGGACTAACTTTTCTGCAGGTCGACCTTCATCATGGACACCGCGTGCATCCTCTACTTCCACACATTCTACTGCACCGACACCTCCAGCCGTGATACAAGGAAGCAGGCACAACCACCATTATCTGCCAAGAGCACACCTATTGGGCCTGCACAGAGTTCTTCTTCTTCCATGGCATCAACAGGGCACCAGTGATATTATTTGTCGTCGTTGTAAGGGAAGAGGACATTTTGCGAGAGATTGCAAATCTCAGCGTGTGATGATTGCTACTGAGGATGGTGGATATGAATCCGCTAGTGACTATGATGAGGAGACTTTGGCTCTTATTACACGTGAAGAACACGGCGGAGACGATTCTGATCATGAGACGCAATACATGGCTCCTGAAGATGCTGACAGGTATGAATGTTTAGTTGCTCAACGTGTTTTGAGTGTGCAGGTTACACAAGCTGAGAAAAATCAGAGGCATAATTTATTCCATACAAAGGGAGTTGTGAAGGAACGTTCTGTTCGCGTGATCATAGATGGAGGGAGTTGCAACAACTTGGCTAGCATGGAGATGGTGGAGAAGCTATCTCTCACCACAAGACCACATCCACATCCTTACTACATCCAATGGTTCAACAACAGCGGCAAGGTTAAGGTAACACGTACTGTTCGTGTGCATTTTAGTATCTCTACATATGCTGATTATGTTGATTGTGATGTGGTACCTATGCAAGCATGTTCCTTATTACTTGGTAGACCATGGCAATTTGATAAAAATTCTGTACACCATGGTAGAAACAATCAGTATACTCTTGTTCATAAGGATAAAAATATTACTTTGCTTCCTATGACTCCTGATTCCATTTTGAAAGATGAATTAATAGAGCTAATAAAGCAAAACAGGAGAAAAATAAGAGTGAAAATCAGATTGTGGCAAAAGAATTTGAGCAACAAATGAAGCCTAATAATAAACCATCTACTGTTGCTTCTGAAATTAAATTGAAAAGTGCATGTTTATTTGCCACCAAATCTGATATTGATGAGCTAGATTTTAGCAAATTTGTTTGTTATGGTTTTGTGTGCGAAGAGGCATTATTTTCATTCGAGGACGTGCCTTCCTCTTTGCCTCCTGCTGTCACTAACATTTTGCAGGAGTTTGCCGACGTCTTTCCACAAGACGTGCCACCGGGATTACCACCTATTCGAGGGATTGAGCATCAGATTGACTTAATTCCCGGTGCATCGCTACCCAACCGCGCACCATACCGTACCAATCCAGAAGAGACGAAGGAGATTATGCGTCAAGTACAGGAGCTACTCGACAAAGGTTATATACGTGAATCCCTTAGTCCTTGTGCTGTTCCTATTATTCTAGTGCCGAAAAAGGATGGTACATTGCGTATGTGTGTTGATTGTAGAGGCATTAATAATATTACTATTCGTTATCGTCATCCTATTCCTAGGCTAGATGATATGCTTGATGAATTGAGTGGCTCTACAATTTTCTCCAAAGTTGATTTGCGTAGTGGATACCATCAAATTCGTATGAAATTGGGAGATGAATGGAAAACAGCATTTAAAACTAAGTTTGGATTATATGAGTGGTTAGTCATGCCTTTTGGGTTAACTAATGCACCTAGTACTTTCATGAGATTAATGAATGAAGTTTTACGTGCTTTCATTGGACGATTTGTGGTGGTATACTTTGATGATATATTGATTTTTAGCAGATCTTTGGAGGAACATTTGGAACATTTACGTTTTGTTTTTATTGCTCTACGTGATGCACGTTTGTTTGGTAACCTTGGGTAGTGCACCTTTTGCACCGACCGAGTCTCTTTTCTTGGCTATGTTGTTACTCCACAGGGAATTGAGGTTGATAAAGCCAAGCATGAAGCTATTGAGAGTTGGTCGCAGCCCAAAACGGTCACACACATGAGGAGTTTCCTTGGCCTCGCTGGATTCTATCGGCGTTTTGTGAGAGATTTCAGCACCATTGCTGCACCTCTCAATGAGCTTACAAAGAAGGATGTGCCTTTTGTTTGGGGTACTGCACAGGAAGAAGCATTCACGGTATTGAAAGATAAGTTGACACATGCTCCTTTACTCCAACTTCCTGATTTTAATAAGACTTTTGAGCTTGAATGTGATGCTAGTGGAATTGGGTTAGGAGGTGTGTTATTAAGAGATGGTAAACCTGTTGCATATTTTTCTGAAAAATTGAGTGGGCCTAGTCTGAATTATTCTACTTATGATAAGGAATTATATGCTCTTGTTCGGACTTTGGAGACATGGCAACATTATTTATGGCCCAAAGAATTTGTTATACATTCTGATCATGAATCTTTAAAGCACATTAAAAGTCAAGCAAAACTGAACCGTAGACATGCTAAATGGGTTGAATTCATAGAGACTTTCCCTTATGTTATTAAACACAAGAAGGGAAAAGAAAATGTTATTGCTGATGCATTGTCTCGTCGTTATACTATGCTTTCACAACTTGACTTTAAAATATTTGGTTTGGAGACCATCAAAGATCAATATGTGCATGATGCTGAATTTAAAGATGTATTGCAGAATTGTAAAGAAGGGAGAACATGGAACAAGTTCGTCGTTAGTGATGGATTTGTGTTTCGAGCTAACAAGCTATGCATTCCAGCTAGCTCTGTTCGTCTTTTGTTGTTGCAGGGGGCGCATGGAGGAGGATTAATGGGACACTTTGGCGTGAAAAAGACGGAGGACGTACTTGCTACACATTTCTTTTGGCCAAAGATGCGACGGGATGTTGAGCGTTTTGTTGCTCGCTGCACTACATGTCAAAAAGCTAAGTCACGACTCAATCCTCATGGTTTATATATGCCTTTGCCTGTCCCTAGTGTTCCTTGGGAAGATATATCTATGGACTTTGTTTTGGGTTTACCTCGAACAAAGAAGGGGAGGGATAGCATATTTGTTGTCGTGGATAGGTTCTCGAAGATGGCACACTTTATACCATGTCATAAAAGCGATGATGCTGCTAATATTGTTGATTTGTTCTTTCGTGAAATTATTCGCTTGCATTGTGTGCCAAATACTATTGTTTCAGATCGTGATACTAAATTTCTTAGCCACTTTTGGAGATGTTTATGGGCTAAGTTGGGGACTAAACTGCTTTTTAGTACTACTTGTCACCCCCAAACTGATGGACAAACTGAAGTAGTCAACAGAACTTTGTCTACTATGCTTAGGGCTGTTTTGAAGAATAATAAGAAAATGTGGGAAGAATGCTTGCCTCATATTGAATTTGCTTATAATCGTTCGTTGCATTCTACTACTAAGATGTGCCCTTTTGAAATTGTCTATGGTTTCCTACCTCGTGCACCTATTGATTTGTTGCCTCTTCCATCTTCGGAGAAGGTTAATTTTGATGCTAAACAACGTGCTGAATTGATCTTAAAAATGCATGAGTTAACTAAGGAATATATTGAGGGCATGAATGCTAAATATAAACTTGTTGGAGATAAGGGTAGAAAACGTGTTGTCTTTGCACCTGGAGATCTTGTTTGGTTACATTTGTGTAAGGATAGGTTTCCTAATTTGCGCAAGTCAAAGCTAATGCCACGTGCTGATGGTCCTTTCAAGGTGTCAGAGAAAATAAATGATAATGCATATAAACTTGAGCTGCCTGCAGATTTTGGGGTTAGTCCCACATTTAACATTGCAGATTTGAAGCCTTACTTGGGTGAGGAAGATGAGCTTCCGTCGAGGACGACTTCAATTCAAGAAGGGGAGGATGATGAGGACATCACTAACAAGGTTACACCCACAGCTCCAACTGACACATATACAGGACCAATTACTAGAGCTCGCGCACGCCAATTAAATTACCAGGTACTTTCGTTTCTTGGTAATGAATCTAATGTTCATGAGAATATGATGCTGCCTAAATTGGATACATTTGTCTTGCTTACAAATGAAGGGCCTAGCTTGGACAAGAAGGATGAACATTGGAGCAAGATCAAGCATGGAGATGATGGCATGCGCAAGGGGAACAAGAATGGAGTTTCAATTGATGATTTCAGGACTTTGAAGCCACCATAATGAGTGCGAGAAGCCTTGGACGAAATATACAAGATGCCACTTCATAAATTTCGTCCAGAGGCTATTATAGGTGCTGCGTCACCTTATTATTGGGCCAGGCCCATGTAATTTTGAAATACTTGAGTATAGGCTGTTTTTAGAGTCCGTATGTGTGGGGAAACAAGAGTTAGGGTTGGTTTCGGACCCCTCCACCAAGGGCCACGAAATTCCCCCCTCTTTCCCTCATATATACAGCCCTTAGGGCGTCGTTTAGAGTTTGGGTTTTGTTTAGATTAAAGTTTGACATAGCTGCAACTTCGCGTACTTCGTTTGTGTTCAACGACCAGACCAAGACGTCACAGAACCCCACTTGATCAATAAAGCTTTCCTCTTGAATTCGCAATATCCAGATTGCAATCTCAGTTTCTTGCTTGTTCTTCATTTGCCTGCAGGAAACAGACCTTCGTGGTCAGGTTGATCGTGCTCCGGCGTGGTCAATAACCTCTCGGAGTTGGTTTAGCGATTGCTAAGGCGCGACGTCCACGCACGTTCGTAGTCGGATCGTCAAAGTCGACTTCATCCAAACGATAGCCACCATCTCATCGAAAGACGGGACACCTTTGCCTCTATCAGAGCTCCTACAACGCGACGTGTAGGAGATTACAAGCTGAACCTATACGGTTCGTCCACATTATTCCTTCAGTTCGAGGGGTTGGCGTGTTGTTTTTGCGAGGTTTGTGAACATCTTTGTAAACCCGCATCTAGTTCTAGCTGCGATGGAGTTTTGTGCCGTGAAAGATCAGGCCAACAACGGATCGACCTTCGCCTCTACGTTCGCTCCATATCAAGTGGTATCAGAGACCGGCGTTTCTCACGGCACTTCGGAGGAGACGACCGGCGCGCCAACACTAAGGAGCTACTGGAGCCTCTCCGGTGATTTTTTGCTGGAGGGGAAGGTTTATGGTGATGAACTTTTTTCACACCTACTGTAAACTGGGAGACAAAGTTTGCGCCACAACGATCGACCATGACAGTTCGATCAACGCGGTCGTCATCGACATGGTGGAGAAGCTGCAACTATCGATGACACCACATCCACGGCCGTACTCACTGAGGAGGTACCACGACAAGCTCGACATCATGCACCAAACTACGGTATTGTTTTCAGTTGGCAAATTTTCTTGTGTGGTTCTGTGCGACGTAATTCCAGTACCGATGATTTCTTGTCATATGCTGATGGGAGAGCCATGGTACAAGAAAAATAATACTACATATGACTATCTCGTCAACACATACACTATTGAAAGGGATAGAAAATATGTTCTCATGACAATGGAAAAGAAGTCGTTCAAGACTTGGAATTATTTGGCAAGTTTAAGTCGGCTAGCTATACTATAAATAGTTATGGTACAATCATCGTAAAGAGCATGTTATTT
The DNA here is from genome assembly GCA_902687465.1 of Secale cereale. NCBI lineage: Eukaryota > Viridiplantae > Streptophyta > Magnoliopsida > Poales > Poaceae > Secale > Secale cereale. The sequence continues at coordinate 487,321,099 of LR738711.1, forward strand.
TATGATGAATTAGACACCGTATGTGTTCCGGCCGTCGTCCATTATCGAGCTTTGAGAAATCTTGTCAAAAGTCTCTATTGGCATGTGAGCTCCTACGACGCGAAGCGTAGGAGATTACAATCTGAATCTATACGGTTCGTCCACATTATTCTTTCAGATCGAGGGATTGGCATGTTGTTTTTGCGAGCTTTGTGAACATCTTTGTTAACCCGCATATAGTTCTTGCTACGATGGAGTTTTATGGAGTGAAAGATCAGGCCAACAACGGATCGACCCTCACCTCGAGATTCACTACTCATCTGCTATGCCCTGGGTCGTGAGGTTTGGCCTGGGACTTGTCCGGTGCATGGCCCGATCCTGACACCAGCACTGATTGCAGTCGTGTTGTACCCCATGCAATTGTGTGGTATGTATGTCACGTGCAGTTACATGTCGAGTGTTGAACATGCAATTGACCGACATCCCATCCCAGTTAAATTTGGGTCGTGGCCCCTGCAATTGCGTCGTGACCTACATGTCGAATTGTTGTTTCTCTTGGGGCGAAAGAAACAAAAATGACAAACAAAAACAAACAGAAAGTGCAACGCCACCTGAGCTGCCATTGCATTGTACCCCTTGCAGTTGTGTGGTAAATGTGTCATATAATCACATGTCTGAATGGCAGACATTTAATTAGCCGACATCCCGCCTCAGAGGGTGCTTGGATACGTTTTAGTCCCATGATTAAAAGTAGTGGGACTAAAACTTGCTAGCCTCTCCCATGCTTGGATCCAAATACTAAAGAGACTAAAATCAAGTTAATGAGCATTTATTATACTCCAAACCCTCCAATCAAGAACTTGCATGTGTTAGAGGAGAGGAGTTAAATGAGGAGAGAGATGACTAATTCACATTTTAGTAGGGGTACCCCTGACTAAAAGATTTTAGTCTCAAGACTAGTTTTAGCCCCTCTTTAGTCAGGGGTGCTTGGAACTTTAGCCTCTTAAAGAGACTATTTTTAGTCAAACTAGTTTTAGTCCATTGGATCCAAGCAGGACATGTTGCAGTCACATGTGTGCCTCCGCAATTACGTAGTATGCGTGGTGTCTGCTTTTGCAGACAACAAGCCAGCTCACAGGCCACGTGAAAACAACAACACAATCGCATTGGACAAAGAAAGCACAAATGTTAGAGGGGCTTTCATTCACCAGTGGTACAATTAGATGTGCAATTGGTAATTTTAACAAATCTGTTTTTCTTCTTCTTCTTCCAAACGAATAACATTAGAGAGTGTCCTACATTCCTGCTGCAAATGCATGCAATTAAAAAGAAATGGTTGAGGCACATAAACATGATCAACATCAACATTTTTTTCCGAAAAGGAGGCGTGCCCCCGGCCTCTGCATCTCTTGATGCACACAGCCATATATTTATTTAAAAATAAGTTCAAAACAAGGTTTCAGAAAACCGTCTCGCAGTCAAACAAAAAGTGTAGTGATAAAGATATCAAAAATAAACGCCACAACCGGCAAAAATAGGACTAGGAGACTAAACACCTATCTTATTATTGGACCGCCATCCAAATCGGTTGTAAGTATCCCGTGCAACCATCTCCCATTAGCTGCACCCAGTATCCATATGCGCCCTGTGCTTTGCACGGCTGAGTAAGGACCACGTACGGATCCAAGTAGACGCTCTGAAGATGACCTACAAAAAGTTTGTGACAGTATGTCTATTAAAGGTAACATCATTCCGAAAAGTCCATATAGCCCAAAGTAATGCACATGCTCCCACACGAATATGTGCCACGGTCTGAGGCGCTACCCCATCAAACCAGTTATCAAATATATGAGCTATCGTGATAGGCGGAGTGACATTAAACGTGACGTGAATAGTTCGCCAAAGTAACTTAGCAAGCCGACAGTTGATAAACAGATGCTCAATTGTTTCATCCTGGTCAAAAAGACCGCATCGTGTACTTCCTTCCTATTTACGCTTAGCTAGGTTGTCTTTAGTTAGAATTACTCCCTTGTGCATGAACCACATGAACACTTTAATTTTGAGAGGTACCTTTATCTTCCAGATATGCACCGACCTTGGGATAGTCCCAGAATTAATCAAATATGTATACATTGATTTAACCGAGAAGACTCCTGACCTAGATAGCTTCTAGTGTAAAGAGTCTGAAACATCTGAGAGGTTAACCCCCATTAACCGACGCACGAGATGTAACCATCTATCCCACCGATTGTAACGCCCCGGACACACCCGCCGGTGGTCGTTACTCCTGGCGGGATCTAGATTGGCCTCACATATCAATACTAGTCTTTTCTGCGCACTTTGTCCTCACTCGTGCGCACCCGGGAGAAACTTCCCGGTCGGTCACCCATCCTGAAACTACTCCAAGCTGAGCACGCTTAACTTTGGAGTTCTATCCGAATGGGCTCCCGGAAAAGAAGGAATTCCTTATTGATATGAGTAGTCTATCATCCCTAATAAGCCATGCCATCACATACACCCTCACTCAGAGGAACCGACGTCCTCGTCGGGCCACAGGAACGTTCCCTCTTGGCACAACCGTCTGTGCTTCCAGGACAGCACATGTGCCATGCCGTGTGCCACGACGGGTCACAAACGTCATGCACAACATGACTACAAACTGTCCGCAAACATCCGTGTAACCGCGAGGGTCGGCTCTGATACCAACTTGTAACGCCCCGGACACACCCGCCGGTGGTCGTTACTCCTGGCGGGATCTAGACTGGCCTCACATATCAATACTAGTCTTTTCTGCGCACTTTGTCCTCACTCGTGCGCACCCGGGAGAAACTTCCCGGTCGGTCACCCATCCTGAAACTACTCCAAGCTGAGCACGCTTAACTTTGGAGTTCTATCCGAATGGGCTCCCGGAAAAGAAGGAATTCCTTATTGATATGAGTAGTCTATCATCCCTAATAAGCCAGGCCATCACACCGATCACCAATAACTGACCGTCGGAACTGCATATTAAGCGGAATTGATCCCAACACAGAGGCAACAGTTACCTCTTTCCATTGAGCAATGTTGTAGAGAGATGGATACTGTATGGCCAGTGGGGTTTCACCTAGCCATGTGTCCTCCCAAAACCTAGTATCTCTTCCATTCCCTACAACAAATTTGGACCTATTGAAGAAAACGACCTTTGTCTTCATAATTCCGTTCCAGAATGGAGAGTCAGACGGTCGAGCGGTCACCTGAGCTAGCGTTTTGGAGTGTAAGTATTTGTTCCGCAGAAGCTCAATCCAAACCACTTCTCTTTCCACTGAAAGACGATATAACCATTTGCTGAGCAGACATCTATTTTTCACCTCCAGATTTTCAATACCTAAGCCCCCCTGGTCCTTCGGTCTACAAATAACGTCCCACTTTGCTAATCTATATTTAACCTTGTTCTCATCAATTTGCCAAAAATATCGAGATCTATAGAAATCCAATCTTTTCCGTACCCCAACCGGTACTTCAAAGAAAGAAAGAAGAAACATTGGCATACTTGTGAGGATCGAGTTGATAAGAATCAATCTTCCTCCATAAGACAGCAGTTTTCCGTTCCAGCAACTCAGTTTCTTCTCAAACATATCCTCGATACACTTCCATTCTTTATTCGTGAGTTTCCGGTGGTGAATTGGGATCCCTAAGTACGTGAAGGGCAGCGACCCGATTTCACAACCAAAAAGTTGCTTGTATGTTTCTTGTTCTTCTTTGGCGCGTCCAAAGCAGAACAACTCACTCTTATTAAAATTGATTTTTAACCCTGACAACTGTTCAAACAAGCACAATACTAGTTTCATGTTTCTAACCTTAGCTACGCCATGTTCCATGAAAATAATGGTGTCATCAGCATACTGAAGAATGGACACCCCACCATCAACTAAGTGTGGGATAAGACCACCTACTTGGCCATCTTGCTTTGCTCAATTAACAAGTACAGCCAACATGTCAACGACGATATTGAAAAGGATAGGAGACATCGGATCGCCCTGTCTCAATCCTTTAAGCGTTTGAAAATAATGACCAATATCATCATTTACCTTGATTCCGACGCTACCTCCTTGAACAAAGGACTCAACATGTTTCCTCCATTCCTGATCAAACCCTTTCATGCGCAAAGCCTGTTGTAAAAATGGCCATTTTACTTTATCATAAGCCTTTTCGAAGTCCACCTTGAACACGACTCCATCGAGCTTCTTGGAGTGTATTTCATGTAAGGTTTCATGTAGAACGACCACTCCCTCTAGAATGTGACGTCCAGGTATGAAAGCAGTCTGGGTTGGCTGCACCATCGAATGTGCAATCTGAGTCAAACGGTTAGTGCCAACCTTAGTGAAATTTTTGAAGCTCGCATTGAGCAAACAAATCGGTTTGAATTGCTCTACGCGGATTGCTTCGGACTTCTTAGGCAACAACGTGATGGTGCCGTAGTTTAAATTATAGAGTTGGATGTTGCCATTAAACAGATCATGAAAATGGGCATAAGATCACTTTTAATAATACCCCAACACTTCTTATAAAATTCAGCAGGGAAACCATCACGACCATGTGCTTTATTATTCTTCATTTGAGCTATTGCTTCAAACACCTCCTTCTCATGATCAACATCAACATGATGAACAAAACAACCGTTTTATTACCAAAACAAAGCTGGAAAGTTACATGGCTTATTTGCAAAACAAAGCTGGAAAGTTACATGGCTTATTTGCAGAGTTGTGGGTTGAGGCTAGGCAACGTATAGTTTACGCTTACACTAGAGCCGATTCAGCTCAGGTGAAATAAGAAAACTAAAGAACGAAAGAAGCAACTATAAGAAACAAAATTGTGAGTATCTCCGATCTACTCCCTCCGTTTCTAAATATAAGTCTTTATAGAGATTCCACTAGAGACTACATACGAAGTAAAATGAATGATTCTACATTCTAAAATGCATCTATATACATCCGTATGTGGTTCATAGTGAAATCTCTCTACAAAGACTTATATTTAGGAACGGAGAGAGTACTACAGTAGTACTCCCTCCGATCCTTTTTACTCTGCACATTGGATTGCCGAAAATCAAACTTTGCTAAGTTTGACCAAATTTATATTACAAATTATTAGCATCTATAATATCTAATAAATATAATACGAAAATATATTCCGAGATGAATCTAATGATATTGGTGTTGTTACGTGAACGTCAATAATTTTTTATATTAACTTGGTCAAAATTGTATGAGATTAACTTCAGACAAACCTAATATGTAGAGTAAAAAGGACCGGAGGGAGTACATACTATCTAAATCTAAAAATAATACAGTAACAGGCAGGCTGGTAGGTGCCGCGAGTGAAAAATCACTTGGCCTTGTGCTTGGGGAGAGTGAGAGCCACCGCGGGTGTCTGAAAACCCATGAAGTGCTGCCTCGTGATTTCCGGGCTTGGGATCGGGAGCCGGCGGCCGGTGGGAGTAGGAAGGCCCATGTAGTGCAGCCGGGGAGACAGCCTGATCTTGGGGCTGGGGCGAGGTGACGGGATGGGTAGCCGATTCGCACTCGGAGACGGCACCACTCTTGGTGATAGATTGACATGCTCAAGAGCCATGCTCTGGAGATCAGCCGGGTAGTCGCGGACACAGCCGATCCGCGCCCCAGCAGCGGTTGCCCATTTGAACGACGGGAGACTGGCCATCTTGGCTGCTGCCTCGGTTTCCAGATTGTCCTCGGCAGTGGCAACCACTTCCATGATAATATCCATCTCAGGCATTTCAATTTGTGAGGTCTCACCATGTTGCTTCTCCTCCATTTCAGTAGGCTCGTCTGAGGTCTTGTTGAACGATGGGTACTCGTCGTCGTCCACGGAACACCTCTGAAAATGAATGAATTGCAAATGCGTATCACATCCCTGCCAATTTGGTGGTTATTAAGACAACTCATCATCATACTATAAATGTAGAATGAGTACCTTGACGTTAGCTAGATCCACATTGTTCTCCTCCAAGAAACTGATGAACTCCCTGAAGTTCTCCTCTGTTGGGAGGTAGTGGCCACTGTAAGGCCATATTGCCTTAAGAATACCATCTTTGGCAACCAACCTACCGGCAGCGGTTGTCGCCGCGCCGGCCAGGAAACTTGAGTGCTGAAATTTACCCTTCTTCTTCTGCTCACAAGAGATCATAGTCAGGACTGATTCATCATGGCATGGCACGACTGCTTAACCGGCCGGTAGAGAGAAGAAAAGGATTAAGTAGTACCTGCCCGATGTATAGTGATCTAGCTGTACTCAGCACAAATATCCATTTGGAATCCTCGGTGGTTTCTACGAGAAGTCCGCTTCTCCTGTACATGAGCTTCCCTTGCTCCACAACAACCTCATACCCTGCCCTCTCGTTCTGCGATTCAAGGAACATTCAAATCAGATCTCTTGGAAATTTGAAAAAGCAAGATTGAACTTTGAGGTCTATCTATGTTGAGACCAGTAGTAGAAAGAGGATGTCACGTACTGGTCCGAGGTACATAATCAACTGGGAATACAGCTTGCTTCTCGGACACTTTTGGTGATGGACGTCTTTCCCGGCTCCGATATCCAGCCTGAAAATTACAAAAACAAGGAGCGCGCTGTCAGGATCAGTAATTGCACCCCACCCCACCCCAGGATTAGGAACATGTTTCAGATACGACTAAGGCCCTGTTTGCATCGTCGTTTCCTACCCAAATACAGTACGCGTGTAAATAATACAGACCTCGGGCGGTCGTTTTGTTTCCAGCCGGCGTGTAAAATACAAGTGTAAATAAAACACCCCCGTATTGAAATACAGCCATCCCAAGCGCGGCCTAAGTAATATAAGGTACTCTAATTACCAGTAGAAGAAGGGCTCCGTGCTGGAACTCGCGGACCAGATGTCGTAGTAGAGGTGCAAATTGTGGCCGTAGCGATGGCGCGGGTCAATCTGAAGAATCACAAAGACTTGTTTGAGTAGAGAAACTTGATGATTTTTTTAATATGAAACAAAAGGACAAGGCATGTTTGAGAAAGAAACAAGAGGCTTACAGCTTCGAGCCAATGCTGCAGTGCCAGTTTCTGGGCCTTCTCATCTTTGGAGAGCCCCTTGCCGACCTTGGCGATCCTCTTGCCAGCCCTTGACCACCGGGAAGCAGCCGTCTCCTGCTTGGCCTCGTCAAAGAAGGAGATGGACTTGATGTTGAGTGACGCGGAGTCGTAGGCCTTCCACCTGAATAATTAGTTTCTCTTATTTTAGTCGTCAGGCAGGCAGGCACGATGTACTCCAATCAACATGCATGCAGATGCAGATGCAGGCGTACCAGAGCTCCTCCACGACAATGGCGCAGTCGGCGAGGGTCCTCCGGGTCCGGTGGCCCTTGAAGAGCTTCTGGACCTTGGTGGCCGCGTCGTCGAGCTCGGCCTGAGGCCTCGGAGAGATCAAGTGCGCCTTGGACGGGGACCGCTGCTTGCTTCCACTTCCGGGGCTCTGGAGCATGAGGGTCCCCGGGCGCGCGCCGTTGATGCATCGGATCGCCGCCTCTGGCTCATCGGCGGCAGCCTCCGCCTCCCAGTTCTTGAAGCTGAGCGACCTCTCGAGGCGCGCCATCCTTTTCTTGGGCGGGCCGGCGAGGACCCTCGGCGACGGCGACCTCAGCGGCGCGCCGCAGGCATCCCTCGGGCTCTGCAGTTTGGGGGAGTGGAGAAAACTTGGTTCCGTGTTGAGCGGCCTCAGCGAGGACATCTCACCGCTGTGGCGCCCCTTTAAGTGGCCCAGAGGGTCAACTAGTTGTGTCTGCAAGGGCAAAACACACAAGAAAAAGAAGATAAGCTCATTATGTCATGATGAGAAACAAATTGGTTTGGTAATGGTAGGTGTTGGATTATGAAAGTAGAGTCTTATCACAAGCAGAGCTCTGTTTTAACTATCACAAGCAGAGCTCCATGAAGAAACATGAGGGAGAAGAAGATGCACGCAAGAAACAGAGCAACAATCGAATAGAACTGGAAGTAGAACTAGTAGATGGTGGACGTACCACGGATGGATGGGCGCAGGCAGCAGATGGAAGTAGTCGGAGCAGAGAGGCGAGGCGAGGCGATGTATGGGAGTTAAGGATAGGAGTTGCGCAGGCAGCTATATATCAGCAGAGAGAGAGAAGAGTCCAAGTTACACGCAGAGGAGAGGACGGACGGAGGCGGAAGACCGGCTGTGGCTGACCGGTCGTCGCTGGCACGAGCGAGACGAAACGAAGGATCCGCGTAGACGCGGCCGCGTCTTTTCTTCCTTCCATTTCTTTTGTGCTGCTGCTGTTGTCGCTGATGGCCGCGTTTAATAACTGAGCGAGAGAATGACAGTGACGGTCGAGGAAAACAGGGTCTTCTCGTCTTCGTCTCCGTTTTCACGCGCTTCTGCTTTTACCGGGACAGCGTTGCAGGTAGCCATTGTAATACAGTAACTAGTAGTAGTAGTACTACTAATTCCAGGCTGCTATCTATGCCAGCCAGCCAACCCGCCATAGCGGCCGCTCTGCATTATTGAGACGATAATTAATTTGCGTCGTATCTCACTGGCTGACCTAGTACGGATGACTTCTCTCCGACGTCGGCATCCGCATGCTAGTGCGCTACCGTACTATCTCTCGTCTGATTTATTGATCCTCGTTGTATTTTATGTTAAATTTTGACCGTAAATTTAATTAATAAAATATTCATGTATGTCATATCACTAGAAATTTTTTAAACTATGTTCAAATATAAATTCAATGATATTTTTTTGCATGCATTAACATTTTCTTATTTAAATATTTAGTCAAACTTTGACACAGATTATAAGAGGATCAATAAACGTACGAATATATACTACATGCAAGAATACTATAAGCATATGCACGCTCCCTGCGCCGCAAGATGACAATTGCACTACATTATGAAGATACATTGTTGATCATACATATAATTTAGTATTGGTAGATAATACCAAAAGAAAATAAGTTGGTCATATACATAATTTACTGGTTCACAATAACGAAAGCAAATGATTGCTCCATATGAAGTACCAAAATCAAAAAATGTGCTTGATAAATTACATGCAAACCGGATGTTTTTTTTTTAATCTGAACCAGAGCACATTCATTACATTTCCAACACATTTCATTAAACAAAAGCGACCGAACCTAAACCTAGTCTAAATACCATGGCGACGCCCGTCCTCCAAGTCCTTGTTGTTCCCCATCAGCGTTGGTTGCATCCATGTCCAGCGAAGATGACACCCGTGAAGTGAAGGTGTGGTCGCCGGTGAGGAAGACTAGGACAAGGGACATGACCGACCCACTTGGGACTTGAGGCCCTGCCGCTCCCGTGCACCACTACTTCTCCTCGGAGTCTGTGGCCTGTCCGTCGCAAGGAGACGTGAGGTCGACGATGGACGTGTGTCGGCCTCGTCGTCATACAGGCGCCAACAAAGTAGAGTTGGCGACATGAACGACGTGCATTTGCCGGTGTTCTTGTCTGTAATCGTTAGCGCGCGCCAACCCTTGCGATGCGCCATGACCATGTTGCAGTGGGCGCAAGCACACACGGCCTTGTACATGTTCCGCTGCTTGGCGACGAAGTTGGGATTCCCCGCGGCCATGGACACCACGACCTCATTGCATGCGCGCTCGCTGTAGATTTGGCCGTGCACTAGTCGGTGCTTGTAACACCCCGGATGTAACAATTCCATTTATGGCAATATAATCTTCGTTGACTTAATCAATTCCATTCTGGGCTCTTCCTTCATTTCGGGTTTCTTCGTTTTGCCGTGTGCGTGTGTGCATATCATCCATGTCATGTCATCATGTGCATTGCATTGCATTCGTGTTGTCACTTGCATCCATGTGTAGTTGCATCGTCTCCGTTGTCCGTTTCGAGTTCCGACACTCACACACGTGCCCGTCGCACCTCCGAGTCCTTCTTTCGTATGTGGCCGTAGAACGTTCTCGGAATGAGGTGAGACTTGTCGTACGTTATTGTTTTAGTACGTGGAGACCGCCTGTCAAGTTTCGTCGCGTTTGGAGGTTGTTTGATACTCCAACGTTTAACCTCGTGGGCTAAAAGCTTCTCTCTCTTTTGGCCCAACACCCCTCCACAACAACCCACTAACCCAGCACAACCACTCCCATCCTCTTGGTCGCTGGATCGTGATCGTGTGGGCGAAAACCGCACCTCATTTGGACACTCCTAGCTCCCTCTACCTATAAAAAGGCCCCATCCCCTCCATTTTCGGGCGAAACCCTAGTCCAACTGATGTAGGGTGGAACCCTAGGTGGCCGATCTTTCACGAAAAGGAGGGATCCCGAGGATGAACACGAGGGGCACGAGGAAAAGCACAAGAGGGACAAGAAGAAAACACTCAAATCAACAAGTTTAGGTCACACAAATGCTAGATCCGGGAACACAAAGAGTGATACACGATACACGATCAACTAAGGACGATACAAGTAGTGGTAGTCATCTCCGTGAGGAGGTCTTGATGTTCTTCTCCGTGAAGGAGGTCTTGAATCCAGGTGGATCTTCTCTGAGGAGGCCGCGGTCTCGTAGGAGAGGAACCACTAAGGTTTTAGGTGAGCTAACACAAAGCTAAACCTAGAAAGTATGGGTGGAGTGCTATAAATAAGCTAGGAGGGGCGAAGGGGTACATGAGCCTCGGCCCAATGTCATGCACGCACGCACGGTCCGGATTATCCGGATGTTGGTCTAGATGATCCGGGCTTCGGGGGTCCGGATGATCCGGGGCGGCGTCCGGATGATCCGGCCGGGTCTTTTCTGCAGCGGGGGGTCCGGATGTCCGGGTCCTGGTTCGGACGTGCGGGTGCGGCCGGATGATCCGGGTCGGGGTCCGGATGATCCGGCTTCGGCGAGGTAGCTTCGAGTGTCGGGGCGCACATTATCCGGATCGTCCGGGCGGGGGTCCGGATCGTCCGGGCTCTGCCCGGATCATCCGGGTCTTCGTCCAGATCATCCGACCAATCTAGGACTTGGCAGTTTTCTCCTCCATCTTCCTTCTTCGTTTCCTCTTGTTCCTTGGTTTCTCCATGGTTTCTCTCGAGGTACCTGAGTATGCATAGAGTTTCTGATGAGGGTAGCAGCCATGTCTCGTGTGAATCAAAACGACATAGAGAGAGGAGTGAAGTCACCTCGGTCTCGAGAGCTCGTGTTCGAGCGCGTGTCATGGGTCCACTTGGCACTTGGTGAGATGATGGTAGGTCCATGGAGATGGCCTTGGGATGCTCCGCATCATCTCCCCTCCCTTGGGAAAGATCCTACCTCAGATCGAAATCTGCATCACCATGGAAAGGGGAGAGATCCTTGACGTTGAAGACATCGCTCACGTTGTACTTGTCGCTTGGAATGTCAATCTTGTAGGCATTGTTATTGTAGCGTGCTAGCACCTTGAAGGGTCCGTCGGCCCGAGGTAGTAGTTTGGACTTGCGCTCGTTGGGGAAACGGTCCTTGCGAAGATGCAGCCATACTTGATCTCCCGGGTGGAACACCATTTTTTTCTTGTTGGCGTTGAGCTTGGAGGCTAGGCGATGTACTTGCCGCTCGATCGTTGCCATTGTATCTTCATGCACCTTCTTGAGGTAGTTTTCTTGAGCACTTGCGTCCAAGTTGATGCGCCTTGTAGAGGTAGAGGTAGGATGTCCAATGGGGACAACGGGTTGAAACCGTAGACGACCTCGAAAGGGGACTTGCCGGTAGTCAAATGTCTTGCGCGGTTGTAGGCGTACTCGGTGATGGGCAAGCATTGCTCCCATTCCTTGATGTTCTTCTTGATCAACACGCGAAGAAGCGTTGAAAGTGTGTGGTTCGTCACCTCCGTTTGGCCGTCCATTTGTGGATGATATGCCGAAGAGAAAAGTAGCTTGATGCCAAGTTTGGCGCATAGAGTCTTCCAAAAGTAGCTCAAGAACTTGACGTCCCGATCCGACACGATAGTCTTGGGTACTCCATGTAGACGAATGATTTCGCTACAAAAGAGATTTGCCCCATTTGAAGCATCGTCGATCTTATTACAAGGAGTGAAATGAGCCATTTTATAAAATCTATCCACGACAACAAACACGGAATCCTTTCCATTTTGAGTCCTAGGCAATCCAAGTATAAAGTCCATGCTTATGTCTTCCCATGGATGGTATGGAATAGGAAGTGGCATGTAAAGACCATGAGATTGAACTTTTGACTTAGCTTTGCGACATGTAGAGCATTGGTTGGTGAGGCGTGAGACGTCACGGAGCATCTTGGGCCAAAAGTAGTTCTTGGAGAGTGTAGCAAATGTCTTGTCGCGTCCAAAGTGACCCATGAGTCCTCCTCCATGAGATTCTTGCAAAAGGAGCAAACGAAGTGAAGACTCGGGAATGCAAAGTTTGTTAGTTCTCATAAGATATCCATCCTTGATGTAGTAACGTTCCCAAGAAGTGTGAGTCAAACACTTAGCATAAGGATTTGCAAAGAAAGGATCATGCTCATACAAGTCTTTTATGTGCTCAAAGCCAATAACATTCAACTCAAGTTTTGTGACAAGCATGCATTTGCGGGAAAGCGCATCCGCCACAACATTTTCTTTGCCTTTGATGTACTTGATGACATAGGGAAAAGACTCTATGAAATCACTCCACTTAGCATGATGCTTGTTCAACTTAGTTTGACCCTTGAGATACTTGAGCGTCTCATGGTCCGTATGAAGAATGAATTCATGAGGTCTAAGGTAATGTTCCCAAACACGCAAAAATCGCACCAAGGCATATAGCTCTTTATCATAGATGGGGTAGTTAAGTTGTGCTCCGGATAGCTTCTCGCTAAAGTACGCAATTGGGCGCTTTTCTTGCATGAGCACGCCACCTATGCCGGTACCACTAGCGTCACAATGAATCTCAAAAGGTTTATCAAAGTTTGGTAGGGCAAGAAGGGGTGCGTGGGTGAGCAAGCCTTTTAGTTCATTGAACGCGGTGTCTTGCGAAGGACCCCAAACAAAGGGTGCGTTCTTCTTGCTCAAGGCGTGTAGAGGCATAGCAATTGTGCTAAAGTCCTTCACAGAACGTCGATAGAAACCGGCTAAACCAAGAAAGCTACGCACTTGTTGAAGATTCGTTGGTTGTGGCCAAGTTTTAATTGCTTCAATTTTAGTTTCATCAACGTGAACACCTTGAGAAGAAATGACAAATCCTAAGAAAACGACCTTGTCAACACCAAAAGTACATTTTTCCATGTTGGCATATAAGCGCTCTTTCCGAAGGGTTTGTAAAGCCATACGGATGTGTGTCACATGGTCCTCAAGCGACTTGCTAAAAACGAGGATGTCATCAAAATAAACCACTACAAAGACACCTATGTAGGGTCGGAGAACGAAATGCATGAGACGCATAAAGGAGCCGGGTGCTTCCGATAAGCCCATCGGCATGACCAACCACTCATATAACCCAAACTTGGTTTTGAAAGCCGTTTTCCACTCATCACCCTCTTGAATGTGAATTTGGTAGTAGCCACTTTTAAGATCAATTTTAGAAAATATGGTGGCACCACATAATTCATCAAGCATGTCGTCTAAGCGTGGAATAGGGTGACGGTATCTAACGGTGATAGCATTTATCGGGCGACAATCGGAGCACATGCGAAAACTTCCATCTTTCTTAGGCACGAGAATAACTGGAACGGCACAAGGGCTCAAACTTTCACGTACATGACCTTTGTCGATGAGTTGTTGTACTTGCCGTTGTATCTCCTTGGTTTCCTCGGGGTTGACGCGGTAAGGAGCCTTGTTCGGAAGTGGTGCGCCGGGTATGAGGTCGATGTCGTGTTCGGTTCCGCGAAGTGGAGGTAGACCCGGTGGTAGCTCCTCGGGAAAGACGTCCAAGAATTCATGCAACAATTGAGACAACACTAAATGTGGAGGTGGTCAAGTGTTAGTAGGTTTAGCTTCCCCTTTGCATAAAAGCACAAGGTGAAAGACACTCGAGGGGTTCTCACACACTTCTCTGATCTCACTTTTGGTGGCGAATAGCACTAGTTGTTTCTTGTCACTCATCGTGGAGTTGCTCATATTTAGCTTGTGGCTCTCACTCTCCTTTTGGTGGCTCGCTCTCTCACCACTCTCTCCATGATGGTTGGTAGGTATGTGTTTGTCGGCGGCTACTTGACTTGGTGACATTGGGCGTAGCACGAACTCTTTACCCTTCATCTTGAAGCTATAATGGTTGGTCCGTCCATTGTGTGTGCCTCCACGATCGTATTGCCATGGACGTCCAAGAAGAAGGTGGCACACGAACATAGGGACCACATCACACTCAAGGGTGTCCTCGTAGGCGCCTATCTTGAAGGATACTTGCACGGTGTGCTCGACTCGAAGAGTTCCGCCGTTGCTAAGCCATTGGACCTTGTAGGGATGAGGGTGCTTTGACTTCACCAATTGTAGCTTGTCGCATAGCTCTTCACTTGCCAAGTTATGACAACTTCCGCCATCGACGATAACCTTGACGGAGCGTCCATTGATGCCGGCCTTGGTATGGAATATGTGACATCGTTAATCATCATCTTGCTGATGTTGGAGTGTCAATACCTTGGAGACAACGAGATTGGGACTCGAGTCATTGTCGCAAAACACTTGGTGGTCTCCATCTTCATTCACTTGTCGATGAATAGCTACATGTTCCAGGGCTTCCATCTCATCGTCGCTCATGGAGTCATAGGATCCGTCATCATTGATGATCATTGTGCGAACAATCTTGCATTCAAATGACTTGTGGCCTAGCCCTTGGCACTTGAAACATTTGATGGAACTCGTCTTGGAGTTGTCCTCGGTTGGAGTTGTAGATGATGAAGCTCTTGGCTTGAAGTTGTTTGTAGAAGGTGGACGACTCGATGTAGTCGCATTCTTGTAGCTTGGCTTGTCACCGAAGTTTGTAGATGGCTTGGTAGAGGTAGGAGGAGCCGAAGTCGTTGAAGCTTGACTGTAGGAGCCGAAGTTTTTGGAGGTGAACTTGGAGTACTTGTAGTCCTCTTGAACTTGTCGCTCCGCATTGGTGGCTTGATGTACTAGCTTGAGGAGATTTGTGTATGGTTGAAAGTCCGCAATCTTCTTGATAGGATAGTTGAGTCCATTCAAGAATATCGCCATCGTTTGTTCTTCATCTTCCGTGATGTTTGCTCCTATCATGGCAATCTCCATCTCCTTATAGTACTCTTCAACGGACTTGGTACCTTGCTTGAGGAGTTGTAGCTTCTTGAACAAGTCACGGTTGTAGTGTGTTGGCACGAAGCGTGCTCTCATGACTTCCTTCATTTGAGCCCAAGTAGTGATAGGAGGTTCGCCTTTTGCTTATCTTCGTTCTATGATTTGCTCCCACCAAATGAGAACATAGTCTTGGAACTCAAGGGACGCCATGGCAATTTTCTTTTCTTCATCAAAGTTGTGTAGGCGAAAGATCTTGTCAACCTTCAATGCCCATGAGAGGTAGTCTTCAGGATCAATGCTTCCGGAAAACTTTGGCATGGTGAAATTAAGCTTGCCATAGCGATGCTCTTCATTGTTTGCTTGCCTATTGGGAGGGCGTTCTTGATTTGGACGGTTGTCAATCTCATGTTGCTCTTGCCGGGGGAGATGTTCATTATCATAGTGTACTTGCCGAGCTTGTGGTTCTTGTTGAGGTTGTTTCTCTTGTCGCGCTTGAGGAGGAACTTCTTCTTGCATTCGTGCTTGGTGTCGCCTCTCTTGCATCTCATCGCGAAGGAAATCCTCTTCTTGACGAGTGTGTCAATTGCGAGTTGCCACATTGTGATCTGAATCACGTAATGCTCGTTGCGCCTCATGAGCTTGACCTTCTCGGCATTGTTGTGCTTGACGATGAGCCGCGACATCTTGCTCTTCTTGGTGTTGACGTGCTCGCTCTTGTTGTTGTTGGCGTAGTCATTGCCGTTCTTGTGCTTGCTCAAGTGTAGCTTGGTTTTGACGATGTCGACTTGCTTGCTCGCCAAGTAGCTCGTGGGACCTCTTGTCATGAAGAGGATTCCAGTTGTCATGTCCATCTTGACGTGCGGCTTGACGAAGAGTGTTTGATGTAGGAGTACTTGAGTCGTCCGTGGAGTCGGTATGGCGACTTGAGCGACTTCGTCTTTGAGAAGATGTGGAAGAATAGCGTCGGTTGACTATCAAAGTCCATAGCGCATCGAATTGAGTAGCCATGTTGGTGTTGATGATATCGAATTGCTCTCTTGTTCTTGCTTCAAATTGACGCGTGTCGGCGGCGACTTGCTCAATGTGTTCTCGCATAGCTTCACTTTCTTGATGTAGAGCTCGTTGGACACCAAAGAGATGTAGCTTGGTGACGTAGTTGTTCGATTCTTGAGGATCATCGAAAAGCGGGTTCGTAGATGTACTTGGCCTATCCATCATCACAAGCAAGTATGTGAGTGGGAGAAAGGAGAAGATAATACCAAATGTACCTTGACCGAAGTTGAAAATGGATCAATGATCACTCAATAATGTAACCCGGAAATAACACTATTGGTACCACTTCTTGTCGATTCTCACACCTACACAAGTAATGCTTTTGGAGGGGCTTGGTTAGGATGGTGGCACAAATTCAATGCAAAAAGTGAGTAAGATTCAATGATGTTGAAAATGATTCACAATTGGCTCATGCAACAAGTAGATCACAAGCAATAAGTAGCACACGGAATACACGCACGTGTAGATAAATGTGGTTGTGCAACCAAAAGTGAGCGAAGAATGTGGAATCCACTGAAAATGCTCTTGTTGCACAATGCTAGAGGACGCTAACCGATTGCTTAATAGGCGGATACGCACTTGTGCACGACCTATAAGAGGCAACGTAACGACTTCCTATCACAAGTATGCTATGAGTGTATGATGTGCCGATGCTTGAGCACAAGATGATGTGTTGCTATCTCATATGATCTCCTTTTGATGCAAGGCGTTTGATGCTATTGTTGTTTTGCTTATAAGCTTTGGGTGGCTCTTTTGCTTAAAAGCTTGTGAGCTCTTTCTTTGGCCACTTATGCATGCTTCTTGCATCAAGATAGCTATTGTGTATGCGGAACACTCTTATGTCACACGAAGATATGGTGATGTAGTATGCAAGATCTATGACTATCACTAATGTGCACAAGTGTCGTGGCCCGGCAATACTCAAATGGCTAGTCTCGATGGAAAAGCTATGCGAAATGGTCGATGAGGGTTTATCAATGCAATTGCAAGGTAGTAAACAAAGTGTCGTTGATGTTACCGTCCTTGTCGAGGTTGAGAGGTGGTCTTATCGATGTTGTTCCGTTCCAAGATAGCCGAAACACACAAGGAAACGGTGAAAACCACAACTCAAATGATCCAAGACACAAAGAGGTAAGACCGTAGGGATTTTGGTTAGGCAATGGTGGTGGGTTATATGTCGAGGGTGTAGTGGAAGGGGTATCTAGGTTTGTTGCGGTGGCGGGAACGGGGCTGCCAAAAACTGCAAAATGCAGTTTCATCAGGTAAGTCTGGATGATTCGGATGTCTGACCGGATGATCCGGGTGTAGCCAGATGATCTGGGTGGGGATCCGGATGATCTGGGTGGGTCAATCTGGTCAGGATGAACTCAGCGAAGTGGTGAAAATTCAGTGGAAAATGATTTTTTCTTGGATGTTGGGCGGATTTGAGGGTGGGTGAGATGGGGGGAAGGTGAAACCACATGTCACACAGCTCAACCACGGATCACAATCAACAAAATCTCATCAAAAAGCACACAAATCACACAAAAATTGTAGGGCTATTTTTGTGGGGATTTTCGAAATTGGACGGAAAACAACAAAAACAAGCTAGAAAACAAGGTGTGGGGCTCCAAATTCGTGATCAACCTAGGCTCATGATACCATAGATGATGTAGGGTGGAACCCTAGGTGGCCGATCTTTCACGAAAAGGAGGGATCCCGAGGAAAATCACAAGAGGGACAAGAAGAAAACACTCAAATCAACAAGTTTAGGTCACACAAATGCTAGATCCGGGAACACAAAGAGTGATACACGATACACGATCAACTAAGGACGATACAAGTAGCGGTAGTCATCTCCGTGAGGAGGTCTTGATGTTCTTCTCTGTGAAGGAGGTCTTGAATACGGGTGGATATTCTCCGAGGAGGCCGCGGTCTCGTAGGAGAGGAACCACTAAGGTTTTAGGTGAGCTAACACAAAGATAAACCTAGAAAGTATGGGTGGAGTGCTATAAATAAGCTAGGAGGGGCAAAGGGGTACATGGGCCTTGGCCCAATGTCATGCACATAGGCACGGTCCGGATGATCCGGATGTTGGTCCGGATGATCCAGGCTTCGGGGGTCTCGATGATCCGGGGTGACGTCCGGATGATCCGGCCGGGTCTTTTCTGTAGCGGGGGGTCCGGATGTGCGGGTCCTGGTCCGGACGTGCGGGTGAGGCCGGATGATCCAGGTCAGGGTCCGGATGATCCGGCTTCGGCGAGATAGCTTCGGGTGTTGGGGCGCATATTATCCGGATCATCCGGGCGGGGGTCCGGATCGTCCGAGCTCTGCCCGGATCATCCAGGTCTTCGTCCGGATCATCCGGCCAATCTGGGACTTGGCAGTTTTCTCCTCCATCTTCCTTCTTCGATTCCTGTTGTTCCTTGGTTTCTCCATGGTTGCTCTCGAGGTACCTGAGTATGCATAGAGTTTTTGATGAGGGTAGCAGCCATGTCTCGTGTGAATCAAAACGACGTAGAGAGAGGAGTGAAGTCACCTCGGTCTCGAGAGCTCGTGCTCGAGCGCGTGTCATGGGTCCACTTGGCACTTGGTGAGACGATGGTAGGTCCATGAGGATGACCTTGGGATGCTCCGCATCACCAACCTCCTCCTCGCGCTGCCGGACACATCCGGACGCCACCGGATGCGCTCGGCGAATCGTAGTCCGCCACGTGGCGCTCCGCCGCCCACCTTCCTCCGCGCCGCCACGGGCCCGCTCGTCCTGGAGCCGGCCCCCGCGGCCCGCTTCACCGCCCCACGCCCGACGCGCTCCGCCGCCGCGCCTCGGCCGACCCGTCCACCGCCGGCTGCCTCGGCATCGGCGCCACGCCCCGCCGCCGGCTTCACACGCCGCCGACGCCGCCTCGTCCTCTGGCCCCGCCTCCACGCCGCCTCGCGCCGCCGCGGCCGCTGGCTCCAGTCGCCGCCTCGTCCGCTGGCTTCGCCTCCACCGCCGGCACTGCTCCGGCGAGCCCGCCCCGACCAGATTTGCATCCACCCGAGTATGGATCAGATCCACAAGTTCGGTGAACCAAACGCCCCGTCTCCGTCGCCCGGCTCCCCGCCCCGCACGGATCCATCCCGCGTTGAGTTTTGCGGAGGTAAAAATCCCACTAAGTGCCAGATCCGCGTAAATTTATTGCCTCCTTCATGATGTGATAACTTTGTGCTCGGTGCTCTGTTTTGCGCATATGATATATCGAAATGTTCGTCTCAAAGTGCTCTACATGTTAGCATCAATTTCATGCATGATAGGGATCATGTAGTTGGATTAATCTTCATGGCAAGAGTGCTTCGTGATGAAACTGTTTCAGCACTTGTTGTCTGTGTAAATTTGGTGGCATGTTTGTGAGTTAGTAACTTTGTGCATGTTGGTCCGAATGGAATGAATGATATGTCCATATGTTCGTCTTGTGATGCTCTTCAAGATGGATGTATTTGCTTGCATGATATGATGCATTATGCCATGTTTATCTCGGTTGCAAAAGTGCATTTGGCTGATAAGTTTCTGAACTTGTTATGAGATGATGTTTTGTCTTGCTTGTGTATATTAATCCATGTGTCATATGAGCTAGGTGTCAACATGA
This sequence comes from Secale cereale, assembly GCA_902687465.1. Classification (NCBI taxonomy): domain Eukaryota; kingdom Viridiplantae; phylum Streptophyta; class Magnoliopsida; order Poales; family Poaceae; genus Secale; species Secale cereale. The sequence continues at coordinate 487,340,953 of LR738711.1, forward strand.
GTTTTGCTCTTTAGAATGTACACTACATGATATGTCTTGAGATGAGTGCAACAAGCTTGTTAACATGTCATCGTGACATTAAATTTCTGCTAAGTGTGAATCTGTTAATTTTTATGCCATGTTCCCATGATGCCACCGTCGTTGTTGTGCATGGTTAGAGTTGTCCAGTGGGTGTTCCTTGAAGTATATGTTATTCTGTAGCTATCCATGCTCTTGGTTGCCATGAGGAGTGGCTGTAGCTTGTTGTTTTCATGCTCTCAAGATGCTATAAAATGTTTTGTCAGCATGTTATCAACAAGTTCAGTTTTGCCATGTGAATAGCTAGTGTTCTATGTATCCTATGACCATGTTTTTGCCATGAGTAGCTTCTCAAATATGTCTTCTTGCTGTTGGTTATCTTCACATGCCATGCTATGCTTTGAGTTGAGTTGCACAAGCTTGCAAACATGCCTACTTGTTGTAATTTCTGCCATGTCTTGTAATTTTCACCAAGTCTGAGAAATTTGTAAACTTATTGAATCTTGCCATGCTTGTTTAATTGTGCTCCAGCAAGGTTTTGGATGCGCTCTAAGTTCATGCTTGTTAAGTATCATGTCTATTTCACATCCATACCTTTTGTCTTCATGTTTGGGTGCTGTAGCATATTTATTTCTTGCTCCAAAGATGCCATGTTGCTGATAACTGCAGTTTTGCATTGCATATTGTTTTGCTTGTCATTTGCAAACCGTGCATCCGTTTCCGGTGATCTTTTTATCATTTTCAACCGAAATCTTCCCCTTTATCCAGTGGCTTGCTTGGTTTCCCAAGATGAAGCCATTTCCATCATCTTATCCTTAGGCTCGAGAGCATCCTCATGCATACGCACATCATACTTGCATCCTATGTCATGTGTTACATCATGTTGATTGTGCATTGCATCGTGTTTGATATTGTGCCGTTGTTGTGCTCTTGTGTTGGGTAGAGCCGGGAGCCGATACCGAGTTCGAGGATCTTGTCGAGACTGAGTCTGAGGAGCCGTCTTACCATCCCACCGACGACTTACCAGGCAAGATGACCGTTCCCCGATATCACCTCTATCTTTGCCTATGTTAGTTGTCTCGCTCTTTAGATATGCCTCGAGGCCTATTCCTGTTTGTCAGCCTCCTATTGTTGCTATGAAACACTCTAACCGCCTTCCTAGCAAACCGTTGATTGGCTAAGTACACTTTTGCTCAGCCCCTCTTATAGCGTTGTTAGTTGCAGGTGAAGTTTGAAGATTGCTCCATGATGAACTTGTTATTGGGATATCACAATATATATCTTAATCATATTAATGCACATATATATTGGCAATGGATGGAAGGCTTGGCCTTCTGCTTGGTGTTTTGTTCCACTCATGCCACCTTAGGACCCGATAAACCGGTGTTATGTTCCTTGATTTTGCGTTCCTAACACGGTTGGGGTTTACGGGACCCCCTTGATAATTCGCACTGCTTAAAGCTTTTCCAGCAAGGCCCAACATTGGTACTCCATTTGCCTAACAACTAAAATTTGCATAGGGACTAGCTACCCCGTGAACTTAATTAACAACCTGGGCCAGTGCTCCTCATGAGTGTTGGTCCAAACTAGGGGGGGGGGGTTATGCGGGGCCGCCTTGGGGAAACCCGAGGTATCTGGTATTATCTGTATGATCACCCATCCGGTCGTGGCCTGAGACGAGATACGCGCGGCTACTATCAGGGTGTCGGCACACCGGGAGGTCTTGCTGGATTAGTTTTACCTTTGTCGAAATATCTTGAGCACGGGATTCCGAGAATACTCGGGTCTTCCCACTTTGGAGTTGCAACGCCGCAGATCGTGAGCTTGTGATGGGCTAAGTTGGGACACCCCTGCAGGGTTTTGATCTTTCGAAAGCCGTGCCCGCGGTTGTGTGGCAGATGGGAATTTGTTAATATCCGTTTGTAGATAACTTGACACCTTATCCTTCAGAATACACTACCTGTGTGATTAACCGTGATGGTCTCTTTCCGAAGGGCTTCGGGAATTGAACACGATGGGGTTATGTATGACCGTGAGTAGCTAGGATCACTTCTTGATCAACTTGGCGACTGTCGGCACTTGTTCTCACCTCGCTCTGAACTCGTAAGCTAGTTGCTTAGTGTTGCTGCAAACTCTTTATTACCCTTCCACACCTAAGGCTTTGCTAGTTTTGATACCCAGAAACGGGATTGCTGAGTCCTTGTGGCTCACGGATTCAACACACACCAGAAGTAGGTACAGCCGAGTACGATGCAGGAGATGGATTAGAACTTCACTGGGAGTTCGATGAAGAACGTGGTCATTACTATGTTTCGTATTCCGACGATCAGTAGTGGTTCTTACTAGGAGGATCCGGGCTTGTGTTTATGGTATCTTTCTTGTTTGGATTTCGTCCGTAGTCGGACCCTGTGTTATTCGGATGATTGTATGTTATTGTATTCATTGTGTGACGTGGCGAGTGTAAGCCAACTATCTTTTACAATTTCATCCCTGAACTTTTACATGAGATGTGCAAAGATACCATACTTGAGATCATTCCAGCATGCGCTTATGTCTCCAAGTCGTGCCTCGACACCTTGGAGACATAGTCGCATCCTGGGCATTACAAGTTGGTATTCAGAGCCTTCTCCGACCTAGGAGCCCCCTAATTGATCTAACCGCTGACGGTTGAGTCTAGGCACACACACAAAATGTTTTGAATCCTATATATATCGGAGAGTAGGATTTCTTTTTACTCCTCATCCCCTTCATCGCTCTGGTGAGGACTCCTGACGTTGTTCTATCTCCTCTACTCTCAAAATTTCACCAAATTTGTTTTTAGGTTCACGCGGGTATTGTTTGGATTGTTCCGATATCTTTGTGACGAGAACATTGTTCTCGATGCCTCCTGTCATTTAGGGGTTGTGGCAGTGTCCCGGGGAGTTGAGTTCCGAGGGGTTGTCGTCACAAATGTATCGTAGCGGTTCTAGAATAACAGAGGCATCCGACATCGAAAACTCTTCTAGGCATGTCTGGTGGTGAGATAACCCTGACATCACCCAGTACTGGGGAGATAGTTCGGGAGTATTGCCACAGCTAGTATAGCGGATGTGTTTCGAAGGTCTGAGGTAAACAGTTTCCGAAGATGACTGGTTATGTGTTGACGGATGGATACAACTGGATGTAGGTTTAGAGTTGAGTGCGCGGTGCTTCCCCTGTATCCCCAACACCAGATTGCATAACCAGAAAGCTTCGGGAATTAATAGGTGGGTTTCAAGTAGCTCCTAGGTAATCTTCCAACGAGTGCATGGTATGAGGTTTGGGGTTCAACATCGAGTGAAGAGGTTTCATGGGCGTTGTTCCAATTGGGAGTTGCATCTTAAAGGATCCTTGGCTATACTGATCCGGTGATTGCAAGACCCCTTGTAACACGTACCATGGGGCATTCAGCACGAACATGTGGGACGAAACTTCTATTATGTATTTGTTCCATCTCTACCTTGTTGCTTTATTCTATCATTTTATTCTCCCAAGTGGCTTCTCGACAAGTTGTTGTATCATTAAGCTGTGGAATTCGTTCGTTCAATTTTGTTCGGATGTTCATTGTGAAGACTATATGCTGCAAATTTCTAGCCGTTGATTCAACTTATTTATTAATTGCTTCAATGGCTAATAGTTGTCATCATCTGCAGGATGGCACCTAAGAAGGTTCCCAACCCGAACCAAGAGGGTGAAGAAGAGCGTCCTCCTTCCCCTCCTCCTCCGTCTGAGGCATGGAGAGAGATTATGCATGCAACCAACCAGAACACTCATATGCTCATGCAAATGATGCAGAGTTTCCAAGCAAATCAAGGCAATCAAGGGAACCAAGGCCAAGGAAATCTGTTCAATCAACCTCACTTTGCGACACTGAACCAATTCCTGGCAAATCAGCCAAAGCTTTCAGTTACTTTGTGGACCCGCTAGATGCTGAAGATTGGATCACAGACATCAAAAAGCACTTTGAATGCCGTAACGTCAGAACTGAAGATTATGTCAAGTTTGCCACTTTCCAACTCAAAGATCAAGCTGCAGAGGTGGTCGTGAGATCTCGTGGACTGATTTCTGCCGTGATTTTCGTTCTCATCACATTCCAACCAGTGTCATTGAAGGCATGCGCGAGCAATTCCGCAACCTGAAGCAAGGCACCATGTCCGTCTATCAATACAATGTCAAGTTCCAGAATCTTGCCCGTTATGCGAAGCAACACATCCCCGATGCCAAGAGCAAAATCTACCAATTCCGAGGTGGTCTGAAAGATGAACTCCAACTTGCTCTCACCTTGTTCGAGCCGGATGAATTTGATCAATTCTACAATATGGCTCTCAAGCAAGAGGCAGCTCAGCTCAAGTGTGAAGCTTCCAAAAGAGGATAAGAGATGTTGTTCATTCCTCCTTCCTCTCAAGTGGTTGCCAAGCAGCAGAAGTTCTGGCTACCGCCTCCTCGAGTGCTCCGTCCTCCAAGCAACAACAAGCACTCAGGTGGTCGTGGATTCTCCCACCCACCCAACCCAAGCAACCAGTCCAAGCCTAAGTTCCAAGCTCCAAGACCAAGTGGTCCTTATCACCGGCCTCTTTCAGAAGTTACTTGCAACAAGTGTGTTCAGAAAGGTCACTATGCAAACAAGTGTACTCAAAGGCGCCTTCCGCCTCCTCCACCTGTCAGCAATGCTATTTTCAAGCACAACCCCAAGTCAACAAGAGTGAACCTGATGAATGCAGCTCAAGCAGAGACTTCTTCTGATGTGATATTGGGTAATCTTCCAGTTAACTCAATTCCTGCAAAAGTCTTGTTTGATTCGGGTGCATCATGTTCTTTCATATTCCAACCTTTTGCATCGAAGCACAATGTTAACATCAAAAGTTTACCAAGGGAGTTATCAATTGTTTCTCTGAGAAAACTAATGCATTCTTGCGTGTTTGCTCCGGATATATCTATTCATATGGGCGATTACAGTTTTCTGGTTTCCCCGGTTATTCTCGGTAACTCGGACATTGATCTTATTCTTGGGATGGATTGGCTCCCCGAGCATGATGCAAATATTGATTGTGCAAACAAGGAGGTCAAGCTAACTCATCCTGACGAAGACGTGATTATCTTCGCATCTCGAGATATCACAATCAGGCTATTCTCTCTCAATGATAAGGGCAAGATTAATGCCATATCTCAGATTCCGGTGGTTTGTGAATATGAGGATGTATTCCCTAAAGAGCTTCCAGGCATGCCTCCCAACCGTCCAGTTGAATTCGTCATTGAACTTGAACCTGGTACCGAGCTAGCCTGTCGGCATCCGTGCAAGCTTTCTCCTGATGAGTTGAAGGAGCTGAAGAAACAACTCGATGAGCAAGAACGAATGGGTCTAATTAGACCAAGCACTTCTCCTTGGGGCTGTGGTGTTCTATTTGTCAAGAAGAAGGATGGCACGAAACGCCTTTGCGTTGATTACCGACCATTGAACAAGAAGACAATAAAGAATAAGTACCCGCTCCCCAATATCAATGAATTGTTCGAGCAGCTCAAAGGAGCCAAGGTTTTCTCAAAACTTGATCTCCGGATGGGCTACCATCATATTCGTATCCGTGAAGAGGATATTCCCAAGACCGCACTCAGAACGAGTTATGGCTCATATGAATACTGTTGGGGAACGTAGCATAATTCAAAAAATTTCTACGCTTTCACCAAGATCCAACTATGGAGACATCTAGCAACGAGCGAGTAAGAGTGCATCTACATACCGTTATGGAGATTGCGAGCGCAAGCTTTCGAAGAAGCGTGGATGAAGTAGTCGTACTCTTCGCGTTCTTCGTCACCGATGATCTAGCGCCGAACGGACGTCACCTCCGCGTTCAACACACGTCCGGTGCAGCAACATCACCTCCTTCTTGATCCAGCAAGGGGGGAGGAGAAGTCGTCAGAGATCCTGCAGCACGACGGCGTGATGACGGATGTAGTGGAGATCGCAGCAGGGCTTCGCCGGGCGCCCTGCGTTGGAGTATGGAGGTGTGACGGGAGGGGGAGAGGCGCCAGGGCAAGGGTGCGGCTGCCCTCTCCCTCCCCACATATATATAGGGGGCCAGGGGGTGCGCCAGCCCCCTGCAGATCCAATCTGCAAGGGGGGCGGCGGCCAGGGGGGAGTCCTTGCCCCCCAAGGCAAGTGGTGGCCCCCCTCCCCTTAGGGTTTTAACCCTAGGCGCATGGGGAGGTGGGCCCCTAGTGGTGCGCCAGCCCAGAGGGGCTGGACACTTCCCCTTGCGGCCTAGGGGCCCCACCGGGATGGGTGGCCCCACCCGGTGGACCCCCGGGGCCCCTCCGGTGGTCCCGGGACGCTCCCGGTGACCCCCGGAGATCACCCGATGGCCGAAACTGGACTTCCTATATATCAATCTTTACCTCCGGACCATTCCGGAACTCCTCGTGACGTCCGGGATCTCATCCGGGACTCCGAACAACTTTCGGGTTTCCACGTGCATTTATCTCTACGACCCTAGCGTTACCGAACCTTAAGTGTGTAGACCCTACGGGTTCGGGAGACACGTAGACATGACCGAGACGACTCTCCGGTCAATAACCAACAGCGGGATCTGGATACCCATGTTGGTTCCCACGTGTTCCTCAATGATCTTCATCGGATGAACCACTGTGTCAAGGATTCACTCAATCCCGTACGTTATTCCCTTTGTCCATCGGTACGGTACTTGCCCGAGATTCTATCGTCGGTATTCCCGATACCTTGTTCAATCTCGTCATGGCAAGTCTCTTTACTCGATCCGTAATCCATCATCCCGTGACTAACTACTTAGTCACATTGAGCTCATTATGATGATGTCTTACCAAGTGGGCCCAGAGGTACCTCTCCGTCATACGGAGTGACAACATCCCAGTCTCGGTTCGTACCAACTCAACAGACACTTTCGGAGATACCCGATGCGTACCTTTATAGCCACCCAGTTACGTTGTGACGGTTGGCACACCCAAAGTACTCCTACGGTATCCGGGAGTTGTACAACCTCATGGTCTAGGGAATAAATACTTGACACCGAAAAGCTTATGCATTACGAACTATATGATCTCGTGTTATGCTCAAGTTTGGGTCTTGTCCATCACATCATTCTCCTAATGATGTGATCCCGTTATCACCGACATCCCATGTCCATGGTCAGGAAACCGTGACCATCTGTTGATCAACGAGCTGGTAACTAGAGGCCTACCAGGGACTTATTGTGGTCTATGTATTCACACATGTATCGCTGTTTCCGTACAATACAATTCAAGCATGAATAACAGACAATTATCATGAACAAGGAGATATAATAATAATGCTTTTATTATTGCCTCTAGCGTGTTTGCTCCAGATATATCTATTCATATGGGCGATTACAGTTTTCTGGTTTCCCCGGTTATTCTCGGTAACTCGGACATTGATCTTATTCTTGGGATGGATTGGCTCCCCGAGCATGATGCAAATATTGATTGTGCAAACAAGGAGGTCAAGCTAACTCATCCTGACGAAGACGTGATTATCTTCGCATCTCGAGATATCACAATCACGCTATTCTCTCTCAATGATAAGGGCAAGATTAATGCCATATCTCATATTCCGGTGGTTTGTGAATATGAGGATGTATTCCCTAAAGAGCTTCCAGGCATGCCTCCCGACCGTCCAGTTGAATTCGTCATTGAACTTGAACCTGGTACCGAGCCAGCCTGTCGGCGTCCGTGCAAGCTTTCTCCTGATGAGTTGAAGGAGCTGAAGAAACAACTCGATGAGTAAGAACGAATGGGTCTAATCAGACCAATCACTTCTCCTTGGGGCTGTGGTGTTCTATTTGTCAAGAAGAAGGATGGCACGAAACGCCTTTGCGTTGATTACCGACCATTGAACAAGAAGACAATAAAGAATAAGTACCCGCTCCCCAATATCAATGAATTGTTCGAGCAGCTCAAAGGAGCCAAGGTTTTCTCAAAACTTGATCTCCGGATGGGCTACCATCATATTCGTATCCGTGAAGAGGATATTCCCAAGACCGCATTCAGAACGAGTTATGGCTCATATGAATACACGGTCATGTCTTTCGGCCTTGCAAATGCTCCACCCACCTCGAATGATGCACTTCATAATCAACCCCTACACCAATGAATTCATGCTCATCTACCTCGATGATATCTTGGTATTCTCCAAGAATAAAGAAGACCATGCCAAGCACCTTCGTTTGGTCCTTGACAGGCTCCGTGAGCACCGGTTCTATGCGAAGTTCTCCAAGTGTGAGTTTTGGCTTGATAAAGTCCTCTATCTTGGCCATATTATCTCCTCTGCCGAGGGCATTTCTGTTAACCCTGAGAAGGTTGAAGCTATTGTCAACTGGGAACCTCCGCAGAATGTCAAACAACTCCGAAGTTTCCTCGGTCTGGCAAGCTATTGCAGAAGGTTCGTTGAGAACTTCTCCAAGATTGCCAAGCCTCTTTCCAACCTGTTGCAGAAGAATGTCAAGTACTCGTGGACTCCTGATTGTGATGTGGCATTCAACACCCTCAAAGAGAAGCTCATTTCTGCTCCGGTTCTTACTCCTCCGGATGAGTCCAAGCCTTATGAAGTCTTTTGTGATGCTTCATTGCAAGGTCTTGGTGGTCTTCTCATGCAAGACAAGAAGATCGTTGCATACACTTCACGTCAGCTTAAACCAAATGAGAAGAATTACCCCACATATGATCTTGAGCTAGCAGAAGTTGTTCATGCCTTGATCACATGGAGACACCTTCTGTTGGGCAGAAAAGTGGACATCTTCACCGATCACAAGAGCTTGAAGTACATCTTCACTCAGCCAAACCTTAACCTCCGCTAGACTCGTTGGGTTGAAATGATTCAAGAGTATGATCCAAGCATCGAGTATACTCCTGGCAAGGCCAATGTCATTGCAGATGCCTTGAGCAGAAAGGCGTATTGCAACAGTCTCGTTCTCAAACCGTCCCAACATGAACTTTGTGAGTCATTCAGGAAGCTCAACCTCCAAGTCGTTCCACATGGATTTCTTGCCAACCTTCAAGTCGCTCCTACCTTGGAAGATCAAATCCGTGAGGCCCAACTCAGTGATGCTATGGTGCATAAAGTGAAACATGGTATTGCTAAGGGTACTCCCAAGTACAAGTGCTATCGCATTGATGACAGAGACACTTTGTTCTTTGAGGACAGGCTTGTGGTTCCCAAAGGTGATCTCAGAAAGCTCATAATGAACGAAGCACATGACTCACTCCTCTCGATACATCCAGGAAGCTCCAAGATGTACCATGACCTCAAGCAATAATATTGGTGGACTCGCATGAAAGGAGAGATTGCTCAATTCGTGAACGAGTGTGATGTCTACAGAAGAGTGAAGGCAGAGCATCAACGTCCAGCCGGACTCCTTCAACCTCTCCCTATTCCCGAGTGGAAATTCGATCACATTGAGATGGATTTCGTCACCGGTTTTCCCAAGTCCAAGAGAGGAAATGAGGCTATCTTTGTGGTGATTGACAAGCTAACTAAAGTGGCTCATTTTCTTCCAGTCAAAGAATCCATCAACGCAGCTCAATTGGCTTGTATCTTTGCATGGCATCCCTCAAGTGATCTCCTCAGACCGTGGAAGCTTGTTCACTTCCAAGTTCTGGGATTCCTTTCAGTCAGCCATGGGCACCAAGATTCGCTTCAGCACTGCGTTTCACCCTCAGACTAGTGGTCAAGTCGAAATACTGAATCAAATCCTTGAAGATATGCTCAGAGATTGTGTCATCTCCTTCGGTATTAAATGGGAAGATTGCCTTCCATTTGCTGAATTCTCCAACAACAACAGCTTCCAAGCAAGTGCAGGCAAAGCTCCGTTTGAAATCCTCTATGTCAGAAAGTGTCGTACCCCTCTCAACTGGTCCGAGACTGGTGAACGTCAACTCCTGGGAAATGATTTGATCTCAGAAGCCGAATAAATGTGCACAGTCATACGTGAGAATCTCAAAGCCGCGCAATCGCGTCAAAAGAGCTAGTATAACGGCAAGCATCATGACTTGGCTTTCGACATTGGCGATCATGTCTATATCTGTGTTTCTCCCATGAAGGGCACTCAGAGGTTAGGTATCAAGGGCAAGCTTGCTCCAAGATACGTGGGCCCTTTCAAAATTCTTGGCAAGAGAGGCGATCTAGCCTACCAAGTCGAGCCTCCCTCCAACTTTGCAAATGTGCACGATGTGTTTCACGTGTCACAACTCCGCAACTGCTTCAAGACGCCTGAATGCACCATTCCTTTCGAAGAGATTGATCTTCAGTAAGACTTGTCTTATCATGAGCACCCTGTTGCTATCCTTGAAGAAATTGAGCGCAAGACCCACAACAAGTCCATCAAATTCTTGAAAGTGAAGTGGTCACACCATACCGACCGAGAAGCTACATGGGAACAAGAAGATCATCTCCGTTCCGAGTATCCCACCTTCTTTCAGTACTAGATCTCGGGACGAGATCTTTTTGTAGTGGAGGAGAGTTTTTAACTCCCCGGATGTAACAATTCCATTTATCGCAATATAATCTTCGTTGACTTAGTCAATTCCATTTTGGGCTCTTCCTTCATTTTAGGTTTCCTCGTTTTGCCGTGTGCGTGTGTGCATATCATCCATGTCATGTCATCATGTGCATTGCATTGCATTCGTGTTGTCACTTGCATCCGTGTGTAGTTGCATCGTCTCCCTTGTCCGTTTTGAGTTCCGACACTCACACACGTGCTCGTGGCACCTCTGAGTCCTTCTTTCATATGTGGCCATAGAACGTTCTCGGAATGAGGTGAGACTTGTCGTACGTTGTTGTTTTAGTACGTGGAGACCGCCTGTCAAGTTTCGTCGCGTTTGGAGGTTGTTTGATACTCCAACGGTTAACCTCGTGGGCTAAAAGCTTCTCTCTCTTTTGGCCCAACACCCCTCCACAACAGCCCACTAACCCAGCACAACCACTCCCATCCTCTCGGTCGTCGGATCGTGATCGAGTGGGCGAAAACCGCACCTCATTTGGACACTCCTAGCTCCCTCTACCTATAAAAAGGACCCATCACCTCCATTTTCGGGCGAAACCCTAGTCCAACCTCCTCGCGCCGCCGGACACGTCCGGACGCCACCGGACACGTCCGCCGGACGCGCCCGGCGAATCGCAGCCCGCCACGTGGCTCTCTACCGCCCACCTTCCTCCGCGCTGCCGCAGGCCCGCTCGGCCCGGAGCCAGCCCCCGCAGCTCGCTTCGCCGCCCCGCGCCCGACGTGCTCCGCCGCGGCTGCATCGGCGTCGCCGCCACGCCCCGCCGCCGGCTTCACACGCCGCCTCGTCCTCCGGCACCGCCTCCACGTCGCCTCGCGCCGCCGCGGGCCACCGCTGGCGCCGGTGCCGGTCACCTCGCCGGCCGGCCCCGCCTCTTCGGTCGTCGCCTCGTCCGCCGACCCTCGCCTCCACCGCCGCCGCCGCTCCGACAAGCGCTCCGGCGAGCCCGCCCCGACCAGTTCTGGATCCACCCGAGTGTGGATCAGATCCACCAGTTCGGTGAACCAAATGCCCCGTCTCCATCGCCCGGATCTCCTCGTCCCGCACGGATCCGTCCCGCGTTGACTTTCGCGGAGGTAAAAATCCCTCTAAGTCCCAGATCCGCGTAAATTTATTGCCTCCTTCATAATGTGATAATTTTGTGCTTGGTGCTCCGTTTTGCGCATATGATATATCGAAATGTTCGTCTCAAAGTGCTCTACATGTTAGCATCAGTTTCATGCATGATAGGGGTCATCTAGTTGGCTTAATCTTCATGACAAGAGTGCTTCATGATGAAACTGTTTCATCACTTGTTGTCTGTGTAAATTTGGTGGCATGTTCGTGTGCTAGTAACTTTCTGCATGTTGGTCCGAATGGAGTGAATGATATGTCCAGATGTTCGTCTTGTGATGCTCTTCAAGATGGATGTATTTGCTTGCATGATATGATACATTATGCCATGTTTATCTCTGTTGCAAAAGTACATTTGGCTGATAAGTTTCTCAACTTGTTATGAGATGATGTTTTGTCTTGCTTGTGTATATTAATCTATGTGTCATATGAGCTAGGTGTCAACATGAGTTTTGCTCTTTGGAATGTACTCTACATGATAGATTCATTTTCATGTCATGATATGTCTTGAGATGAGTGCAACAAGCTTGTTAACATGTCATCGTGATGTTAAATTTCTCCTAAGTGTGAATCTGTTAAATTTTATTCCATGTTCACATGATGCCACCGTCGTTGTTGCGCATGGTTAGAGTTGTCCAGTGGGTGTTCCATTAAGTATATGTTATGCTCTAGCTATCCATGCTCTTGGTTGCCATGAGGAGTGGCTGTAGCTTGTTATTTTCATGCTCTCAAGGTGCTATAAAATGTTTCTGTCAGCATGTTATCAACAAGTTCAGTTTTGCCATGTGAATAGCTAGTGTTCTATGTATCCTATGACCATGTTCTTGCCATGAGTAGCTTCTCAAATATGTCTTCTTGCTGTTTGTTATCTTCACATGCCATGATATACTTTGAGTTGAGTTGCACAAGCTTGGAAACATGCCTACTTGTTGTAATTTCTGACATGTCTTCTAATTTTCACTAAGTCTGAGAAATCTGTAAACTTATTGAATCTTGCCATGCTTGTTTAATTGTGTTCCAGCAAGGTTTGATGCGCTCTAAGTTCATGCTTGTTAAGTATCATGTCTATTTCACATTCATGCCTTTTGTCTTCATGTTTCGATGTTGTAGCATATTCATTTCTTGCTCCAAAGATGACATGTTGCTGATAACTGCAGTTTTGCATTGCATATTGTTTTGCTTGTCATTTGCAAACCGTGCATCCGTTTTCGGTGATCTTTATATCGTTTTCAACCGAAATATTCCCCTCTATCCAGTGGCTTGCTTGGTTTCCCAAGATGAAGCCATTTGTATCATCTTCTCCTTAGACTCGAGAGCATCCTCATGCATACGCACATCATACTTTCATCCTATATCATGTGTTGCATCATGTTGATTGTGCATTGCACCGTGTTTCATAGTGTTCCGTTGTTGTGCTCTTGTGTTGGGTAGAGCCGGGAGCCGATACCGAGTTCGAGGATCTTGTCGACACTGAGTTCGAGGAGACATCTTACCATCCCACCGACGACTTACCAGGCAAGATGTCCGTTCCCCGATATCACCTCTATCTTTGCCTATGCTAGTTGTCTCGCTCTTTAGATATGCCTCGATACCTATTCCTGTTTGTCAGCCTCCTATTGTTGACATGAAACACTCTAACCGCCTTCCTAGCAAACCGTTGATTGGCTAAGTACGCTTTTTCTCAGCCCCTCTTATAGCGTTGTTAGTTGTAGGTGAAGTTTGAAGATTGCTCCATGATGAACTTGATATTGGGATATCACAATATATATCTTAGTCATATTAATGCACATATATATTGGCAATGGGTGGAAGGCTTGGCCTTCTGCTTGGTGTTTTGTTCCACTAATGCCACCTTAGGACCCGATAAACCGGTGTTATGTTCCTTGATTTTGCGTTCCTAACACGGTTGGGGTTTATGGGCCCCCCTTGATATTCGCACTGCTTAAAGCTTTTCCAGGAAGGCCCAACATTGGTACTCCATTTGCATAACAACTAAAATTTGCATAGGGACTAGCTACCCCGTGGACTTAATTAACAATCCGGGCCAGTGCTCCTCATGAGTGTTGGTCCAAACTGGGGGTTATGCGGGGCCGCCTTGGGGAAACCCGAGGTATCTGGTATTACCTGTATGATCACCCATCCGGTCGTGGCCTGAGACGAGATACGCACGGCTACTATCAGGGTGTCGGCACGCCGGGAGGTCTTGCTGGATTAGGTTTACCTTTGTCGAAATATCTTGAGCACGGGATTCCGAGAATACTCGGGTCTTCCCACTTTGGAGTTGCGACTCCGCAGATCGTGAGCTTGTGATGGGCTAAGTTGGGACACCCCTGCAGGGTTTTGATCTTCCGAAAGCCGTGCCCGTGGTTATGTGGCAGATAGGAATTTTTTAATATCCGGTTGTAGATAACTTGACACCTTATCCTTAAGAATACACTACCTGTGTGAGTAACCGTGATGGTCTCTTTCCGAAGGGCTTCGGGAAGTGAACACGATGGGGTTACGTATGATCATGAGTAGCTAGGATCACTTCTTTATCAATTTGGAGACCGTCGGCACTTGTTCTCACCTCTCTCTGAACTTGTAAGCTAGTTGCTTAGTGCTACTGCAAACTCTTTATTACCCTTCCACACCTAAGGCTTTGCTAGTTTTGATACCCGGAAACAGGATTGCTGAGTCCTTGTGGCTCACAGATTCAATACACACCAGATGCAGGTATAGCCGACTACGATGCAGGAGATGGATCAGAACTTCACTGGGAGTTCGATGAAGAGCGTGGTCGTTACTATGTTTCATATTCCAACGATCAGTAATGGTTCTTATTAGGAGGATCCAGGCTTGTGTTTATGGTATCTCCTCGTTTGGATTTCGTCCGTAGTCGGACCCTGTGTTATTCGGATGATTGTATGTTATTGTATTCATTGTGTGACGTGGCGAGTGTAAGCCAACTATCTTTTACAATTTCATCCCCAAACTTATGCATGAGATGTGCAAAGATACCATACTTGAGATCATTCCAGCATGCGCTTATGTCTCTAAGTCGTGCCTCGACACGTAGGAGACATAGTCGCATCCTGGGCATTACAATGCTGCTCGAGGAGGGAGAGATAGTCCCATTTCTCCTCATGGCCCTGCTGGAACACCGACACCGGCTGCAACATCGTCTGCTCCTCCGCCATGGTGGCATTGAAGCACACATGAGCTTGCTCCATGGTCAAGCCAGTATGGAACGACGCGGGAAGGACTGTCGCCTCGTCGTTGGAGGCCGCCTTCATCATCCGGGCATCGTCAGAGACCTCCTGTGTGCTGGCCGGAAGGACGACCTCTATCCGCCTCGCATGGCTGCCCTTCTAGTCAGATGCAAAGGGCGGTCGGCTCGTGCTTCTGCTCCGTTGAGAGGCTCTCCCACAACGCGATGGAGCTTGCGGTCATGGTGGAGGTGGTGCACGGAGGAGGATGTGAGGTGGTTTGTGTCGGGCGTGGCCTCGTTTAAATAGTGGATGGCGGCCAGTCCAAGCGGTGTGGTGTGTCAATGCCTTCTCGGGCGGCGTGCATGTTTTAATGCCAGTGGGCGAACGGATTGGCTGCCTTGAATGTGTTAGATATTTGTCCCCTCCCGTCCACCCACATTACTCCAGCATCGAACATGCGCGAAGACTGGGGAGCTAGGCGGGCGGCTATCTCGGTCAGCGTGCCACTTCAATGCTGGCGCTAGTGAGAGATTGCGCCCGCTTTGTGAAACCGCTTCATGTGGTACAGGGCAAGGGCGCGGGAGAGGGTTTTGGATGGGACGGGGTGTCAGACATGTGCTTGGCAGTGGTCTGGATGTCCGCAAAGCCCCCGGTTTGCGGAAAACAGACGTCCAAACCACTCCATAAGCCAATGGGGTGCCGCGTTGGATGGCCGGTGTCCGGACCGCTCGGTAAGAATGGATGTGGACGGTTTGACGGTCAACGTTGGAGATGCCCTAAGGGGCAAATGGTTATTTCATTATTCAAATCAAATAAAAGAAAATACTTGTACATTCATTGAAAATCCAATCCATTTAACAATCCCTTGACCATTTATACTTCGAAATTGATAAATCTATAAGAGCACACAACTAAACAAGAACATCAAAACAATAGATTTGTGAAGTCAAGGCTGCGTACATCGCTTAAGTATTGCTAAAATCTTGCTTGTCAAACTACTTTCATTGTTACTCAAGCAAAAAAAATCACTGGTGGTAAAAAGGAGAGTTTACGAGGGTACTCATGTTAACCTAGACATAATGTTTCATACCAAGTACAAAAGAAGACACCAGTGTTTGTACTACCCATGTTATATTTTTTTTCCAAACTGCCACGTAAGTTCATTTCAAAATAAATCTTAGCACCAGAGTGCATGTCCTTATGAAAATCGGCGAAACCGACCATCTCGATCACACCAAAAAATGTGCCCACGCTACCATTCACCTAAAAAATCACATCTAGAATTTGATAATTGAAGTGTATGAACAGAAATATCTCAAAGAAATGAAGTAGAATACATTAAAGGTACTCAAAGAAAAACCCCCACACTTCTATTCACCTCACAAATCATGTCTAAAATATCATAATTAAACAATAAGCACAAAAGAATCTAAAAAAAAGGAAGTTGAATGGATGCGCTGTAGAATTCCTCTTAGCTATTAAGACCATCCCTGTATGCATAATCCATCTTGTTCGACTAGTGGAATTTGACCACCATACTTGAATGGCCTCACCAATTGACTAGATAACGAGGAACTTTCCATATACCAAGGGACTTGTGACTTCTTCATTCGAATCTTTTCAATGGAGTCTTGACATCCACTCTGATATTGCTTCAATTTAACCCCTTTCCGCGACGGCGTTTGGAACCGTCGCCAAGTGAGTGTTGATGATAGGGGGGTCCTTCCCACACGACCTAGAAACCGCCGGGGATAGGGAGCCTTGATGCATATAGTTGTCCATATATAATCGTTTCTGGTATCTCGAATATCCCAAACGCGTCATCCTTGCTACTCGTTTGTGCTCGCATTGCCACCGCTGCTGAAGTTTTGTGGTTTTACATAAATCCAGACAGATTCCAGGCATGGGAGTTTTCAAGGCACGTACCAAACTGGCTCTACGTTTACAATGTCTGGCACATCACAAATAGTTCATGATTATAAACCGTGTACGATAGGTAGACAATCACACACATTTAGTTTTCCCGCATCGTATGTGATATTGTATGACATCACACATGCTTTGCAAACGGCAACTGTGTGCATTGTTACACATGTTTCTTCTACGTGAACCGTGTCAGATTATGATATATATCGCATACGTTGTGCTTTATTAACCGTGTGCACCGTAATGACCCGCACACCATAATTTCGCCCTAATTTAATTGCTGCTATTTAAAATTGTACCTAATTTAAACTTGAAAGTATGTTATAGCTTTATTCATATCCATCAGGTTGAAACAAGCAATGCATTATTCAATTCACAGGTACATATGTTTAAGAATTACATAAACACCAAATAAAGAATGATGAACCAGGGTTCTATAATTGCACTATTGGAGATGGTAAAGAAAGAGGCGACAAGCATTCTGGTTGCTGAACAAGGTGAAGCGGAATGACCCTATTGTGCTCTCCTGGATGCAGAAGGCACACACGACTCTAGTCCAACCCCTTGTGATGGTTGGCCGCCAATCATGTAGTTTGAGAGGTAATCTTTAGTAAACTGCTTCAGAATCCACTACAAAGGAAAAAAGATTCAGACATTGCATCTAACACAACTCATTACGGGCATTAAAAAGAAGACTACAGGGTTCTTACTTACCATCCCGCAGTTCACTGTTATCTTGCATAAAGTGTAAACAAATAGTTCGATTGACATCTTTTGACCCATTTTAAAAACAATCTTTATCAGTTTCCTCACTTGATGCTGGTTCATGAATATCTCATTGCCCCATACACAGAAAGGGTCGAAGTGTGGATCTTTGGCAATGACATATGTACCTAAGAGCACCAAGTTAATATTAGAAGCTAAACAACAATTGCAAAATGTTGTAGTACAACACTCCCTCCATCCCATTATATAAGATTTTATTACATGTATATCTAGACATAATCAAAACATTAAGCTAACTCTCTTCCTTGTTGCTATGTAGCTTGGGATTGCATATTTAGTCATTCAGTACAATGCATGTAGCTATGTAGCTTCAGTGTGCAGGCTTAAGCACGCTAGTTAAGCAAAACAAGAAGTGGAAAGGTGTGTTAACTACATCAGGCATTACATTTAAAAACAAGAAAATAGTCATTCAAACTGGTATTGTGCAGGTCTAAAGTACACTAGTTATTGTTAAAAACGAAAAGGCATGTAAACCGCAATATCCTTAACCGCAACCAAATATCATAATTCATAGTGGTATTGTTCAAACTATTATTGAATAAATTGAACTACACGGCAAATAGTTGCACATATAGAGCATCACATTGTGAAGAACTGAGAAAAACAAGTTATAAGGCCATCTCTAGCCGATCCTTTAAAAGTTAAAGGACTAAAACCCTTAGTGGATATATATTCTCCAACAATTTTTGGTCTTTTCTAGTCGATCCCCTAAACTTAACATTGTAAACTTCAATTTGATCAAGTTCAAAGCAGGTTCAGCCAAAAAAGTAGCATGCATTCAAACATAAACATAGATGGTTTTGCATAACCGAACATAAAACATAAATTTAAACTAAGATAAACTACTTTCGGTCGAAGTAGAGGTCTATACAATCCTTCCTCGTCATGTACGGTGTGCCGCGAGCCGGGTCCGGGCCAGTGCCGTCATTGGGGAAGGCACTCCTCCACTCGTGGACGTCAATCTCCTTGTCCTCGGGGCCCACCTCGACGCCCTCCGCGCCGCCGTCCTCGCCGCCTTCGACCTCGTCATCAAGGAGAGCGCGATCACCTCTCCGCCCTCCGCGCCGCCATCCTCGCCGCCTTCAACCTCGTCATCGGAGGAGAGTGTGATAACCTCGCCG